>OX940983.1:36569476-37085894 GCA_954871275.1 Leptopterna dolabrata
ACTTTGATTTTTTTTTATTAAACCAATTTCTAGAGTTTTATTAAATTTTATTGCGAAATTCCACAAAAAACAAAGCAAAGAGAATAAAAACTTGGATACAAGCAGAACTAACAGGGGTATGCAGTCAATAACTTCTTGTCCCTTGAGATTGCATATATCCAGGTTCGACTGTCCTACTATAGGCACGTACCTACCTATTATACTGGCTTTCTCACAACTAACGCGAATACTATATTAATTGAACTTAATTTAAAAGGTGGCAAATGACCGGTAACGGAATGTCCAAAGGACACTTTATCGCTACAAATCGAAGGCTAAAAATAAAAGACCTTGTTGAGGAATTTCGAACGAGTTTCGTCCGACCCGAAAAATTCGGGGTGTCCGAGTTGAGCTGAGCTGGTACCTAACTCTCGAAATCTCAAAAATGCTTTTTCGGCCAGCGATCAGAAGAATCTTAATTGAATGGGAATTCGAGGAGCGTGGAGAATCTCCAAGAGCTCTGGAAAGCGGTCCTGTCGAGTACCAATCGAGTGCGTAAACGGTGCAATCACCTGTTCGAAATTTGCTCAGAAGGTATTTAATGATCGGAACACCTGACAGGAGGTTATAACCGATATTGTATGAATGACGCTTAGTTACACTTGGGTCATTCGAAGGAAAAAAATTATTTCCCATGCCGGGAATCGAACCCGGGCCTTCTGGGTGAAAGCCAGATATCCTAGCCACTAGACCACATGGGACTTGCCTGAGAAGACGCCAGAGTATCCTCTCGCTTCAACTTGTCCACCCATAAGCAGGCAGGTAGGATTTTTTTAAATTTTTTTTTTTTTTTAATTACTTCCATTCACTAACTACCTACCTACCAAGGTAGTATTACTACTACCACTACTATAAAAATATATTACTTATTTGATAAATATTAGGGCGTAGCATAAGATGTCAATCGTTTTTGGTTTATTATACTCTGAATAATAAACCTATTTATTCGCTCAGCAAACAATTTTTATAACACACCCTCAAAATGAATCAGAATTTTTGAGACCACCCGGAGAATTGTACGACCACCTGTTCGCATTGAAAAGCTTCGTCAACATGATCGTGAATGAAACAGTATAGATCCGGCCCAGAAATCACTGCTGGGGATCACGCATGGCTGTATGAAGTGTTGGTTGTCCCGAGATATTATTTCATTCCAAGAATGATGTTACTTTGGATTTTGTTGATTGACAGATTAAAAACGTTATGCTTTATGAGTAACAACACATGATTCCATGATTCCATGAATCCACCGAATATTTAAGAAACTCTAATTCCCCTGCCGGCTCCAGTACTCGATTTAGGGCTTTCCTGGCGGAGCGCGAGGGTAGGTATTGACTACAGAAAACACGATCTACGCAGAATGGGTAAATAATAAATCAATGTGTAATAATGCAGCGTTGTGCACCATTCTATAAGACTTTAGGTAATTTTGCAACTTATTGTTGACAATGTCATACCTATATAATAGTGCTTTGTCGACTGTCTTGTGCGCAATAATTTTTTACTTCGAATTCGAATAATATGAAATGCTGAGTGAGAAATGAATGAATTCTTATGAAATTTTACGTAGAATTCGATCTGTAATAAAAATAAAAAAATAAAAAATAGGGGCTCTCATTGGAAAAAACGAATTTAGTGTGCATAGCACATGTTTTGGCCATGCGCACCTGCGCAAAAATTTCACATTCAGATTCTACGCAGAAAATTAAGGGGATTAACAGTTGACATTTTTTTCAAACCCTTCCGGAGATATTTTTTGGTCACCCTGTACCTATATAGGTTTGACCAAGCCCCATGACAGGAACTTTCTAGTTTTACAATCTCAAAGAAAATCCGACTTGAAATACAACCGTTTGGAGCATACAAAAATCTATATCAATCCTCTTCAGATATTCTTTGACTGCTATACATCATGACATTAATGAGAAGGCATAGGTATCGAAGCATAGGTATAGGAGAATGGCATCGATACAACATCATAAATACATAGATATTATGCACATAATATCTACAAGTCAATACCAAATTTTCAAAAATTTACATAATAACTAATGTACCTAACAATAATAATATTAATAATAAATTATAAATAATATAATAAAAATAATAATATTATGTACCTTCCCCATATGAAAACTTCAGTGAAACTAGCACACATCTACCTATGTACCTACCTATATCCTGACTAGTCGCGACGGGGCCTTTGAAGCGTCGGACCACGGACGTTTTAGCTCTAATTAAAATCCTTTAACATGCATGTATTCATTACGAGCTTGAATATTAATTTGTGATTGTTAATTACACGGTTCAACACCCCTTAACTGCGGGACGCGGGTTAGCATAAATATATGCGAAGCACTCACAGCCTCATATTATAGTTGGGTAAGGTTGGTGAAGGTGTGTATTGGGGTTTGTGGGGGGGGGGGGGGGGATTTTAAATTGCTGTGAGGTCTTTGCCGTTTAATAAACGGATCAAATGGTTTAAAACAAGGAGGTGATGTTGTCAGAAATGTTAGTTGCTGGTTTAACAAGATTTTTTTTCTCGGATGGTGTCCTACAAATCCCTTGTAAGCTCTTTTAGGTCAGATAAAAATTTCACGTGCTGTTTGCTGTCTGTGTCCGTGACCGGTTGGAGTTATGCCGATTATATTACTGACAATTTATTCATCAAGCACCTTGATTTTCGAAGAGCTGAACGAAAATTTACAATCGACTGGGGGGGGGGGGGGGGTACTATAGTGGGTTTTGATTACTTAATTGAACGATTGAACGAGAACGATTCTGGTCCTTCATTGAGAATAATTGCGAGAGGACTTCTCGCACAATTTTTCGGAGGATAATTTTTGTGTAGGGATGAAGATATCGAATAACCACAGATATTAGGAAAATATCTGTGCTGTTGATGGGATGACCATTTTCAAGATGAGAATACATTTTTTGGAGTTTTTATGAAGTTCTTGTATTATATACCTACTGTCGTAGGGTAGGGTAGGTTTGGGTAGGTTGAAGGAGAGGAGGATGTGCTCCTTCGGAGTCTTTTTTGATAGCTATCGCCCCGCGGTTACCACCACAGAAGGCGTTAGAGGAAGAGGCGTCCCGCAGTTATCACCACGGCAAATACTAGAGGAAGGAACGTCCCGCGGTTACCACCACAGCAGACGCTATAGGATGAGGATGCTAACACCCAGCGGTTATCACCACAGCGAGTGCTAGAGGAAGGAACGTCCCGCGGTTACCACCACAGCAGACGCTACAGGATGAGGATGCTAACACCAGGCGGTTATCACCACAGCGAGTGCTAGAGGAAGGAACGTCCCGCGGTTACCACCACAGCAGACACTACAGGATGAGGATGCTAACACCAGGCGGTTATCACCACAGCGAGTACTAGAGGAAGGAACGTCCCGCGGTTACCACCACAGCAGACGCTATAGGATGAGGATGCTAACACCCGGCGGTTATCACCACAGCGAGTACTAGAGGAAGGAACGTCCCGCGGTTACCACCACAGCAGACGCTACAGGATGAGGATGCTAACACCCAGCGGTTATCACCACAGCGAGTGCTAGAGGAAGGAACGTCCCGCGGTTACCACCACAGCAGACGCTACAGGATGAGGATGCTAACACCAGGCAGTTTCACCACAGCGAGTACTAGAGGAAGGAACGTCCCGCGGTTACCACCACAGCAGACGCTACAGGATGAGGATGCTAACACCCAGCGGTTATCACCACAGCGAGTGCTAGAGGAAGGAACGTCCCGCGGTTACCACCATAGCAGACACTACAGGATGAGGATGCTAACACCCAGCGGTTATCACCACAGCGAATACTAGAGGAAGGAACGTCCCACGGTTACCACCACAGCAGACGCTACAGGATGAGGATGCTAACACCCAGCGGTTATCACCACAGCGAGTGCTAGAGGAAGGAACGTCCCGCGGTTACCACCATAGCAGACGCTACAGGATGAGGATGCTAACACCCAACGGTTATCACCACAGCAAGTGCTAGAGGAAGGAACGTCCCGCACTTACCACCACACCATATGCAAGGGCAGGCGAATGAAAATTTGGGCGAGCCGGGTACCTTATAAAGGTGCCTCCACCTCGTTCCTCGCCTGTCAACGGTCGTTAACGGCTGTTGAGAGTCGTTCTGAGATCGATGAAGGGGCACCCTTCTGGGGTTTTCCCGAGGCGTCGCACAGCTCGTCTTTCTCCTTGTTTATTGGTTAAATCTATAAGTTTATGAGAGTGGTATCGCAGCTTAGGGGTACCACGACATATACGTTTAGCACATGTTTCGCCTGTACATCGCAGTCTTCTTCAGCCTTCAAATAGACATAAATAAATATGATAGTTACATATATATAAATATATTTCGTCCTAATGTACATTATACCATAAGTTCTTGATGTTAAAAAACTGTCACTGCAACAACATAAAAACATAGATTTATAGGTTACATATAGGTATAACAGTCTACGCTTAGTTACTTCGTGATACGTTGCGGAGTATGTAGGTACAGCACAGGTAAAATCTAAATAATAACTTAATTATTCAGAACACAGGTACATTATTTAATGGCGTAGATTTCAACATATCAGTTAATAGTACCAACAATACTAACTGCATAAATTTATGACAAAAATGCCTTGACTGCAAAAAACTGAATTTATTACAAAAATTCCTTTTGATAGGTGTGGTTGGCTGCAAAAAACTGACAGATATAATATGACAAGGACAGCTTTGTCACATTATACCTGTAAGTTTTTAGCAGTCAACCACACCTATCAAAAGGAATTTTTGTCATAAATTTTGCAGTTACTGTTGTTGATACTATTAACTGATATGTTGAAATCTATGCCATTACATAATTTACCTGTGTTCTGACTAATATTAGGTTATTGTTTAGATGTTTACCTGTTGCTGCTTGTTGGTAAAATTTGGAATCTACGGCCACTTCTTGCAGTTAAGTGAATCACAGCATCAAGCAGTGGACACCGGCCATGCGTTTTACTTGTGAAGGTTTCGAGGCGCGCAATCAGCATAGTATCGCCTTACTGGAACTGATGAGGGCCCTAATGGAACTGATGAGTGCTCTGGATGCTCGTTGCCGCTAGCATCCCAGCAATAAAAGAATGCAATTCTTTTGGACAGAACGGAGTAGGTAGTCAGACAAAATATTGGTCGGGCGTTGCAGGAAAATAATCTGTCCGGGGTCTGTTATCGAACCCACGATCTCCTAATTAGTGAGACGGCGTTCAAAATCTACGCCATCATGCAATACTGGAGGAAGAACACTACGTTTTAGGTAAGTACACGGAGGTGAAACATCTGCATATATTGAAATTCCCTTGTTAAATAGGTTATTCTTCCTCTAGAAACCTGCGATGTTCCTAGCCCTTGACATCAGGCGTCTCACCTTCAAATTATCCCAAATGGTAACCCTACAATAACAAGGCTCTTCAGGGGAACGTTTCCAGCAAGGACGGTCATAATTCGGTTATTCTTCGATAACTGAACGCTAGACACTCTCCAGTTCTTCAATATCGTATTTATTCACATTCTGGACAAATTGATGGAACAAAATACAAAATGCAAATTAATACACAGCGGTTTATTATTTACCTGTATAGATGCCCCTTCTGCGTAGATCACTGTTTTCTGTGGTCAGTACCCTCGAGCTCCCTACAGGAAAGCCCTAAATCGAGAACTGGAGCCAGCCTGGGAATTAAATTTCATAAAATTGCGCGGGATTCAATAATTCATTTATTAATTATTGGTTGTAATTCATGAAGCATAGCGTTTGTTCAGGTTACCTATCAACAAAATACAAATGAATTATTCCATTTTGGTTTATTATTTTCAATAATGAACCACTGGAATCGAGCACGAAAAAAAAATTCTAATCCCCCTCAAAATTTGATGGTTTACGTTTCAAGGTATGTAGAATCCGAAAATGCAATAAAAATATTTCTGTCTGTCCGCCGTACGCCGTAATGGCCACTTTTATTAATTACCATGAAACAAAATCGATGAAATTCGGGTTATAGGTTCCGTTCGGGGTCTAGTTGGTCCTCGAAGCTCGACGTTACTGTCAGTCATCTCTAAGGGGTTGCAATTTTCAGAACGCCTATACATTTTTTTACGTGAATCTTTTTACGGTTTTAAATATTTCTTGAACTTACGAGTTTTTTAAGACCACCCGGAGCATCGCACGTCCAGCCGTTCGTTCACAGTAAGGCCCCGAAGTTTGCACCGACAGGCTTTTTCGACAGCAAGGTGAATGAAATTGTATGCATTTAGCCCAAATCTCGTCACCAGGGACGCGGTAACAATCGGGAATTAGCCCGAGATCATCATTGCTAGGGAACACCTGATTATAATCACGGAGTATGAAGTCGAGTTGGTTGTTCTGTGATATTATTTCATTCGAAAAATGATGGCTCTTTTCGAGTTTGTTGATATAGTTATAGTGAAACATGAACAAACGTTGAAGTATTATTGATGGGTAAATTATTATTACACAATGGTAAATCATTACCTACTCAACGGTAAACTATTACACAACGGTTCATTATACCATCTACGTAGAAGGGGCTGGAGTTTGTTGGTAGGTACGTTTGCAACTTTTTTCACTCCTCATCAACAATTTCACTTCAGAACTTCATTATGTGCGTTTCTTTTGCCATTTTAATTACTGTTTGTCATCGGCAGAATTATTTTAGCAACATTTAACTCGTGATATAGGTAGGCACCTAGTAACGAGTACGGGATTAGGTATTAACCTACGGAGGGTGTGCGATCTACATAATATGTATAGAATAGTACATATTATATTATATAGACGGGTTATCTATACAGAGAGCTGTGATCTGTAACAGAAGGGTATTCTGTACAAAATAATAAACCGTTGTGCAGGGATTTGCAGCATTTTCAAATGAAATAATATCACAGAACAACCAACTCGACTTCCCACAGCCATCCGTGATTATAATCAGGTGCTCGCTAGCGATGATATCTGGGCCGGATTTATACCGTATGATTCACGATCGTTTTGACAAGAATTCGGTGCAAACGAACGGCTGGTCGTACAATGCTCCGGGTGGTCTCAAAAAATTCTTTAGTTCAAGAACAATTTAAAATCGTAAAAAAACCATGTCCCTTTGTCAAAAGTTTTGGAGCTACAGCGTTCTGACAATTTCAACCCCTATTTTTCACCCCTTAGAGATTACTGACAGTAACGCCAAGCTTCGCGGACCAACTAGACCCCAAATCAAACCACCCCACAAACCAAATTTCATTAATTTTGGTTCATTTTAACTAAGAAATGTGCGATGTACGGCGGACCGACAGAAATTTGTTTATTGTTTATTCGGTTTCTACATACCTTGAGATGGAAATCATCAAATTTTGAGGGAGGGGGGGCTAAATTTTTTTTCGTGCTCGATTCCAAATGTTCATTACTGAAAATAATTAACCAAAAATTGCCCATTTTTAGAAAACAGGTGTTTCATATTGTCACAACGTCAAAGAACTAGCACAAGTCACAAGGACAATTGCTTTATAGATGTGTCTTCATAAACGTTATCTACAATTTTGCCCTGTCTCCGTTCAATCTACAGCTACAGTACGTTTGATATAATCATTTCATTAATTCCACGTTCGTACTGAACTTCTTCACATAACCCTCATTAGAGGTTCGCTGAGCCACACCAGCTTCCAAAGACTTCTACCGAGGAAACGGCCTCTTCTTTCAAAAGGTTAAAGAAGACCGGATCCCGGGCGATGGAGTCCTCTCGGTCGATCCTTACAGAGGAAGATGCTCAAGCCACCATCACCAGCATTTTCTGCCTTGTTAGCAGTTTCTTTCAGTACTTTGAGCAGGGGAACTTCTCCGGTTACTTTTCTTTTTCTCTGTCATCTTACCCTTTAACTCATTCCACTCGGGCCTCCGCTTATTATTCGTTAGAGCCTCATTTTTTTCTTATTGAATCGTATTCAAGTTTTACTGACACGTCGTCGTGGGAACCAGAGGATCCTCCTCCTCATTCTGATTTCAAACGATTCTCGCCTTCGAGTTTTTCCAACGCGTATCCATTATGGTGCTTAGCGAGCTTCGTGGAACATCCTCCACATTTCTTGTCGATCTGCTCGGGACAAGTGTGAACAACTGTAATGCAAGTTCCAGAATGGGACAAGGAACAGGGAAGGCGGAAAGCGGGTTATTCGCCACTCACGAATATCTATTTTGAAAATCTCCCGCGAGAGAGAGTACCTTCCAATGTCTCCGGGGTTCGTCTATTCTAAATAACAGCTCCAGTGACCTTGAGAAAGACATATGGATCCTAATCCATGAAAATTCCATAGTATCCATCAAGTGCGAGATGTTTGTGCCCCCGGGAGTTCAATTCCTTAATAATGAACGCATTTCTTAGTAATACCTATTCAGTGGGTACCTACCTACCTCAAGCCATACTTGGACGTTTTACTCATGAATCAATAATATGTATATATTTTTAATGAAAATTGACTTACCTTCATGGAATGAAAAAACGCTGCAAAGTCCTTGTCACAAGGGTTTATCATTCTTTTGGACTTACCTACAGATATTTTGGCTGTTCATTTATTGTTTCTTTCATGTGCAATAATTGAAATAGCTATTTCTGATGGTTTCCACCAATTTTGGACACCCCCCAAAACAAGAATTAGGTACGCTCCTTTTTTTTTTCAAATTATCTTTGATTTAAATCGTCTTGATCCACGGGTTGACACTTTTTCCAGTGTAATTGTACAAATTGATGGTGATTTCAGAGGATTTTCTAGATTTTTGACTCATAAAAAATCAATTTTGGGAGCTGAACATTTGGGAGAAACTCAATTTTCCATTTTTGGTTAAAATCGACTTCATATTCGGTCTTCTCGTCCCCCAAAACATGGAAAAAGATACCTCAAAAGCTCATGTTACTAACATGTTACTAAAACACAAAAAGTACCTATTTTTATACAAATTTTCACTCATAACACCCCTGGGTATATTCCGATCGGGCTGCAAAGTTTCGGGACACAACTAGGACCCAAATGGAGCATGTGTGCGAAAGAACGAATTTTTTAGAAGCCTGTACACGTGAAACGGCGGACAGCTATTGCATTTTTGGAATCTACACATCTTGAAACGGAAAAGAAAACATTTTGAGGGGGTGTTATAAAAATTTTTTGCTTCGCGAATACATAGGTGTGTTACTAACAGAACAATAAACCAAAAACACACGATCAAAATTACCGATGTGGTTGCGGATGAACGAGGATATTACACGATTTATCACTGTCAAACAAACGAGAAATAGACTCTCTATTTCGAGCAAAGACACCTAACTAGCTGTCTCTCTGAAAGAGATCGAAAATGCCAAGATGGCCGCCAAGTCTCTCTTTTAGAAGTTACTGAATAACCCTGCCATGGATGCTATAAAAACCTCTTCTGCCAAAAGAGAGAGTCGGACCGAAAACACCCCCTCAAAATTTTTTCTTTTCCGTTTCAAGGTGCGTAGATTCCAAAAATGCAATGTCCGTCCGCCGTATCGTAAAATTCGTTCTTTCGCATACTTGCTCCATTTGGGCCCTAGTTGTGTCCCGAAACTTTTCAGCCCGATCGGAATATACCCGATTATGAGTGAAAATTTGTATAAAAATAGGTACTTTTAGCGAATTTTCAAAGAAAATGAAGCTATTGCAATGGCTTCGAAATTTAAATAATATAAATTTTTGGAAATTTTCTTCATAGAAATCCGTTTCAGACCATTCTAAAACTATTCCTGAAATTTAACACTTTTTTATATGTATATATATATTTATATATATATGTGTCACTCCAGACGATAACTCTCGATAGAATTGAGATAAACAGCTCAAATTTGCACAAAAAATCTATCTTGGCAATCGAAAGGCTAAGTTCGAAGATGGGCGAAATTGGCCTACTCTAAGGAGGGTTTTGGCGCATTTAAAGTGCGCAAAAATTACCCAAAAATCCCCAAAATGTTATTTTCCAACAAGTGACCCCTCATTTTAAAGGTTTTTGCACGCTGAACACGATGGTGGAATCGGATTTTAGATATCTTGATCCGTTCTCAAATTAGAGCATTTAAAGTGCGCAAAAATTACCCAAAAATCCCCAAAATGTTATTTTCTAACAAGTGACCCCTCATTTTAAAGGTTTTCGTACGCTGAACACGATGGTGAAATCAGAATTGCGATATCTCATTCCGTTCTCAAACTGGAGCACTTTGAAGATTAAGGAACGTGGTTATTTCTTCGAAAATTCGCTCTTATAGCCATGCTGCATGACTGTGGTTTTTTGTTTTAGTAACATATTAGTAAAATGAGCTTTTGAGGTATCGTTTTCCATGTTTTGGGGGACGAGAAGACCGAATATGAAGTCGATTTTGACCAAGGAGTTGAAAATTGAGGTTGTACCAGATGTTCAGCTCCCAAAATTGATTTTTTTATGAGTCAAAAACCTGCGAAATCGTCTGAAATCACCATCAATTTGTAGAATAACACTAGAAAAAGTATCAACACGTGGATGAAGACGATTAAATGGCACTACCAATGATCAAAGATATTTTGAAAAGAAAAGAAAAAAAAGAGCGTAGGTACCTAATTCAAGTTTTGGGGGCCAAAATTGGTAGAAACCATCAAAATTAGCTAATTCAATTATTGCGCATGAAAGAAACAATAAATGAACAGCCAACATATCTGTAGGTATGTCCAGTAGAATAATAAACCCGTGTGACAAGGACTTTCCTGCGTTTTTCAAAATATTTGGGCCTGGTAGACCCACCTGTTACGCTATGAGCAAAATTACTACTGTGGCGCTATGGCTTAAATCCAAGCTTCTGTATGGATCTTGGTACCTAACATATTCTAGATTCCGGGCGCATAAAAAAATACATTATCAATTTTTTTTTTTGGTTGTGCTTTGTGCTCCGAAGATCGGCCAGGATGCTATGGGAGGGGGGAGCGGTGTAAAAATAGGGTTTTTAGAGGTTTTTTTTTGAGGTTTTAGTGAAAATGAGCTAATTGTGAGGTATCGTTTTCCATGTTTAGTGCGAGAAGACCGAATATGAAGTTGATTTTGACCGAAGAGTGACGATTTGAAGTTCTAACGAAGGTTCAGCTCCCAATATTAATTTTGCATGGGTCAAAAACCTGGGTAATTGTCTGAAATCACCATAAATTTGTATAATATCACTAGAAGTAGTATCAACAGGTGAATCAAGACAATTAAATGGAACTATCAATCGGATTCAGTTTCACACCTTATGTGGTGGTAATCTTGCAATGTGGAATAAACAAAAAATAAACCTTTAGCTTATACCTTTGTAAGTAAACCTTTAAGTTTGTAAATTTAAAGTAAAGTAAATTTGTGGTAATTGGTGTTAAGCTAAAGGTTTATTTTTTGTTTATTCCACATGGCACTATCAATGATCAAATACATTTAAAAAAAAAAAAAAATGGAGCCTAATTCGTGGTTTTGAGAAACAATAAATGAACCTCCAACATTTCTGTAGATAGAATAATAAACCCATGTGACAAGGACTTTGCAGCGTTTTTCAAGTTGCAATCTTCAATAATAAATTATAAATCGTTGATAATTTACTCCCGTGTGTTTCATATTATTCACATGAAGAAACTGCCATTCGGGCAGCATTTATTTACGATTCGAGCAACTTCATTAAATCGAGGAACCCAGAAATAAAGGCGACCGAAACTGGGCTGAGTGCCACATGTTGGACTGCCCTCCGTCAATCTTCGCTTTGTTTTCGCTCATCGTAATTCCAGGTTATGTTCCACATTTTATCCGGACAAATTGCCTTAATTCCCCTTTCAGAAAAATGCAGTAAGCCCCGAAAAACCACTAATCGCCGCCTTTTCCCTCCTCGCCGAGTCGCCGGCACGAGCCGTCAAACGGCTCACGCGATGGGGAAACACCTAAAATACACCAGTTGGTACAGAGGCGACGATAATTTATTACTGAGCTGCATTTCAAACGTGATGCAGGATATAGATTTGAAGAAATGGGTATTCTCCGAGGATTCTTCAGCCACACAAATCACACTTTGTTTTACAAACTCAGGGACCGGCAGAAAATCAGACGTCAGGTCGTTGTAATAGAAGCAAACCACACTGAACCTCCTCTTTTGGTTTATTATTTTCAATAATGAACCATTGGAATCGAGCATGAAAAAAAAAATTCTTACCCCCCCCTCAAAATTTGATGGTTTACGTTTCAAGGTATGTAGAATCCAAAACTGCAATAAAAATATTTCTGTCTGTCCGCCGTACGCCGTACGCCGTACGGGCCACTTTTCTTAGTTACCATGAAAAAAAATTGATGAAATTCGGGTTATAGGTTCCGTTCGGCGTCTAGTTGGTCCTCGAAGCTCGACGTTACTGTGAGTCATCTCTAAGGGGTTCAAAATAGGGGTTGAAATTTTCAAAACGCCTATACTATTTTTTTACGTAAATATTTTTACGGTTTTAAATAGTTCTTGAACTTGCAAGTTTTTTAAGACCATCCGCAGCATCGTACGTCGAGCCGTTCGTTCACAGTAAGGCCCCGAAGTTTGCACCGACAGGCATTTTCGACTCCAGTGTGAATGAAATTGTATACAATTCAAACCAAATCTCGTAACCAGAGACGCGCCCACAATAGGAATTTGTGAATACGGCCAATCATTGGTAGGGATCACCTGATTATATTGGCGGAGTATGAAGTCGAGTTGGTTGTTCTGTGATATTATTTCGCTTGAAAAATGAAGGCTCTTTTGGAGTTTTTTGGTAGGTAGTGAAACTTGAACAAACGTTGAAGTATTATTGATGGGTAAATTATTACTACGGTAAATCATTACTCAACGGTAAATTATTACACAACGGTTCAGTATACCATCTACGTAGAAGGGGCTGGAGTTTGTTGGTAGGTACTTTTGCAACTTTTTTCACTCCTCATCAACAATTTCTTTTCAGAACTTCATTATGTGCGTTTCTTTTTGTTAGGTACTGTTTGTCATCGGCAGAATTATTTTAGCAACATTTAACTCGTGATTTAGGTAGGTACCTAGTAACGAGTACGGGGTTAGGTACTAACCTACGGAGGGTCTGCGATCTACATAATATGTATATAATAGAATAGTACATATCATATATTATATAGAAGGGTTATCTATACATAGAGCTGTGATCTGTAACAGGAGGGTATTCTATACAAAATAATAAACCGTTGTGCAGGGATTTGCAGCGTTTTTTTAAGTCGGCTAAAAATTAAGTTTCTTAAAAGTACCCACGCTTCTTACTTTACTTCACACTTACTCGATCTATGGGGAAAGATATGCTGAAAGTGATTACTTACCTTCGGTTCCTGCGAAGGCACGTCTGACGCTTTGATTATTCATCGAACCACCTGAAAGATACGCCTGAATGATTATTATTTATATTAATGAGATTTATAAATAAATTATGCCTATATCGTCACCGCCTTCACATTCGTGTTACAGACATATATTCACGAAATAAGACTGAACACGACGAGTTGATCGGGTGTGTAGGTGATCCCTACAACTTCCCTGGATGTGAATGGCGCGATGCAATGAAAACACTGCAAATCCCTACACAACGGTATATTATTTTGTATAGAACACCCTTCCGTTACAGATCACAACTCTATGTATAGGTAACCCTTTTATATTATATTATGTACTATTTTATACATATTACGTAGATCGCAGACCCTCCGTAGCTTAGTACTTAACCCCGTACTCGTTGCTAAATCACGTGTTAAATGTTGCTAAAATATTTCTGTCGATAACAAACAGTAACTAAAATGGCAAAAAGAAACACAAATAATGAAGTTGTGAAGAGAAATTGTTGATGTGGAGTGAAAAAAATATTCAGCCCCGGTAGGGTTTCGATCTCGGGAACTTTGGCGTTTCAGTCCATCAGTTAGACCATTGCGCTATATCAGCTAGCCAGCCAAGGGACCAGTGAAGTGCGCTCTCAACCCACCTTGATGCCTGCATACGCCCTGCTCTGTAGGGCAAACTGTGTAGCAAATTTTATGGAAACATCGTAGAATGCTACGGATGGTCTCAAAAATTCAGAAAAAATTTAACTATTTAAAAATGCGAGAAAACCCACACCTCAACATACAACTTTCCGAGATAAGGGTAATTTGGACATTTCAACCCCTATTTTGGTTTATTATTCTGTGAATAATACACCTATATGTATTCGCTCAGCAAAACATTTTTATAACACCCCCTCAAACTTTTTTCTTTTCCGTTTCAAGGTGCGTAGATTCCAAAAATGCAATGTCCGTCCGCCGTCCGCCGTATCACGTGTACAGGCTTCATTTTCGGTCTAAAAAAATCGTTCTTTCGCACACATGCTCAGTTTGGGCTCTAGTTGTGTCCCGAAACTTTTCAGCCCGATCGGAATATACCCAGGGGTGTTATGAGTCAAAATGTGTGTAAAAATAGGTACTTTTTGAGTTTTAGCAACATGTTTGTAACATGAGCTTTTGAGGTATCTTTTCATGTGACAAGGACTTTGCAGCGTTATTTTCAAATTATCTTTGATCATTGATAGTGCATCTACGTGTTGACATTTTCTCTAGTGTTATTCTACAAATTGATGGTGATTTCAGACGATTTCCCAGGTTTTTTACTCATAAAAAAATCAATTTTGGGAGCTGAACATCTTGTACAACCCCAATTTTCCACTCCTGGGTCAAAATCGACTTCATATTCGGTCTTCTCGTCCCCAAAAACATGGAAAACGATACCTCAAAAGCTCATTTTACTAACATGTTACTAAAACACAAAAAGTACCTATTTTTATGCACATTTTCACTCATAACACCCCTGGGTATATTCCGATCGGGCTGAAAAGTTTCGGGACACAACTAGGGCCCAAATGGAGCATGTGTGCGAAAGAACGACTTTTTTTGACCGAAAATGAAGCCGGTATACGTGATACGGCGGACGGACATTGCATTTTGGTTTATTATTCTGTGAATAATACACCTATGTATTCGCTCAGCAAAAAATTTTTATAACACCCCCTCAAAATTTTTTCTTTTCCGTTTCAAGGTGCGTAGATTCCAAAAATGCAATGTCCGTCCGCCGTACGCCGTATCACGTGTACAGGCTTCATTTTCGGTCAAAAAAAGTCGTTCTTTCGCACGCATGCTTCATTTAGGCCCTAGTTGTGTCCCGAAACTTTTCAGCCCGATCGGAATATACCCGGGGTGTTATGAGTGAAAATGTGTGTAAAAATAGGTACTTTTTGCGTTTTAGCGACATATTAGTAAAATGAGCTTATAAGGTATCGTTTTCCATGTTTTTGGGGACGAGAAGACCGAATATGAAGTCGATTTTGACCAAGGAGTGGAAAATTGAGGTTGTACCAGATGTTCAGCTCCCAAAATTGATTTTTTATGAGTCAAAAACCTGGGAAATCGTCTGAAATCACCATCTGTTTGTATAATAACAATGGAAAAAGTGTCAACATGTGGATCAAGACCAATGGCACTACCAATGATCAAATATGATCTGGAAAAAAAAGAAAAAAAGCGTACCTATTTCATGTTTTGGGGACCAAAATTGGTGGAAATCATCAAAAATAGCTATTTAAACTATTGCGCACGAAAGAAACAATAAATCAACATCCAACGAGAATCTCTAGAACTCCAATAGAATAATAAACCCATTTGACAAGGACTTTGCAGCGTTTTTCACCTCTTAGAGCTGAGTGGCAGTAACGCCGAGCTTCGATGACCAACTAGAGCCCAAACGGTATCCATGTACCAAATTTCGTGAATTTTGGTTCATGGGAACTAAGGAAATAGCCTGTTTATTAACTTTTTAAATTAAATTAAATTAAATTTTTAATTTAAATAACTTGTTTATTCGACATTCGTCTTCTACGTCCCTTGAAATGTAAACCATCAAATTTCGAGGGGTGGGGGGGGGGGGGGTGTTGAATTTTTTGCTAAATATTTTCAATAATGAACGTTTGGAATCGAGCATGAAAAAATAAAAAAAAATTATCCCCCCCCCCCACAACATTTGAAGGTTTACGTTTCAAGGTATGTAGAATCCGAAAATGGAATTAACATTTTGCAGCTGAAGCTTGAGGAACTCGAATTATTCAACGGTCCGTTGTCCAGTCAAAACACAAACGGTGGGTACAGCTTCCGTACAAGTACGCAACCACGAGAGACATTTTATGTCTTAGCGCCTCCTCCCGCACCCACACCAAGTACTTCGTACTTAATTGTTTTGGTCAAGATTTCCAACGAATGGTGCCTAGTCCGAACAGCCTTCAGTCCCAATTAGTTCGGATTAGCCGGACTCCACTGTATTATGTACGTAAACATTCATTTAAACAATCACGCTCATACCGCAGCTTGTTGGCCACGCAGTCCGCAGTGGTTAACGTAGTATGGTTAGGTAAATCGAGAGCTATCCAACGAGTGGTGAACGATTTTTGTACGATGATAACTGGCGAAGATAAAGTTCCGTAGCAACGAATCGGTTGTAAGCGAAAATCATCAGAAATTTTCGTGACGATTTCGTGTAACGCTTTTTGTGTAGGAACGTTTTTCGAGTTATGTGCCAGAGTAAAGACATAAAATGTCAAAAAATTTTTGTCCGTCCGTCATACTCCGTAACTCGCACTTTTCTTAGTTACCATGAACCAAAATTAATGAAATTTGGTTTATAGCTCCCGTTTGGGGTCTAGTTGGTTCTCAGAGCTCGGCGTTACTGTCAGTCATCTCTAAGGGGCGAAAAATAAGGGTTGAATTGTCAGAACGCCGTAGCTCGAAAACTTTCAATAAAAGGCTATGGGTTTTTTTACGTTTTTAAAATGATCTTGAACTAAATAATTTTTCTGAGACCACCCGGAGCATTGTGCGACCAGCCGTTCGTTTGCACCGAAAAGGTCAACATGATCGTGAATCAAACAGTATAAATCCGCCTCAGATATTTATCATCGCTAGGGAACACCTGATTATAATCACGGATGGCTCTATGAAGTCGAGTTGGTTGTTCTGTGGTTTTATTTCATTTGAAAAATAATGGTGAATAGACAGAAATGCAATAAAATGTGTATATAAATACAAATACACTAAAATCATTTAATTGGCTGAAACGCATGCGTACAATTCCGCAACACAGAGAGACATTTTCATGTTGTATCACCAGCTTTACCTATCTTGACAGTAGGTAGGTAACTAAGAATCATTCAGTGGTGCAAGGTTCACATTCGGTACTAGTTACCTATGTTGCTGACCACCTTGTTTACCCACCTTTTTTTTTCATCGTGCTCAGCTGAGCTACCGCGCAAGGTACGGGGGTACGGTTAACAAGAAAATATTCAATAAAATCACACGAAACGAATCGGTTGTAAGCGAAAATCATCAGAAACGGTGCATAACGCGTTTTCCTGTCGCTTTTTGGTAACGCTTTTCGAGTCTGTGTGCCAAAGTAAAGACATGAAAATGTCAAAATGATGTATCTTTTGGAATTTGTTGACAGTTACTTTTGCAGCTTGAACAAACGTTGAAGTATTATTACGCAACGGTAAATGATTACGCAACGGTAAATCATTGCACAGCGGTTTATTATTTACCTTATGTTTCATGAATAACTACAAATAATTAATGAGTGAATTATGAAACTGTAATTCCCGGGCTGGCCGCAGTAGGGATGGGATCTCGAAAGAAAATATCGATATTGACATCAATTGATATATCAAATGAAAAAATCGATATCGATATAATATCGGATGAAAAATCTCGATATCCGATATCATCGAAAGAAATATAGAAAAAAATAGAAATACCAAATTAAATAATTTTAAAAATGTAAGCCACGCATATTCATATTAAAATTAGGTTGGCATCTGGTAAGCCGAAGTCAGTAAACGGAGAAACCAAGCAGAAACAGACTTACTGGTGAGACAATGAATAAATTCTGTTCCTTGGATCACTGGGAGAAGAATTCTTTTTTAACTTTTATACAATTGTTTCTTTCTTTTTGAAGTTATTTGTGGACTTGGTTCAAATTGTATTCAATTTGTTTTGTACCTATATAAATAATAGACAATAAAATAATTTTTGAATTTTGTTCAAAATGTGGTAGGTATTCAATTTGTTTTTTACCTACCTAGTACACACAATCATATATGAAAATAAAGTACATTGAAGTTTTGTTCAAATAATATTCAGTTTGTTTTGTACATACCTACCTGTTGTGAAAATGAAATATCTTCACATTTGGGTTCATTCCTTACGTCTTCAAAAGTTTAAAACGAAATTTGAGGATTTTTCTCGTTATTAAAAAAACCGATAATATCGGAGGTAAATATCGATATTCCGGTATTATCGAAGAGAAAATAGCGATATAAAATATCGGATATCGGAAGGAAAATATCCATGTTTCGTTAATCTCGATATCGATATCCCCTCCCTACGCCACAGTACTCCATTTAGGGCTTTCCTGGGGGGAGCTCGAGGGTATTGACCACAGAAAACAGTGATCTACGCAGCAGGCTCATCTATACAGGTACATAATAAACCGTTGTGTAGTAATTTGCTGTTTTTTTATTTATTTATTCATGAACGATCCCAAAAGTCTATTATTGAACATAATAAACCAAAATCGTGAGTACAGTCTGTAACGAATGTTACAGTTTGTTGCAACTCGACGGGATCGGGTGGTGAGGGAATTCGAATCCCGTGGCATGAGCGATGTGACAAACTCACAACAGCCCCGCGACAGTCGACAAGTGTCCCGATATAAGGTCTCCTGAGGAGGCTACCTACACCGCACGGTTGATACATAATGTATGAGATTTCCGACCCTCACTCTTTCACCTGCATCCCATCAAGCCACAACGCTCCGCAACACCGTACACACGCCATCTATTTTGGTTTATTATTCTGCGAATAACAAATTCCTACGTATTCGCTCAGCAAAAATTTCTTACAACAACCGTAATTTCTGTACGTATGTCCAACAGAATAATAAACCCATGTGGCAAATACTTTGCAGCGTTTTCGCCCACTGACTGTACTCCTGCGTTTTGGTTTATTATTCTGTGAATAATACACCTATGTATTCGCTCAGCAAAAAATTTTTATAACACCCCCTCAAAATTTTTTCTTTTACGTTTCAAGGTGCGTAGATTCCAAAAACGCTGCAAAGTCCTTGTCACATGGGCTTATTATTCTATTGGACATACCTACAGAGATTTTGGCTGTTTATTTATTGTTTCATTCATATAAAATAATTGAAATAGCTATCTCTGGTGGTTTCTACCAATTTTGGCCCCCAAAACACGAATAAGGTACGCTCCTTTTTTTTTAAATATTAATTATCTCTGATCATTGATAGTACCATTAAATCTTCTTGATCCACCTGTTGACTCTTTTTCCAGTGTTATTCTACAAATTGATGGTGATTTCAGATGATTTCGCAGGTTTTTGACTCATAAAAAATCAATTTCGGGAGCTGAACATCTGGTAGAACCTCAATTTTCTATTCTTTGGTCAAAATCGACTTCATATTCGGTCTTCTCGTCCCCAAAAACATGGAAAACGATACCTTAAAAGCTCATGTTACCAACATGTCGCTAAAACGCAAAAGTACCTATTTTTACACACATTTTCACTCATAACATCCCTGGGTATATTCCGATCGGGCTGAAAAGTTTCGGGACACAACTAGGACCCAAATGGAGCATGTGTGCGAAAGAACGATTTTTTTAGACCGAAAATGAAGCCTGTACACGTGATACGGCGGATGGCGGACGGACATTGCATTTTTGGAATCTACTCACCTTGAAAAGAAAAAATTTTGAGGGGGTGTTATAAAAATTTTTGCTAAGCGAATACATAGGTGTGTTACTCACAGAACAATAAACCAAAATGCAATGTCCGTCCGCCGTCCGCCGTATCACGTATACCGGCTTCATTTTCGGTCAAAAAAAGTCGTTCTTTCGCACACATGCTCCATTTGGGCCCTAGTTGTGTCCCGAAACTTTTCAGCCCGATCGGAATATACCCAGGGGTGTTATGAGTGAAAATGTGTGTAAAAATAGGTACCTACTTTTTGCGTTTAGCGACATGTTAGTAACATGAGCGTTTGAGGAGTTGTTTTCCATGTTTTTGGGGACGAGAAGACCGAATATGAAGTCGATTTTGACCAGGGAGTGGAAAATTGAGGTTGTACCAGAAGTTCAGCTCCCAAAATTGATTTTTTATGAGTCAAAAACCTGCGAAATCATCTGGAATCACAATCAATTTGTAGAATAACACTAGGAAAAGTGTCAACACGTGGATCAAGAAGATTAAATGAGACACTACCAATGATCAAAGATCATTTGAAAAAAAAAAGAAAAAAAAAAACCACAGTCATGCAGCATGGCTATAAGAGCGAATTTTCGAAGTTTTCGGCATCTTCCTCCTCCGCCTAAAATTTTCTGAAAATTAATTTTCGGCCAATGTTTTCCCAACTTGATACCATACACAATTAAAACAGGAGTAGTTTTACGCAAAGTAAAATTTGGGGTGGAAGGAGGGGGAGGGGGAAATCAAAAATGTTTTGAATACCAGAAGAGTAGGTATTGGGTACGTAACAAATTTTTTGTTCCATTTTTTGCCGAGTAACACCTCGGTTTGTAGATTTTCCAACGCTGAACACGATGGTGAAGTCAGAATTGCGATATCCCATTCCGTTATCAGATTAGAGCAGACGAACCAGGAAGAACATCTCAAGAAATAACCACGTTCCTTCATCTTCAAAGTGCTCCAGTTTGAGAATGGAATGAGATATCGCAATTCTGATTTCACCATCGTGTTCAGCGTACAAAAACCTTTAAAATGAGGTGTCACTTGTCAGACTTTTTCATTTTGGGAATTTATGGGTAATTTCCCCCCCCTAAAACTCCCCAAAACTCCCCCTTAGGGTGATCCGATTCTGCCCATCTTCGAACTTAGCCTGTCGATTGCCAAGACAGATTTTTCGTGCAAATTTGAACTTTTTATCTCAATTCTTTCGAGAGTTATCGTCTGGAATGACACATACATATATATATATATATATAAATATATAAATATATAAATATATAAATATATAAATATATAAATATATAAATATATAAATATATAAATATATAAATATATAAATATATATATAAATATATATATATATACATATAATTTTTGGTGTCTTTCGGCAGGGAATTCAGGATGGTCTGAAACGGATTTTGGTATAAAAATCTTTCGGAAATTCGAGTTTTAAAAATTTTGGACCGAGAACAATAGCTTCCTTTTCTTCGAAAATTCGCTAAAAGGAGCGTACCTAATTCAAATTTGGGGGCCAAAATTGGTGGAAACCATCAGAAATAGCTATTTCAATTGTTTTACATGAAAGCAACAATTAATGAACAGCCAGCATTTCTGTAGGTATGTCCAATAGAATAATAAACCCATGTGACAAGGACTTTGCAGCGTTTTCAAATTGAATACTCATAGGATTCAACTTTGTCATGGAAACATAACACGTTCCGTGTAAAACCACCCCCTCTTCCAGCTCTTTCTTCATTCTAGGTATTTCTTTTCACCTCGGCAAATAACTGTCACAGTAATTATCGTGGAGATGACCGGTTTCAACGGTATCTTCCACAATTTTTTTGTATCCACGATGTATTCCAAGAAAGTGACTACGCACCTATTTCTAAAACGAGTCAATACAAGAAAGAAAAAAAAACCCCTGAAGAGCAGATGATCCGTGAGAAAAGTCGTAGAAAGACGCACAATTAACCAGAGACGGGATGTACGCCACGTCGTGTGTGGCACGGCATTACTTCTGCATGAAAGGCATCTTGGAAGCTGTTCGAAGCTATTAAAAGTCTACTGTTATGATCCCACGTGATGGTACCGCGGTATGGGCTTGTTTGACAATGAAAGGGGTTTCACAGATAATGGCGAGGCCTGTAACATCAGGGTGTCCGAGAGGAGTATTTTTCGCTAATAGGAATACAAAAAGAAAGAAAGAAAAAAAAAACAACTGGCTGGTTGGGTCATCTCGAGATATAATAGAAGTGGTCGTTAGATAGGTGTAATGACCGACATATGGAGAATGGACGATTAGTAAGGTTAATAGGTGAGTCCTTCGTATTTACCGGCGGTCACCTGGGTCACGACTGTAACATAGGCGAGAACTGCCCTCTTGTAATGCGGGCCTTACACGATCAATATTACTGACAATACTGCATGATATTGACAATAACTAGTAGCGGTGCGTGGGCTCTGAAAATGGTGGGCCACCAAACCGGAACACAAATTAACAGCTTTTTCTACAAAATACCTGTAAATGTTTTCCAACAGTGGAGTCTTCTTATGAGAAATGGGGTGGATTTCAATCAAACGCAGCTCTTAGCAAGTCAGAATGTAAGCACTGTGTTCACAGTAGTTCTGACCAGTACCCGGGATTACCAGAAGCTAAAAGTTCTTAGCTTCATACTGACTAATACTCAGCAAATGCCTATCTCTTCCTAAACTTTTAATCATCACTCTATCTATCCTCGTAGGAAAACGTCGAAAATTTCGACTGTAAGTTAGCCACCGAATTCATGTGGTACAAAAATACATAAGCAAATAAACCAAACAACAACTAAAAACAATGAACTAGACTAAAACTAAAACACAACGAAGTAATGACCCGCCGGCCAATACCTACTTGGATGGAGAATCATACTAGAAGCTAGGGTACTTATCTGTGTATGTTGACGTCGATCAGTCCAAAAGACCACAGACAGGTCACAACGCAATTAATTATCGCAAATCCAAATCTGTCCCGGGAACTCGAATGGGAACATACAAGAATCTCTTATCGAGATGACAAGATGAATTGAAACAATCCGATCGATTGTGAACACAAACGATTTTTGGATGGAAATGTGGGCCCCGGGCCCAAAAGGGGCGTGGCTAACCAAATTTTTACTCGACTGAGCTTGCGCGGACGGGTCACTTTTCTCGGTTACCATGGCGACACCAGGTCCCAGGACCTGTCAGTTTCAGAAGTGTAGGTTTCGATTTCGGCAAGACATCGATTAGTGTAGCTATGGCTCCATGGAGCTACAGGGGAGCCAACATGACGGAAACACATATTGAATATCCATAGCGAGAGAACTCTGTCGAGTCGCTGTTGAACTTCGTGAAAAATGCTAGGTACAGTATACGGAGGGAAATTCGAATGCCAACTGAACAAATGGTTGGCATTTTTTTGGAGTTTTTTGTGTTTCTGGGTGCCGGGGCGGTGGCCCATGTGGCCTTACGGACGCAACGCCCCTGATGATAATATTGATCGTCTAAGGAGGGAAATGAGTATTGATGGTTGATATTGAAAGAAATCCGGATTTTCTGTTCTCCGAGCGTCAATATTTAAAAGTGGAGGGAATGTTGTCAATATTATTGAGCGTGTAGTGGTGGGCGTCAATATTATTTTCAGTAATCAGTTCGTGTTGCACTCTCATCAGGAACGGACATTACGTTTCGTGTGCGTTTCTCTACTCTGCCTTTTTAATTACTTACGTCCTTATGAGAGTTCTGTGCAACTGATAGGTATGCCAAGATAAATAGAATGGTAGATGTCTGGGAAATATATTTAAAAAACTTACTTTCATGTAGTCCCGTAGGACAAAAACGAGCGTTTCACATGTTTCTATCACAGCCTCGCTAATAGCTGCAGGCGACATGATGACAGAGACCTTCAGATCTTAAAAATTTCTTCCTGTAGCCAAATACCTTAGAGTTAAAGCTAATCTTTCCTTAACAGGGATGCATTCCCTCATGTTTGTGTCCTGCCTTCTCATCAGCGGTTCCACCATCTGTAATAATTTGTCGAACGTCCTTTCGTTCATTCTGAAATAATTTTTGAAGTCTTCCGCATCTGTTGAGCTGATTTCCCTCAGCAGCCTTATATGAGGATAATCTTCACGTTTTTTAAACCAGTCTTTCATCCACCGTTTGCTCTGTACTCGAAGAATACTTCCAACAGCCATATTTATGGCTAGACATGCTTTCTTTCGATTGTCCATGTTCTCAAAACACACAAAGACACTTGGAAAACCACAACTTCACTTGTCTGAAGGACAGAAACTGACGCACTGAACACATTTATTGTTTAATTCAAGATTGAGGAATGACCAGTCTAGTCTTGTTTTTGATGGATTTTTTAATTCCCACAACGTTTCTACCCAGGATCTGGGTCCAATTCATGAGGATTTGTGGTCCAAAGTTAAGTATGATAGGTGGATAGGTGTTAATTTCCAATTTGATTCACTGACCAGAGGTAAAAAGCAAATTGCTTAAAGTAACATGTTACTGTTCAAGTAACATGTTAATTGCTTAAAGCAACATGTTACTTTAAACAATTTGCTCCAAAGGTAAGTATGATAGGTGGATAGGTGTTAATTTCCAATTTGATTCACTGACCAGAGGTAAAAAGCAAATTGCTTAAAGTAACATGTTACTGTTCAAGTAACATGTTACTTTAAGCATTTGCTCCAAAGAGGTAAGTATGATAGGTGGATAGGTGTTAATTTCCAAATTGGAAATTAACCCCACCTATCCACCTATCATAGTTACCTTTGGACCACAAGTCCAGACAGATGAATTGGACCCAGATCCTGGGTAGAAACGTTTTGGGAATTGGAAAAACCATCAAAAACAAGACCAGACGGGTCATTCCTCAATCCTGAATTGTGTTCATCAACCTAGTCATCAGAATCAACTTGTTTTATTGTTTAAAATATTGACAATAATATATGGACCGTGTAGGGTAAGTCAATACTGATGGTGATATTGAATAGGAGGACCAATATTATTGACAATGCTGACATTGACAATAATATTGATCGTGTAAGGCCCGCTTAAGAGGAACTACGAAGAAGAGTGTGGGGTTGAGGATCTCGGTTGTGGAACAGGGCTGGAAAACTATATGAACTAAATCACTCGCGAGGAAATTTTGGAAACCCATTTCAAAGAAAAACGGATTTATTGAAAAGTTGCCTGTTTCCACTTATACGCGAAAAAACACTTGATATCCATTTTCCGGGTCACACACTCCTTCGTTTTATCAACGCACCATCGAGGAATTCTTTTGTTGTTTGAATAATTCGGCTTGCCAAAGAGGCCTCGCGGCCGAACAGTGCCGTGCAGGTATTTATTCATTGCTTATGACTGCTTGAGTATTTTATTTTCGCCATATTTGAGTGATACAAATCGAGCAGCTGCCATATTGGTATATGATTACAAGTTATTCTGCTCGGCCTTATTTCAATATTTACTTGTACCTACCGATAATGAATATGTAATACCAACCAAAGGTGGTTCTGTGGTCTCCATTTTGAAGTGCTTGTAACCTGTTATGTATGTAGCAACATCACTTGCCCTTCTTACATAATTTCTTATGAAGGTAATACGACCTGTAGATAATGAAATTGATAGCTCGTAATTGCCTTCATGAAATAAACATAGCCGTTTTTCGGGAAACATCATCCTCCATACGGGTTGGAATAACGACGAAACGCTCTATTTATTCACAATAAACAAAACACAAAAGGGCTCCGCCCTGAAATATTCAGTTTCTCGCGGAAAGTTGATGACATGTCACATAATTGTTCCTATACCATATTCATGGCGAAGGCGATCCAAAGACAATGGGGGGTCCTGAGAGGCCACAGGTGTCCATACATCATGTATTTTCCCCTGTGACAGCATGTGGCGACATTCAGTTTACGAAAATGGTGATTCGGCCGGAGGGTTAGGAATAATGTAGGGAACTCGTGTGCGTGGTAACGATGTGAGGCAATAAGCTCTGAACTCCTACAGCTACTTTTGAACACGAAGAAATGTCCTTATAACACCTACTTTCTTCGAGTAGTTATGAATGTTCGCATTGCAATTATTAACATCATTTTTCGTAAGTAGGTAAGAAATGTGATACAGTTAGGGCCGGTTTATCAGTCGCATTTGCAAGGCCGGTTGAAGTCTGACTAAGTCAAATCTCTGATTATCTCTCGCATACCCGTTTATCAATTCACTTTAGCAGCTGATGATTGCCTATCAGTGCCTATCTTTAACTGGAGATCGGAGCTCCAGTTAAAAATTTAACTGCATTTTCGTTTTTTCTGTTCCTGTTTGTGCCCAAACTTGGCGAGTAGCGAGTGTTTTCATTCGTGTATTTTTTATTTATTTATTTTTTTTATATATTTTTTTATATTTTTGTAAAGGGATTCTGACATAGAAATGGATGAGAAATGAACTCGTACCTACCTTGAATGGGTACGAAATACTTGGTTCGCCAGGGAAAATACCGCATTTTGAGACATAGGACGACGTGGATTTCCACTCCAGGTTCCGCTATCCAAAGAAAGTACACTTTTTGTTCTTTATTACTATTTATTTTGTTCGTTATCGGAAACTATCAACGCTCAACACTTGAAGAAATATTTTTTCGTGCACCATTGCAATTTGAAAAACAAAAAGACCCTCATCCTCCAAACATAAAAAGAATACTTCATGGGTTTCTCATTGATTAGGCACATTGAAATCTTATACTGAAATCCTGTCAAAAAGAATATTTCATGGGACACTTCATTGATTAGGTACATTGAAATCAAGTAGGTAACAACCTTTGCAGCATGCCAACCCACTTACGAATAGGCATAGTGATCATAACTAAATACACAGATGATTTTCGTGGTGTCTGTCTGTCTGTTTGTCTGTTTGTCTTTCAATCACGCCAAAACGGCTCAATGGATCGAACCCATCTCGCGTATTTGAATGTTTCTATGACCAGGGAAGGACATAAGGAGGTTTACCTACTTCCGGATCCGATGGATAGGGGTGGGGGTTTATAGGGAAGCCGAAACATAAAAAAATTAAATTCTCGAAAACGGCTCAATAGATCGAACCCATCTCGCGTATTTAGATGTTTCAGTGATCGGGGAAGGACATAGGGGGATTCACTCCCGGATCTGATGAATAGGGGTGGGGGTTTATGATCCATCACGCAAAAACGGCTGAATGGATCAAAGCCATCTCCCGTATTCTCTGAGGTACCCTCTGATAATCTGTAAAGCGAGAGGTAACAAAGTCAGATGGACCCACCCCGAGTTCTACCCGTCAGCGACGGGCACAACAGCTAGTTGATCACTACAGGAGCTGAATTTGTCTACGTTCGATGGAAATATTGCATAAAATAGAGATCAAATAAGTAGGTACTGGAATGCTGAGACATTTTAACGTTGTTCTCGGGTTAGCACATAACTACGAAAATACAGAAATACGACGGAACTCGCGAAGACACAGAACCGAGCGCGAATGATGCTGATTCTACACGATCACATATAAGTCAAGAAAAAATAAGCCGAAGCCGGTGAGGGACAGCAGAAGCCGCCGCGGAACCAAAAAGAAAATACATTGGTACATTCGTGCAAATAAAAAGTTGTTACAAATATACAGAGGACTAGAGGAGTACAATTATAATTTGGCCGCGTTTGGCGAGGAATGTGACGATAACGATAACATTACCATGGAAACGCCGTCCAACTCGCATTGTTGCAGCTTACTTTTACGGGATTTTCACGTTATTGTAGAGGTGGCGTTGTTTTCTCTCGTTAAAACTCTGACTAGCTAAGGGCTGCAATGCGTTTGGGCCGTTAGCGGCAATGCGTTTGGGATGATGGTCTAGAGAAGCCAACATGCGTTTGGGACGATGGGTTTGGGCGGTATGCAACTTTTTCCCTATTAATAGCAACATATTCCCTAGTAATAACGTTAAAAATTTTGAAGGGTTAAAAACTGGTCCCATAATGATTCGCATTCCAGTTTTTGTGATGTAGTTCAAAAACGTGTGAGGAAGTTCAAAAACGTACCTATTTGCCGATAATTAATTCAAGATTTTATCTACCTATCACATTAAACTGTAGTTGGGTACCTACCCATAGTAACCGACCTACTGAACTCAATTTTATGGGATCCCAGGGAAGAAAGACGGATTTTGGTTTATTATTCTGTGAATAATACACCTATGTAATCGCTCAGCAAAAAATTTTTATAACACCCCCTCAAACTTTTTTCTTTTCCGTTTCAAGGTGTGTAGATTCAAAAAATGCAATGTCCGTCCGCCGTACGCCGTATCACGTGTACAGGCTTCATTTTCGATCTAAAAAAGTCGGTCTTTCGCACACATGCTCCATTTGGGCCCTAGTTGTGTCCCGAAACTTTTCAGCCCGATCGGAATATACCCAGGGGTGTTATGAGTGAAAATGTGTGTGAAAATAGGTACTTTTTGCGTTTTAGCAACATGTTGGTAACATGAGCTTTTGAGGTATCGTTTTCCATGTTTTTGGGGACGAGAAGATCGAATATGAAGTCGATTTTGGCCAAGGAGTGGAAAATTGAGGTTGTACCAGATGTTCAGCTCCCAAAATTGATTTTTTATGAGTCAAATACCTGCGAAATCACCATCAATTTGTAGAATAACACTAGAAAAAGTGTCAACACGTGGATCAAATGGCACTACCAATGATCAAAGATAATTTGAAAAAAAAAAAAAAGATCGTACCTACCTAATTTGTGTTTTGGGGGCCAAAATTGGTGGAAACCATCAGAAATAGCTATTTCAATTATTTCACATGATACAAACAATAAATGTACAGCCAACATTTCTGTAGAATAATAAACCCCATGTGACAAGGACTTTGCAGCGTTTTTATGTTGAGATTAGGAAATCAGCTAATATTTTTATTCCTCTATCAACAATTTATTTCTATTACATTTATGGTCAGCATTTGTATGTAAGCCCCATTAGTGTAGGCGAATGTTTGTGGGGCCCCAAGCGCAATGCCACCAATCGTCCCAAACACATCGCCAGATAATAGGCCGTTAATCCTCGACCGCCCCAAACGAGGTGCACCCTAGCTAAGTAGCTGTTATCTGTTATTTAGTATCCATGCAGTCATTGATAAACGCATCCTCAGCTCTGATTAGTTAAAATCTCTGATTAACGTTAATCAGTGACTAGCTAATCAGAGTTTTAACTAGAGAATGATAAACCGGCCCTTACGCTGTCAAATATACTAAAATATACTCAACAGTGATGAACCGAGTATTCCCTCTCTAGGAGGTACGGTTGTACCTACTTAGTTTGAGTTGAAAGCAGACCGAAAATTCTTTATCAGCAACTCCCTGGGAGGACTCAAGGAAGCAATCAGAGATTGTTCTCATACTACGTAGATACAGTGTACAACGTAGGTTCAGTGAAAATCTATCGAGACGTCTTTGATAACGACCGTCTCGGTTATAACGACGGATTAGTGAACCAGTTGGGCCTTCTGCACTGTGTGTAGGTATATTTACCTTCCTATTCATATCCTTATAATGTTCAAAAACTTCATCACATGCCTTCCCTTACAATACTTATCGGTTGCAACATCAGATTTCCTCGCTTCATTGGTCGTCGTTGTGAACTATTCTTACTAAATCTCCTTTCTGATTTGTTTTCTTGTCCTTCGTAATCCTGTAATGAAGTAGCTGCCACTCGGTCAATTTTTATCGTTGAATTATTTTTTACGTGATTTATAACATCAAATATAGATGTTGTAGCAATAGTTTATTATAATTTTAAAAAATCTGAAATTAGCGAAGAGCATCCTTACCCGGCTTTATACCTCCTTTCAAACTTAGTATGTAAAATCCAAGTTTTTTAACAAAAATTAGCTTCCTGTCAACTAAGTATTTTCTGAATGAATAAAACAATAAAAGTACAAGAATGCAAATATATACATGATAAGTAGGTAACACTGATATCCGCTATGAAGTAGCAAATTTGAGATAACTCAGTAAATAGATGGCACTGTTCGGTTAAATACCCACAAGAAGTACCTACTTATGTTTGAGCTAATCCTCTACCCGTATAGACGATTAGTCCCTTAATTATTGTGAATGTGGGGCCATTCAAATCTTTTCATGGTGGTAGTTGTACTATACTGTTGTCGTGATTCCTTCACAGAAACCACTCCTGTAATATCACGAGATATTTAACCAAATAATGGCGGAGAATGTTGAGCTGGTCAACACCGAGGGTTTTCCCCAACCATCAACTGCCTCAACGGTCGTAACGGCCGATTGTGGACAGGGGAAGGGTGGAAAAGTCCCTATAAAAACAGCCCTTCAGGCCCTGCTCTTCATTCGACATTCCGACCCCTGACTTACGGCTTCTCTCTCGACCCTCTCTCGTTTGCCCTCTCTCTTGCCCTCCCTGCTGTGGTGAAAACCGTGGGATACCTCCTTATCCACTGGTACCTCCTGTGGTAAAAACCGCGGGACGCCTCCTTCTCCACAAACACCTGCTGTGGTGAAAACCGCGGGGTGTTAGCTTCTATCCGCCTGGTGTCTGCTGTGGAGAAAACCGCGGGACAACCTCCTGTCCTCTAGTACCTGATGTGGTGAATCCACGGGGTACTAGCTCCCACATCCCAGGCGCCTGCTGTGGTGAAAACCGCGGGGCGTTATTGAAAAGACTCCTAAGGAGCGCATCCTTCCTCACCCGCCTTCACCCGACCTCTGCCTTCCTCTTACATCCCCTATGTTGCAAGCATCCAAACAACCCGCTCACAACAACTGTATTTTTCGTTTATTGTAAGCAGTGCAGAATTGTGCTTTTTCGGAAAAGGGAAATAAATAAGATAAAAAGTAAATAAATAATGATTTGCACTTGCGCTAGGTATGCTGAGCGGGTTCAGTAGCAATTTCTCAAGATACTGGGTAGAACTATCTGCCACACCTTGCGGCAGGAGTTTTTTTCCTCATACCTTCACTTCTGTGGATGCAAAGGGTGGCCCCTCGCCGTGATTCCATTATCTTTCGACTTCGTGAAGTGTACAGATTGTTCCTTTTTCTCCTCAAATTAATTTAAAGGTAGGAGCCTCTCCTTCAAAGTCAGTCAGGAACCCTTCGGCTGTCTCTTTTTGCCCCCTAACGTTTTAACATAGTTTCCTTCCGTCTCTCGTATTACGTCATCATTATCTTTAGTCTGTCTTACTGGATGGGTAGAGCCCTCCATCAATTGGGTGTATATATTTACCTAACTACTTGTAATTATAATACCATGTGCAATGGGCGTAATTATCATCAGAAATACTTACACATCCCTTTACGCTGAATTAACAACAGAATCGGTTCCAAACCCCAAGAAAATGGCAAGAAATTGATGAAACACCAAGTTGAGAATGGCAGCTTTCTAACCAGGCAAAATTGATTAATTTTGGTTCCTTATTTTCAGAACTGTACCTCTGACATTGGCAAATCACTTTAAAATCGGTCGGTGTTCCGCTAAATATTAAAATCGAGAATACCAATTGGTACATTGTGATCCGTGGCCTATAGCGCCATTTCTTCAAAAAACTTGCTAAAAGCCAGTCCTCAACTATAACTAACGTTACATTCCAAATTATTTGCAATTTATACGAAACCCACGAATACCAGTTTCAGGATCACTTCTTGCTGAGCTAGGTATTAATTTAATTATTGTAAACGTTGCACTTTCCCCCTCGCCAGGACTCTGTTCTTGCTCCTCACAGTCTGTTACTTATTGCGGAAACTTCAACTTCTCTCCTTGGCGACCATTCGAACATTGTAAAATATAAGTGTTTGTGAAAGTTATAACAAAATCATTTTAAAAAAGGTCAAGTCTCCGTTTTTACTAGGAAAACGAAGAATCAAATAGCAAATGCAGTTTTATTCAATTAGAAATCAATGGCAGCTACATATACTACACCAGTGACGTAGGCCAATTCCTACTTATCTTCTATTTCTTTCTAAAGATCAACTTAAAATAGCCACAGAAAATAGAGTGAAATTACTTATACATAATAAAGTATTAGAAAGTATAGTTATGTAATAAAGTATTATAAGCATATATTTTGTTAAAACCTGGGACTAGCCCTACCTTTTATAAGAATCAAACGCTTGTGAGTCAATCTACAATAACTTACGGTCAGCCACTTTTAGTGAATGACGTCAAATTAAATTCGCTCGTAAATGGTATTCCAGATATAAAATCGTAAATTTTTTGGTTTACTGTTCAATGGTCAACTGATAAACTATGTAACGCCTACAGCGCCTGGACAATTGTGAAATTTGTTGATTTATTTAATTACTTAGGTAACTACATAATATGTAATAGGTAATAATTATTCATTCTGTGAATAATACACCTATGTATTTGTGTTTGAGTAACATGAGCTTTTGAGGAATCGTTTTCCATGTTTTTTAGTACGAGAAGACCGAATCTGAAGACGATTTTGACCAAAGAGTGGAAAATTGGGGTTTCAACGAAGTTTCAGCCATAAATTTACGTTAAATTTTGGTCAGAAAATCCTCGTTCTTTCGCACACAGTTTGAGTCCCCATTTGGGAACACACTTGGGTCCTAGGTGTGCTCCAAAGCTCCGCAGCCCGATCGGAATACACCCAGGGGTTTTATGGGAGAAAAATGGGCGTGAAAATAGGGGTTTTCGAGGGGTTTTTGAGGGTTTGGTGAACACGAGCTTGTGATGTTTCGTTTTCCATGTTTTTTTAGGACGAGAAGATCGAATGCGAAGTTGATTTTTACCAAGGAGTGAAGAATTGAGGTTGTAAAAAAGATTAAGCTGCCGAAATTCATTTTTTATGAGTCAAAAACCTGGGAACTTGTTTGAAATCACCATAAATATGTATAATAACACTTGAAGATAGTAGTATTAGCAGCTGAATCAAGACAATTAAATGGTCATCTAAAAAATAACTATTTCAATTATTGCGCATGAAAGAAACAATAAATGAACAGCCAACATTTCTGAAGGTATATCCAATAGAATAATAAACCCAAGTGACGAGGACTTTGCAGCGTTTTTATCTTCGAATTCGAGACCATGAAGTTAGCCATAAAAGTGACAAATTCAACACACAAGGCTTCTGAGCCTAAATCCATCAGTCCGCCGTGTTGGCGCAGACTGGGCCTTGACAATAATTCATTTCAGAAAAGGCGTTTTATGTTACGCGATTTTGTTTTTTTTTAAACTGAAAACGAGCTCTTTTTTTACTTGGAAGACAGCGGGTAGTGTTATTTGCAGTTGGGCCACGCACCTATTAATCCCTTGCACCTATTGGGTCGTTCGTGTCTGATGAGTGGCAGTAAAACCCTACGGTACAAGAAAGCTCTGATGATAGGAATAGCGAGAGAGCGGAGGTAGTTGCGGTGGGGAGGTCGTTTGAGACGTTATCGAGGCGAAAAGGGAGACCACCCAAGAAGATCTAAACCCCCCCCCACCCCCACTCCCACCACGATTCCCCTCTCACACCCCTCCAACAACCACAGGTTCGCCACTGGGAGCTGCTGGACAAGTCCCTCAAGCCCTACACAACTCACACATTTCACACGCCGACGCCTCGTCTGTTTACAGCGAATTCCGGACAGCCAAATATCTCGCTAAATATATACTGGGAGGAACCGGATAAGTGACGACATTTTTTTTCTGTTAATCTGCATCACCGGAACGAGTGCCCTGTCTTTATGTGTTCGAAAGTTATGATTTTTTTCGTGTTTTTTCGACTAAACCCGACCTTAAGTCATAACATCTTCTCAACTCGTGCGTCACATATTTCCATTTTTCACCTCATTTTCGGATTCAGCATTAAATTTCCTATAATAATAATAATTTTTGTAGTTATTAAACTTTACTCAGACTCACTTATTACAATACAAACGTTAATTTTTTAGTAATTTAGAATTTTCATGAATTTTCAAAAATTAGCCTCTTCGACAAAATTGGTCTTAGAAGCTGTAAAATTTCAGAAAAACTGCTTCATCTAATACTCTTTCCAATGGTATAATCAGTTGCAATAATAGCTGTTTTCTTTGGTCTATTATTACTGAGCTTGTGCTGAAAAACACGGTTTCAGTGAAGGAAGCGAAGGGGACTGGATGAAGCGTACTCGCATGTCATAATATTATTTATTAACTAACAATTAATCAATACATCATCTAAGGCAGGCATTTCATTATTGAAACAAGTATGAACATATAATATTATGTAGTTTACCCGGCAAGTTTAACGGCCGAAAAACAAAATTATGACATGCGAGTACGCTTCATCCAGTCCCCTTCGCTTTCTTCACTGAAAATTTTCAGCACTAGCTCAGTAATAATAGACCAAAGAAAACAGCTATTATTGCAACTGATTATACCATTGGAAAGAGTATTAGATGTAGCAGTTTTCTGAAATTTGACAGCCTCTAAGACCAATTTTGTCGAAGAGGCTAATTTTTGAAAATTCTAAATTCCTAAAAAACTAACGTTTGTATTGTACTACATGAGTCTGATTAAAGTTAATAACTACGAAAATGATCTATTATTATAGGAAATTTAATTCTAATTCCGAAAATGAGGTGAAAAATGGAAAAAAGTGACGAACAATTTATGAAATACCTAGTGATTTTATGACGTAAGGTCGGATTCAGTCGAAAAAACACGAAAAAACGCTGCAAATCCCTGCACAACGGTTTATTATTTTGTACAGAATACCCTTCTGTTACAGATCACAGCTCTCTGTATAGATAACCCGTCTATATAATATAATATTTATGTACTATTCTATACATATGATATAGATCGCAGACCCTCCGTAGGTTAGTACCTAACCCCGTACTCGTTAATAGGTACCTACCAAATCACGAGTTCAATGATGCTAAAATAATATTCTGTCGATGACAAACAGTAACTAAAATGGCAAAAATATACGCAAATAATGAAGTGATGAAGGGAAACTGTTGATGTGGAGTGAAAATACACTGGAAATTGCGGATGAAGTTGGGACAGAAACCAAAGCCGGCGCCACAACGCGAAATCCCATGTGATTGGAAAGGCCTAGGCAAATCATAATGAATTTATTGAAAAAAAAAGAAAACGATTGACTGAACTATTGCGGACCATGCCGATGCGCACCATGCCAATTTAGACAATTCGATTATAATCAAGGATTATAATCAAGGATATTGTATCCATTATTGTCCGGGGGGGGGGGGGGGGAGGAGTCAACCCTCTATATTCTATACATATGATATAGATCGCAGACCCTCCGTAGTACCTAACCCCGTACTCGTTACTAGGTACCTACCTAAATCACGAATTAAATGTTGCTAAAATAATTCTGCCGATGACAAACAGTTAGGTTTAGTAACCTGTATTTGTACCACATTTAAAATTTGTAGATCTACAGAAAAAATTGCCGACCTAGCAACCTTGGTAACAGACTGAAGGTAGGGGTTTATTTCGATGTCACTCACGGACATTTAAATGGACAGCACTGCTATTTTATGGATTGAGTAACGACGATTTCGTTATTTTCGAATAGCATGTTAAGTGCTCCACACACCAACGCGAAAAAAATCGCGACGCGAAATTCGCGGCGGAAAAATTCGCGGCGGATAAAATCGCGTCCGCGAATTCGCCGTGGTCTTCACAGCAGCGCGAAAGACTGGCGGTCGCGAAAGTTAACTTTTGCATCAGTATCAGTCCCAGTGATGTCTTCGTCCGACGAGGAAGAGTGCCTTCTCCTTGCACTATTAGAAGAGGAAGAATTAAACAGGTAAGTTTTAACCAACATATCACAATATAACACTATTTTATACATTCTTAGTATACTGACGCTTGAAATGGTGCATGAGTGTGACGTTTATCATTTCTTCAGGAAAAGGAAAAGAACATGGACGCATGCCATTAATTTAGAAAGGAAAAAGCAAGGAAAATACCACACTTTAATGCCACTGCTTCGACAGTTGACTGAGGTTAGGCGCGAAATCAAAGCGGAGGGCGGAAAAAACGCGGCATGCCGCGTTTTTTTTCGCGGCGAAAAAAACCGTTGCCCGGCCGCGCGAAAAAACCGCGTTGGTGCGGGCACCCAGTTCGACGCCTCTGCTTTTGGTTGACGCGGATTTTCCGCCGCGAATTTTTCCGCCGCGAATTTCGCGTCGCGATTTTTTTTCGCGTTGGTGTGTGGAGCCCTTTATTTGTAACTGTTACTCGTTATTCGAACCATCCCTAGGCTGAAGCCTAATCGACATCCCTTCTTAACTGGTGATAATAACCGCTAGTCCAGAAGAGGAGGGCTCTGGAGGGTCCACTGTCACCCACCTCACTCTGTCGCAAAGCTTTGTCAAAATAAAGTGCGACTGTGGAAAAACCAAAGGTGTCAATTAATCCACATCAGAAGTTCTGTAGTTCTCTTAGTATTTTGTCCCTGACATTTTGTGCAAACGAACCAACGGACGAGGGAAGTAACGGACGGGTCAACAGATGTGTTACATTGAGGACTTTTCATTACACATGTCGTCAAGAAGAATCGAAGAAACGTTTTGAGAGGAAAAACCCCCGAATCACTCCCTCTGAGGGCCCCAGCACACACAAAGATGCACATCTGTGACAAAACGTGTTTCCCGTCTCAAACCTCAACGTGTTTTTCATTGCGGACAACTGATGTGTAAGAAATGAACAATAAAAAAAAAAATCAAAATGAACGGGGAAAAAAGAAATAATATCCGAAGGGAGGCAGATGTAGTTTTACGAGGTATTAACTATGCCATTTGTCATTGCGGCGCCGACCAAGGAGCGGAGGTGGTAATACCGTTTCCCTCGCCATCGGTTATGGCGTTTGTTAACGCCCCGCCGCATGCTGCTGATGCCGCTAACGCCGAGACGGGCATTACGTTTATGGGAGGGAGAAATAAGTGGAAATATCAGAGCCGCAATGGAGAAATATCACCGGAGGGTTCCGTCGCCGACTTATTCGCTCGACGTCCTCTTCCTCGAGAAGTTGCGCTTATTCAGACTCCGATTTGCCAGGCACTTGCTCATAATATTTGCTTTGCTTTATGACGAATCGACGGTGCAGTGACGGTAGATCAACGTACTATGTGATCCGCTCCAATCATAGTCAAAGCCCTAACCCACTGGTGTCAATTGTGACGGTGGTGTCACCCGTGGGGGGGGGGGGGGGGGGGGGGGGCTGAAAATGAGATGTTTTAGGGCAATTTGCAGTTCAAGGCAGTGTGCAAGTACTCAATGTGAGAAACGTTAAACAATTTGGATCAGTGGGAAGGAAATACAAAATGAACCAAAATGTGGACTCGCGAAGCGCGGTAAAGTTATGTCTACATCACGGGTGAGCTCACTGGCGCATGGATATTATACGACTGCCATACTAAGTACAATACAATACTGAGCCCTTCCTTCCCTCAGCAGCTGTAGTAATCATGAATAAGAAAAATTAGGTATTTAAAAAAAATAGTTTTATCACGTTTGTAACAGTGCGTCTGGTCTCGAGTAGTTTTTTGGTCCGGTGGAGACGGGATCGGTGGGTGGAAGCCTAATCGATTTCCCTTCTTAACTGGTGATAATTTCGCTGGTCTTGGAGGGGGACCCCCGCTGTTATGCGCTCTGTCACACGTTTAGATATCCTGAATATTCAACATTTCCGGAAAACAGTGCATTACTTGAATTTTGAAAAAAAATAGTACAGATTTATAAACTGCCTAGGACATACTTCGTTGCACCGCTATACTAGCGCCATCTCTTATCACAGAATCATACTAGTCACCCGTCCCCGGGTTTGTTTCTTTATGTTTCTTTATTTATTTATTTACGTATTTATGAATCTACTCTGTTCTCATACCCGTTTTTTTTGCCATTACCATGCTTAAAATTTCTACTATATACATTTTGTGTCTGGTTTAATTAAACTGTCGAAGGTATGCTATAACCCTCTTCCCCTACTCCTGAAAGCCGAATATATCTACCTCATATATCTGCCAAATATATCCGCCATATATATCTACCTATATATGGTAGACGAGCAATATATATCTACCATATAACCGCCCAATCTTCATGTGCTTGTTCATATATTCAGTCCTGATGCCCATCACGATGAACACCCCAGATGGGGTAATTATAAACACATATTTCTGCGTCGAGACGCTATGATGATGAAAATGTAGGTGTTTTTTTCTTGTGCTGCCGTAAATCCGACCACCAACGTAAATTTATAATACCACAAAGCTACTAATAAAACATAGGGAAATACTAACTGGGATTGACATTTGTTACATCATTCGGATGTAACTCGTCATAAAGAAATACCTACTTATTAGAGAAATATAATGATTAGATTCTTATTCTATTAGGCCCCATAACAACAATCACGTTTTAATCTCATTACAATCTTGAAAAAAAAACTACAGGATAAAATAACAAATTGTAGACCGGTTTCGGTTGTTACACCATCATCAGTACACGATAGAAGTTATTTTACGTGGAAATAGACTATTTCTATTTTTATCCTGTAGTTTTTTGCTATGCATTTCCACTACTCCGCCGCAAGTGATTTAAGTTACAATCATGAAAATGAATATCTAATCATTCACTTTTAATTAGTGCCATTACTATTATTAATCGCTAAACCCCGCTTGTGCCTAACCTTTTAAAGTAATAAATGCAACAATCATGCTTATTATAAGACGTTTAGTTTCAGTGGGTGGGTAGGTATTTTATTTGGTAAACAATACTATCATTTTTTTAATTTTTCAATATAAAAGATCTTGTTAACGTATTAATTACCCAGCTTTTATACAGTAAGAGTTAAAAATATATGCATTAACAATATTATTTCCTTTTGGTTTATCTGTTATTTTCAATAACGAACCTTTGGAATCGAGCATGGAAAAAACGTCTGCCAATTCGAGTAGGCAGTATAGCTTCCTCACTTGAATCACATGAACGTATAAAATAGTTGGGTAGGTTCATTCAGTGGACAGATGGAGTATCCTTGCATGGGTTAATGACTAAACGACTCAGATCACTTGGACTAACAGAATTAGTTGTGTAGGTTCTGTCTGTGGATACGTTGGACTACGGACAAACGCAGCAAGGATCTTTCGTTTGCGCATGCGCAGACGGAAGTTATTTACTGATCTTGACAGAATGTATTTGAGACCATCCAACACCTCACTTCCATCTATCTTCCAAATTGAATCGCTTCACGATGATTTGCAGGGTAGTTATGAGCGCCACGAGATCTGGCGCATGCGCAAACGCGCAGACGAATATTAAGGTAGGTACGATTTCAATGATTTTGATGCGGAATCATCTGCGACCCAACCCGCGTGTATCCTCAAAATTTCAGCTCTCTATTACAATTTTTCGCGTAGTTAGAATTACAAGAAAATGGTAAAAATTTCATGTTCGCGCATGCGCAGACGAAAGTTACAGAACGATTCCAATGAAATTCAAACGGAACTATCACAGCTTTATTCCTGATCGACCCTCCAAGTTTCAACTCATTTCACGACATTTAGGGTAGATAAATAGGCGTTTCAAGTATTTCACGTTTGCGCAAGCGCGGACGAAAGTTACAATACCCCGCCCAACCCGCGCCTACCCTCAAAATGGGCGTTACAAAGAATTGACCACAGACAGACAGACACACAGACGGACAGACAGACACGGAACCAAAAATGTTCCTTGATGTCTGAAACGCAATATATATAGTAATAGACTTCTTCATTTGGAAGGGCTTTATTTTTTTATTTTTTTATGTTTTATTTTATTTTATTTTTACTCAATCACGAATCCAAGGCTTCTCTACCTACCGGTAGTGAGAAAGCACAAGTTAACCCCCCCCCCCCCCCTCAAAATTCGATGGTTTCCGTTCCAAGGTAGCTGGAATCCGAAAATCGAGGTTTTTAAAAAAAATTCTGTCCGTCGGCCGTACGCCTTCCGCCGTAGGTACTTCGAGTTTTCCTTAGTTACCATGAACCATTAGGTGCTGAAGACCCGACGATTTATCTCGTTATTGCCTACATACCTACCTGCTTACGTGCATTTATTACAGAAAATAATGAACCAATCCGTTAAAATTTGTTACCAATTTGTTATAATGTTACCAGTGTGTTACAGAAAATAATAGAAAAACGTCAATTTTTTACAGAAAATAATTTGTACATAAAATAATAAACGGATGTTGAAGAATTTGCAGCATTCATATACTTGGCTGAACGAGTCAAACAAGCGCACTTTGCACGAATGATACGCAGTAATAGTATGCTGTCTGTGGTTAATAACATTTAAGTTTAAATAAAACCAATCTGATTCCAGAACGAGTTTCACGTGCCTCCTTATTGTCCGATAATGATATAAATCCGTTCCGAACACTCACGAGAAATCAGTGTGAAACGGCATTTGATGCGGCGGCGCTGAAACTGCAAACAGTTTTATGACTGATAACAGCCCTTTCAGACCCACATAACTCGCCCCTTTCAATAAACTGGCCGCATTACCCGGAAGGCTGGAATCGCTTATTAAATCAGTGGTTCAGCCGAGCGGTGGGGAGATCCAGACGGATAAGGTTTCCCATAGGGATCAGCTCTTCGCCCCTTAATGTTCTTCCTTTATCAATTACCACCGCAGCCGCTAGTACTACATCGATACTTGACAATCGATTCGGCTACCCTCCGGAGTTGTGCTAATCGTTTCGGATAAAAGGGAAATTTTCCGGTAGGGGGGTCTTTTCAATGAGATTACACACATCCGCACACCCCGCCAGTGGGTTCTTGAGAGGGGTGTGGGTTTAGTTATTTATTTTCTACATTTCCCCTACCCCCACCACCAACCACCGCCCCTACTACCACCACTAGCTCCTACCATCATCCTCGAACCACCACACCAGAACACCCTTCATCCCTACATCACCCTCCCACAACGTGTGGTGGTTTTCCCTTTGCTCACTCATGGAAGAAATTACGAGCTCCTCCCCCCGCTCAACCGCAAAAGGCTGAGATTCGGGAAAATAGCTTCGTCCAAAGATAAGGCACGAACATCCGTCTTGTTTAACTATTGTTACCCTAACGCTGCCTCGCTCAGCCCATAAAACAAACCAAGATTGGAGCCGTATTTTCCTCGTGATATTTCCGTAACGTAACACTCTAATTGCCTGCAATTTTTTTTCGCTCCTTTCCCAGCAAGGAGTGTCTGTTGATAAGAGTTAACACTATTTATTTTGAAGGGGTCTTTTGAGCCCTGGAGCCTCCATAAAAATTGAATTACCTCAGGAAGTGGAAAAACACTGCCCCACCCCCCTCCCACGAGGACTCCTGGATCAGTATGAGAAATTTAAAGCTTGTTTTTGCACATAACACGCCAAGTTTCACTATGACAAATAGGGAATATTTGGCCTTATGAATCAACAAAACTGTGTTTTTATATAATATCACCCTGTTTGTCGACCCGAAAACGAATAGGTACAAGAATTCTATTATTTTGGTATCATTATTACTGCTCATATTATTTGGGTTTGGAGTATCCAGGTGTCTCCATATTTATATTTACATAAGAAAAACAAAATCGTGAAATAAAATATCGTAAGAACTAAATAAATTGTGCAGTTTGGGATATCATCTTCCACAGATGGTCCCCATCACTGAGAAGAAGACCAGAAGAACCCGTTGGCACCGATTAAACCGCACAACGCAGCAAAATCGAAAAGATTTCAATGAAAATTGAATAAACGTGATTTTCAAGCAGGTGGATACTCAGCCTAGGTACCTGTCAAACATGTGTTAGTTCTGGACAAATCCAATTTTCAGCACCATTTAACTCTATGTACTATGTACCTACAAGTTTTTAGCGGAAGATGAAGTGTGTTTATTTAGTGAGTTGTGTAGTAGTTGGTATATAATATTATGTAGGTGGAGTATTTTCAAGATTTCTACTGTTAGATTTTAATTAAAAGGCCCCATTTTCATGAATTTCCTTCCATTTTTTACAGCCATGGCGTCATTTCACAACCTATTAAGCTCAAATATTTAAACTTGCTTGAAAACTGGTGGACTCTATGGTGGGAATGTTTGGGAAATCATTTCTAGAGAGGTGAGGATGAACCAAAAGAAAAAAATCGAAGAGAATTCGCTATAATATTGAAGAGTGAAAAGAAGTCCGAGAAGAGAAGGGCCGACTAATCGAGGTTTCCGAGAGATGATCGAGAAATATTTTCTTCACGAACTTGCTAAAAGACTAAATTTTACTCGGAACGGCATTTTCTCATCAATGATTCTTTGAGTGAATTTTCTTCAGTCAATTTGAGGATTCAGAATATTGCATCTACCCAGTGGAACAGCTCAACGAACTAAAAAAATCACTCGCGAAGAAATCCTGGAAACCCATTCCAAAGAAAAACGGAGTTATTGAAAAAATAGTCTATTTCCACTAATACATGAAAAACGCAAAAGCACTGTTATACTGGTTTGATCACCGAAACCGGTATAACAGTGTTTTTTGCGTTTTTCGTGTATTAGTGGAAATAGACTATTTTTTCAATAACTCCGTTTTTCTTTGAACAGCTCAAGTTTGAACGCAGCCCAAACTGGTTAATTCAATCGATGTTGGAATGTGTCTGTTGATCATTCGGATTCCTCAGACCCAATACCAGAAAGTCCGATTCTGTCCTTAGAAAGCCGCTAATGAGCGGTGAAGATAACGATGTCTGTCGACCCGATAGATAATAGCTGTCCATCTAGAGAACAGCTCAGGCTCCAATGAAGCCGTACAACTTAACGATTGGCTCGTCGGCATTTTAATTTGAGACGCGGCGGCGAAATTGCCGTTAATGCCCCTTAATAAGACTTTGTGAGCGGTTTAAGAGTTCACTTCTCCATCCCCGGGGTCTTGGAAAGGACGCAAGTATGTTTCGTTGGAGCTGTAAACCAGTTTTCCATTGGCTTTTGCGGATCGTTTTGCCCGATCATTCAGCCTGAGCGGTCGGACATTTGAGTGTAGAGAACTTAATGTGAGAGAGTCAACCGGAATGATGACAATCCAACCGTACATCGCGTCACTGGCAATCAATCACATGATTGTAACTATCCCGGCGTAGGTAATATTGTCTAGAAATAAAAAAACGCTGCAAATTATTACACAACGTTTATTATTTACATATATAGATGCTCTTTCTGCGCAGATCACTGTTTTCTGTGGTCAGTACCCTTGAGCTCTCCCAGGAAACCCCTAAATCGAGTACTGGAGCCCTGAGGAATTAAAGTTGTATACTAATGCGCGGGATTCAATAATTCAATCATTCATCATTCATCATTTTTTGTAGTTATTCATGAAGCATAAGGTAAATAATAAACCGTTGTGTAATAATTTACCTGTATAGATGCCCCTCCTGCGTAGATAGTATAATAAACCGTTGTGTAATAATTTACCGCTGGGTAATAATTTACCGTTGCGTCGTAATTTAAACAACGATAAACCGTTGTGTAATAATGTACAAATAACAACCGTTGTTTAATAATTTACCAGTTTAGATGCACTAAATCGAGTATTGAGCCAGCCCGAGAATTACATTTCATAATATTGTTGTTATTCATGAAACATAACGTTTATTCAAGTTACAAAAGTACCTACAACCAAATCCAAAACAGCCATCATTTTTCAAATGAAATAATATCAAAGAACAACCAACTCGACTTCATACTCCGTGAATATAATCAGGTGCGCGTTAGCAACGATTATCTCGGACCAATTCCCAATTGTTGCTTCGTCCCTAGCAATGATATCTGGGCTGAATGTATGCAATTTCATTCACCCTCCTATGGAAGAAGCCTTTCGGTGCGACATTCGAACGAACGGCTGTTGCGACTTTCGAACGAACGGCTGGACGTAAAATGCACCGGGTGGTCTCAAAAAACTCCCGATTTCGAGAACTATTTAAAAGCGTAATGAAATGACATTAACGCCGGGCTTCGAGGACTAACTAGACCCCAAATGGGAGCTATAAACCGAATTTCGTCAGTTTTGGTTCATGGTAACTAAGAAAAGTGCGAACTACGGCGGACGGACAGAAATTTTTTTATTGCACTTTCGGATTCTACATACCTTTAGACGGGAAACATCACATTTTTAGGGGGGGGGGGGGGGGGGTTAAACAATTTGTTTTTCATGCTCGATTCCAAAGGTTCATTATTGAAAATAATAAACCAGTATTATATTATGTATAATGGTCTTCGATAATTAATTATTTTCTCATCTTATCTTAATTCTGATTAGCAATCCGGGGGCAGTGGGAGGGGGGGGGGGGTTGATTTTCTGAATTTTTCTCTGTTGAGTGTACAACCTTGCAAGGGACGCAAGCTGCGATGGTGTAGAAAAGTGTGATGCAACCATAGAGCCATATGGCAAGTACACCCCTATGGATCCCACTGCATGTTTTTCCAATTCACTGCGAGATGACACAGATCCGTAGATGTCTAGGGAAGGGGATAGCCCCGATAGCCAAGTTTGTAGTTTCTGTCTTTGTAGTGAAGTCAAGCTTGTGGACTATGGTGTAATGTTGCAATGCCTAAGATAATATCATTGTTTTGTTTTCAGGTCCTGATAATGGAAATATATTTTCCAAAAGCTCGGCGGTAGAGGTGCATTTATCAGTTTTGACCCTGTTCTTGAAAATATGAAACAACACTCAAGTTGAACTATCAATTTATCAACCGAACGAACTATTATAAATATGAGGCATATTTTGAAGGCAAAATGATTGAGAGTTTTTGCAGCACCCTCACGCCGAAACGAAACGGATATGGCGGATAGGGCGACCGAAGTCAGATGCTAACCTTTTTCGGTTCGGTTTTCGTTCCGCTTTGGTATCTACCGGCTGGTGAAGTCACGCTAACGTTATGTAAACCTCTCTTTCGTCCACTTTACTCCGTGGTGAATACAAATCTATGACCACGCATGGCGTCAAGTCTGGATAAACATAGAAAGACGCGAGGAAGCAGCTGTGAATACGACACTCGACATTTAATTTCCAAGGAAAGCAGAAGAAGGTAGGCAGCGTTATACAGATGTAAGGTTACATTGCGTTTCGTCATCACAGCACGTCGAAAGCTGACACCTGAGATCCCGGTATTTTTCGTCGTCACGGTTCGTCAAACTTTTCGGTGTCTTAAGTGCGCATGCGCATCACTGCTTTCGTTTCGTTCGTTTCGGCTTCAGGGTGTTGCAAAAAGTCTCTAATGTCATCTTTATTCACCCAAAAACAACTTCTTTGAATACAGACATCAGTTGAATCAAATCGTATTTGATCGTTTTTATGGTTGAAGCTCTAAGTTTGTGGAACTCCATTATTATGTGAGTAGGTTGAAGAAAAAGACTTCAGTTCCTCAAATGTTTTCAGTTTTTCACTATATATATTTCAGGCACTTTATACCCATCTTCAGGTGGTTATTTATAGTTCTTAAAAAAGTTAGAACAACGACACCAACTCAAACATATCAAGCACAAGGGAAAAACAAACAAGCATAACCCAGTTTAAGGAGGTTATTCCTTAACCTTAAGATAACCTCCCTAAACTGGGTTATGCTTGTTTGTTTTTCCCTTGTGCTTGATATGTTTGAGTTGGTGTCGTTGTTCTAACTTTTTTAAGAACTATAAATAACCACCTGAAGATGGGTATAAAGTGCCTGAAATATATATAGTGAAAAACTGAAAACATTTGTGGAACTGAAGTCTTTTTCTTCAACCTACTCACATAATAAAATCGTATTTACCCACCTGGGCTCTGAAACGGTTGAGCCGTTGATATAAGTAGGAAATCCTCACAAAACCACTGGGCTCAGTTGTTCCACTGGATTGAGGGCCAGTGGGTATCCGCGGTAGAGGATGATGGCTGCCTGGACGCTGGGGAAATGGACACGGCTGAGTGGGAGAGGGCGAAGACGACGACGATGCCCCTGCACTGATAGGAGTGTGATCCTAAGCTGAGGAACTGAGAAGAGGAATGAGAAGAACCGATCTCGTTGATCCCAAGGGGCCTTCGTGGCTTTGGCCCCTCCGGTGCGGTTGTTGGTTCTTCTGACGGTGTATGGGCTGATGACGATGAGAAGGAAGAAGATGAAGACGATGATGGACTGGAACTTGAGCTACTACTACTACTGCTATTGAGCTACTGCTGCTACCACTACTACTACTACTACTGCTATTGAGCTACTGCTGCTACCACTACTACTACTACTACTATTCTTCTACTCTTCTACTGCTACTACTATGCTGTTGAGTCGTCCAGCCAAGCCAACTCTGCAGACTGTACAACGCCTGGGGGCTACAGTACCAGAACTTGTAGATGTTGAAGATGTGTTGTAGATATTGTCCACTGGATCAGTTCCCCTATCCATCTGCAAACGAAAATTTGGCTCGGAGTAGAAGATGAAGAATGGAGAATTCCTACAACATACAATCGTCCGTATTGTACCTAACACGGAAAGATACGCCCGCTGTGAGCACAGCGTAGTTAACCACAGGTTAAGACAATTAAATTCCTTCGCCACTGAAGCTGTATGGCCTCGCCTCACCACTTAGTCTTGACTCACGGGATGTCATTCAAAATTCGTAGTAAAACAAGGCTTCTGCTACTCTTGCTGTCTTGGAAGCGAAATAGGAATCATAAACGGTATTTCGCCTTCTCTAGTTGCTTCTCTCTAATTCCAGGTCTGCTACTGATGGGAAAGCAAGGGTGTAGGAGTGCTACCCCACGGAAGGTTCCCTACACCCCCATGTTTGGCCCCTTGGTCATTGTCTGTTTCGTCGAATAGGGCTATAGCTCTCGTATAATTCGCTACCCAATTCATCCTCCACCTTTCGCAATTAAACGGATTCAGGAATGCATTATCATGCCACCCCCTCCACAGGGGCAGCACTACATCATGAAGGACTAAAGAGGCTCCGAAGATTGAGGTGGCCCAAAGTAATGAAGCACTCAGTGTAACGAGGGCGGGGTTTCACGTAGACTTCTACGCTCCCGGGGTCAGTTGAATAAATTATTTACACAGACCCTTGCTTTGTTGATGCGAGGCTAAGAGGGGTATTTACATAGCAGAGGGAGCTGAGTCATGCGATGCTCCATTAATAAAGGCAGGTCCTCTTGATGGGCCACGGCTCGTCCATCACCTCCCTCACGAAACTCGAACGGATTTATGGGGGACGAACAATAATTAGGCTTTGCCCTCGGAATCGTCGTCTTCCCACCTATTAATTTAATTTTCATTATGCAGGCGGTTTTACGCCAACCAACCTTCCGCATTTCAAGAAACTCACGGAAAAACAATAATTAAAATTAGGTATGGGGCTCGGGTCATACAAAAATCTCAATTAGTAGTCGCGATTTTCCCATGTTTTGCCCCGTACTGCCGGAACTGGGAGAATCGAGGAATTTTCGATCTCCACTAAGAGCATCTTTTCATCAACTACCGCCAGACACTGCAAACAGCTGATAGACCCATTGATAATGATTGCATATACACAACGTGGACCACAAAGAAGACTCGTTCTTGACCCGTTCCGAATGGGTCTTACAATTTGATTACTGAGGTTTTACTCGTAAAATACTATTGGTGCCACGACGGCGCCGCCTATGGTGACGCAAATGTTGGGTCTTTTACCACTTCCAAGTTTCATGGGTATACATACGTGTTGAGCTTCTAGAATCCACCTCAGTCCAGTAGCACTAAAGTTAATTGAGTTCCAAATAAAATAATTATGTATACCTAGAGCTCAATCATCTGAGCGATCAGAATCAGGTATTTCGGTCAAATGTGCGCTGTTCGTCGTATACATATACGGTTCGAGGAAAGACTAACTTCTTATGACCCACAGTCAAAGAAGGGGTGAAGATTCATGAATTCACCGATGAGTCAGTTCCTAGCTACCCTTAACATCTGAGCATCATCTGACTCAATTCCTCCACGAAGGCCTTATCAGCCTCCGTCCTCTCCAGCCCGTTCTCGGCCAGAACTTCCCCTTCCTATCCCGACCGTATACATACAGAACCTCGACTCCAGGCCTGACCATCCCGTAAACATCCCCTGTAGAGTAATGCATGCATTGCAGTGGACCTTCCTTATGGTGGTGTATAGATCGTCTGCATGTTCAAACCACCTTCGAATCAAACTAATAAACAACCACCCTAATCGGTTGAGAATACGGGCAGCGGACAAAAGATTTACAGAAAATCCCCCCCACCAATATAAATAAACGTCGAAATTCCGGCGACGTACCTACTGCACAATTACCCTGAATTCTGCGTCGAACGATAAAAGAAACACGTAAATCGGTTGAGAATTGATCCCTCGCCAGCGCACAGAACCTTTTGTCAAAATCCACGTTTTTTCGGCATTGACCCCTTTCTCCCCTTTTAGAAGTGAATTTCGAAATTCCGGCAACGTAAGGCACAACCAGACAGTTTTCTGCACCGAACAAAAAAAGAGCCACGCAAATCGGTTGAGAATTGCGGCCTGGGCAGCACACAGAAATTTCTGTCGCGCGCGCGCGCAAACGCACACACACACACACACACACACACGTACGGTTTTTTTTCGCGGATTTCGATTCATGATGGTCAGAAACGGATTTGAATCATTCTCGGCTGAGGGCAGGTTTCACCAACGTTTTCAATCAACCTTTACTTATTAAACCGAAGAGCTCAGGCTTTAAACGCCGGTTTCAGGTTTCACCAACCTCGTTTAATATAAATCAATGATCAAAAGAGGCAAATCGTCGATAAAAACTAACCAGCCGATTTTGGGTGGTTAGCGTCCTAAAACAACGATTTACCACTTCGCCATGTTGCCAGTTCGACAGTTTTCATGAGAACCATTCTTCAATTATTATTACTCTTGATATTATTATTATTCTACATCCACAAAAATGAGTTGGGGATTGGTTAATGCATTTCGGTTGGTATTGGAGGACGAAGATGAAGCCTTCACAATTCGTCGTCTTCGATGGATGAGACAGAGAACATGTTATTTTGAGCTCGATTATATCGATTTCGTGACGAGGTACCTCCAATATAATCAAGTGAAAAGACACATAGCTTTCTTGTTTCTTTGAACTGGTGGGGGAGAGAGAGAGAAACAACTTTACGTGCCTATCAACAAAAAAGTTCTGGTTTATCATGCAATTCTATGAATAATCAAAATTTGGATTTTTTAAAACCATTTTTAGCGATTTGAGACACTGGGATTTCGCATTTGCGCAAACGTAGTTGAGCTATACAATTTAAATTAGCAATAAAACTATACAATTCCAATCGCAATGAAATTCATAGAGGACGATCAACTACCTGCCCACCAAATTTGAGAGAAATTGGACCATTTATTTATGCGAAATTATGTAGGTACATAACCCACCTACCTTGGTTGGCTCAGCGGTGCAAATTATTATTGACAATATTATGATGTACTGCACAAAAAATATATTTTATAACAGGAACGGCAGTTAAAGCACCGTTGGTTTTCTAACACTCAATATTTTCGAACAATGCCAACCAAAATCTTTTGGTTTATTATTTTCAATAATGAACCATTGGAATCGAGCATGAAAAAAAAAATTCTTACCCCCCCTCAAAATTTGATGGTTTACGTTTCAAGGTATGTAGAATCCAAAACTGCAATAAAAATATTTCTGTCTGTCCGCCGTACGCCGTACGCCGTACGGGCCACTTTTCTTAGTTACCATGAAAAAAAATTGATGAAATTCGGGTTATAGGTTCCGTTCGGCGTCTAGTTGGTCCTCGAAGATCGACGTTACTGTGAGTCATCTCTAAGGGGTTCAAAATAGGGGTTGAAATTTTCAAAACGCCTATACCATTTTTTTACGTAAATATTTTTACGGTTTTAAATAGTTCTTGAACTTGCGAGTTTTTTAAGACCACCCGGAGCATCGTACGTCCAGCCGTTCGTTCACAGTAAGGCCCCGAAGTTTGCACCGACAGGCATTTTCGACTCCAGTGTGAATGAAATTGTATACAATTCAAACCAAATCTCGTAACCAGAGACGCGCCCACAATAGGAATTTGTGAATACGGCCAATCATTGGTAGGGATCACCTGATTATATTGGCGGAGTATGAAGTCGAGTTGGATGTTCTGTGATATTATTTAATTTGAAAAATGATGGCTCTTTTGGAGTTTGTTGGTAGGTAGTGAAACTTGAACAAACGTTGAAGTATTATTGATGGGTAAATTATTACTACGGTAAATCATTACTCAACGGTAAATTATTACACAACGGTTCATTATACCATATACATACGTAGAAGGGGCTGGAGTTTGTTGGTAGGTACTTTTGCAACTTTTTTCACTCCTCATCAACAATTTCTTTTCAGAACTTCATTATGTGTGTTTCTTTTTGTTAGGTACTGTTTGTCATCGGCAGAATTATTTTAGCAACATTTAACTCGTGATTTAGGTAGGTACCTAGTAACGAGTACGGGGTTAGGTACTAACCTACGGAGGGTCTGCGATCTACATAATATGTATAGAATAGTACATATTATATTATATAGACGGGTTATCTATACATAGAGCTGTGATCTGTAACAGAAGGGTATTCTATACAAAATAATAAACCGTTGTGCAGGGATTTGCAGCGTTTTTTCACTGGCTTCAAAAGTCGGCCCGCGTTTTTGCGACGCTGACTCTATGGTGGTTTCCACGATTTCGACACTAAACGTAACACTACAATCCACAACATAAACAACAAACCAAAGCCGAAAAACAAATGAGCACAAGCAGGTACTTAACCTCACAATGCACATCGACAACTGCGTTATCAATAGTTTACCCCCGATGCCTCGATTTTGTCGGGCCAATGCCTCCACGATACCGTTAAATAGACGTTTTATGAAAACAAATTTTAATGAAAACATTACAAACATTGATTACACTCGTGAAACCCACTTGTTCTTAATCAACGCTTCTAATCTCCGTTTCGATAAAGCAATTATCTGCTTTACCCATTAGCAAGTGCTGGTGAAACGGCGTGTTGACAACTCCGCCGGATTATGACTAATCTTTCTAAGCCGACCTTGCAGCTCCGCTTCTTTATACATTTTGTTTTACCTCCTGAACGTTTTGTCAACTCCGACAGTTGTCACCTCCGCCGATCAGATCATTATTCAGTAGCCAATTCGATTCCCACCTTATCAGACCTTTTCAAACTTACAACCTCACAACGAGGTAATTCAACAGTTGCTTGTGATAATTTTAAAGGACTTTTTCCTTTATCGTTCCCCCAGGGGCCTCGGGCGCCCCCCATGCTGAACCCGTCGTTTGTTCCGTCACCCAGAAAAGTATGATCCATTTATTAGAAAAGAAACATTTGCATTATTATTAAGTCGCGTATTTTCAGAGCAATTTCATTTTTATCTGAAAATACACGACTTAATCATTCAATTCGATTCGAAACAAGTCTCGTTTGTTCGTCGTGAGAGTATCCTTTGGAGGTCAGAATATGCCAATTTCATTTAGGATGTCTTCGAAGGGATCAGCGTTCTTGCTGAACAAGACTGACAGCACATAAATTCGCAAATTCGATAAAAGTGATTATGTGAAGCACTGGTGCGCGTTCAAGTGGAGGTGGTGTAAAAAGAATTGTCCGGCCAAATCTTACGTCTTCGAGGACATGAAAAAGATAGTAGAAAAAACTGGCGCCCATAATCGTGCAAATTTGTCTGACCGGCAAATTCATTTCTCCACCACTCCACCCCTCAACGGAGTCACAATGTTCTTTTCCAGGTAATAAAAGGTTCGTTCTTAGTGGGCGTTCTGACAGTTCTCGAACTCATAAGAACTGGGACGGAAAATCCCGGGGCGTTCCGGAACTTGAGGAACCGCGTTCTGCACTGCGAACGATTTCAGAACTGGAAGTGGAATAACCGCATGCGCATGCGTCACCTACGTTCTTGAGTTCCAGTTCTGACAGTTCCGAAAAAAATCGGGGACTGTCAGAACCGTTCGGAACTGGATTCGCAAAACACTGCGAACGCAGAACTCGGCGTTCTCGGCGTTCCGGAACTGGGCGTTCTGGCACTGCGAACGACAAAACTCGACTGCGCTTGCCCAGAACCGTTCGGAACTGGCAGAACGCACACTGAGAACGAAGCTAAAGAGTAGACCTGCAGAGTTGCAACGTACTTTTTCAGGTTCTACAGAGTAGACCTGCGGAGTTGCCATGTCCTTTTCCAGATACCACAAAGAAGACTGGCGGAGTCGCAATGTCCTTTTCCAGGTTGTAACAGTGAGGGCTGTTCTCGATACATTTTTTCTTCCGGTGGAGACTGGGTCGCTTGGGGAAGCCTAATCGCTATCCCTTCTTAACCGGTGATAATCTCGCTGGTCTAGGAGCGGGACTCTCGAGGGTCCACCCCCACTGTCACACTCTGTCACATGGTAGCAGAGCGTGGTTTGGTAGTATGTGCTGAGCACTTCACCATACTCCATCCACTTTTTGTGGGCTTACCAGAAGGATAAGCCCAAACGTTTCACAGAAGGATTCCTTTACTAACAACCTGTCCCTTTGATAACGCATACATCTATTGGCTTCCCCACCCCCTTCCCTTCCTTTAGAGTGTCAGAATAATTAAAATATACTAAGCTCATTAGAAGGCGGTTGATGCCATGTCCCAATTGACAAGTACCAATAGTTGTTCCATCCCAACGATGGAGGTTGATCACCTAGAGGTTGCCCAGATGAGCGCAATTCACTGGACAACAACCACTGACAACATTATCCGCCAATACTCGTTTGTAGGAGCTTTGTTCTCCACCAGTAAAATATTATTATACCTCCATTACGATGGGGGTTAGTCACCTTGAAGTTGTTCAGATGTCATTTCCTGAGCCAAAACTTCATACTACTTTTCATTCCCCCTTTTCCCTCTCATACTTCTACTACCCAGAAGTATGTCATGTGGGGATTTTCTGGAGTATGGAGTGTGGCTGTTGTTGAGTCGTTTTTTGGACCGGTGGAGAAGGGGTCGTTTGGGGAAGCCTAATCGATATCCCTTCTTAACCAGTGATAATCTCGCTGTCACAAGGTACTACAAAGTAGACCGGCGGAGTTGCAATGTCCTTTTCCAGGTACTACAAAATAGCCCGGCGGAGTTGCAATGTCCTTTTCCAGGTACTACAAAGTAGACCGGCGGAGTTGCAAGAGTTTTCGGTGGAGTTGCAACAACCCTGGTGATACCGTCCCTGAGTGTCGTCCTCGTCTGACCGAATCAAATACATAAACACGTCTCTTACTACCGAGGGACGTCCTAAAAACCTATGCATGAGTTTGTTGAGAATGTAAGACAGCCAAGATTTAATATCGAATTTTTCAAGCGTATTTCCTAAAATATGGCTTAACACTTTTTCCATGAAAATAAAATAAAAAAATAAAATAAAATTAACACCACCATATAAATCGCTAAACACATTCAAACATCACATTAAGCAGTGTAAAAGTTATTTGATGTCGTTCACTTTTGGAATTGGCTTTTTGTGCTATATAGCTCTTTTTGGACCTCATAAAGCTGGAATTGTTGCTCCATTTTGTTTCTGCTATTAATATTTTTTATATCTCAAGTTTTCTATGTTCTCCAAAGGCTAATATTTGAAAGTATCTCTTTTGAAGTTTATTTGTATTTTCCGATGACTAACGAACTCCACCTGAGAGCACAAGTTCTAGAAACTAATTCTCATGGCGGGCGAATTTAGAGACTCATTCATCTTATTTCATGTCTTCTGATTTAAAAAAAAAGGTTAAGATAGTTTTTGTAGTTATACAGTTGTATAATAGTTTAATTTAAGTTAAGAATTTGATTTTAAATTTATGAAGAATTTTTTTAATAGACAAAACCTAATTCTAATTCTAATTCTGTTCCCAACTACCCTCTACATTTCAGCGTCATCTGGCTCACCTCCTACCTACTACACGGGTGATGGCCTCATCAGCCTCCATCCTAGCCTGCCCATTCTAGGCCAAACCTTCCTCTCCCTCTCCCAACCATATACAGAACCTGGAAGCCTGATCATCCCGTAATGAACCCGTACACGGCACAAGCGATCACCATTGCTATTATTTCAACCCCCTTTTCGAACACACGGTTCAAGATTGAACCTTTTCCTTGAACTCGGAGCATATACTAATGAGAGCCCAAGCCCTCTTAAGGAGCTGGAAGTGATTTTTTTCCCTTCTGTATCTGCAGAGTGGAAAGTGAACGGTCGGATTAAACGCGCCTTTGATCTCGCGGAGAGCGCGTTGATGTTTTTTATTTATTTATTTTTTTGTCGTGTTCTTTTTTTTTGCTTTGAAGTGTGAAACTGAAAAGAGTAGTCGGGTGTTGTGTAGGCAGAGTAGGTAGTCGCGTATCGTACCCGTATTATGCAAATGAGAGGGGGTTCCGCCGCCTGACGGCATCACATTCTATTTCTTACCTTATACAGACCTAATTTATTTATATGAGATCCGAGAAAGAGGTTGATTCTGATTTTATTTTGCACTCAGGGACGACTTTAATTCGCCGGTCCGTTCGACTTCGGCTCACAACGCAATTACACATCGACGGTGGGCGAGAAAACAACCCGAACCTCCCACAAAACGCTACTTTAAAGGAGAGCGAAACAACGCTGCAAATTCCTTGTCACATGGGTTTATTATTCTGTTGGAAATAGCGTCAGAAATGCTGGAAATACATTTATTGTTTCTTTCATGTGAAATTATTGAGATTGTTGATGGTTTCCACCAACTCTGGATCCCAAAAACACGAAATAAGTTCCTATTTTTGACAAATTATCTTTGATCATCGACAGTGTCATTTAATTGTCTTCATTAATCCGCTGAAATTACTTCTAGTGTTATTATACAAGTTTATGGTAATTTCAGACAGTTTTTGAGTTTATGGTAATTTTCCCAGGTTTTTGACTAATAAAAAACGAATTTTGGAAGCTGAACTTCCGTTACAACCTCGATTCGGTCTTCATATTTGGTCTTCTCGCCCTAAAAAAACATGGAAAACGATACCTCATAAGCTCAAGTTCACTAAAACCACGAAAAAACCTCGAAAACCCCTATTTTTACACCCATTTTTCACCCGTAATACACCCCTCGGTGTATTTTGATCGGGCTGCCGAGCTTCGGAGCACAACTAGGAGCCAAATGTGTTCCCAAATGGGGACCCAAACTGATTGCAGAAGAACGACGATTTTAGACAAAATTTTAACGTAAATTTAAGGCAGAAACTTCGTTAATCATCGATTTTTCACTCTTTGGTAAAATTGACTTCATATTCGGTCTCCTTGTCCTAAAAAACATGGATAAAAATACCTCACAAGCTCATGTTACTAATACACCAAAAAATCCAATCCCCCCCCCCCACCATTTTTCACTCATAAAACCCCTGGGTATATTCCGATCGGGCTGAAAAGTTTCGGGACACAACTAGAGCCCGAATGCGAAAAAACTAATTTTTCAGCCCGAAAATAAAGATAAGCAGATATATTCATTCAGCCATCCGTGATTATAATAAGATGTTCCCTAGCAATGATATCAGTATATAGCATTTCCAAGTCGAAATCAACCTTTTCCAAACCAAATTCAACTTTTTCCATTACAAATTCTACCTTCCCCTACTCCAGCAGAAAATATAAAGTTTAATAAAGTTTAATAAACTGAATTTGTGAACCCCATTACTAACTTTTTGTTGCATTATTTAAGGCTTAAATTGAATTTCTTATGACATCAGATGACAACTGCAAACTCCCTCGCTACTTCGTTTGACATCAGATGAGGTGCGTTCATTATCAGAAGGTTTGACGGGCAACGAAATAGGCATTAAAGAAGTAAACACGAAGAATTTGCAAACACCGAAGTTACGTTCCTTAGTTCAGTTTAAGGCTCACAAAAGAAAATTTTTAAATTGTAATGAAAAATTAAAAATTAAAAACACATATCTAGTACCTGCACTGAACCACTATAGCGTTGTTTAATTCGAGCCTTAAATAATGCAACAAATAGGTAGTTAGTATTTAGTAATGGGGTTCACAATTCAGTTTATTAATAATTAAATTTTTTGCTGAAGTAAGGGAAGGTTGCATTTGAAATGGAAAAAGTTGAAATTGACTTGGAAAAAGTTGAATTTGGTTTGGAAAAGGTTGAATCTGACTTGGAAATGATTGTACCTACGAGTTTCAGGAGTTTGTAGAGCACGTAAGGTAGAACTTGGTGATAGAAGAGGTGCTGTAATCGGATAGCAAAAAATATAAGCAGCAATGCACCGAGGCTGAGAATTCCGTATTCTAGTAGTAGCGAAGGGAGACTAAACTATAACGGTGATGCTAATGGCGTCTCTTCTACGGCAGATTATCAATTTCCGATACTTTCCAGAGGGTGGCACCGAAACTGTTCATCTCGGATTCTTTTGAAAGACAAGCTTCCATCTATGACACTTTCAAGTCCATGAAAAGCAACTAAACACCCACTCAACACCGTAAATGAACAAAAAATGATTCTCGAAACGATGCGAGGGTTTCAAAAATCATCAAGATCGTCACGATTCAAATCACCGTCGTATTCATCAACACTCTCGTCACATCCAGCAGAAAGAAACAATCATTGCCTGATGTGCTGACACGTTCAACAACCACTTGATGCAACAAAGACTTGATCCTTTGAATTAGTTGATACAATACATTTAGGAGATTTTCCCAGACAATACGAGAGAGTCACCTCTTTACAACCCTCAAGCCCTTCATTGTTGCCCTATCAGCACTGAATGTCAAAACAAGTCCCCCGACAGGCTCCTGCCGCGAAAACAATGCAACCTCTTCGTTTCTTTTCTTGCCCATCTTTTACTGAAAAGACCGGGGTCGGATTGTGGGAAAAATCGAGGCAGAGTCGCTTTCTGGATTGGTTTCAGTCACTCTTTATTAGTCACATCTTCTAAACATAAAACGGCGACCCCTGTGAAATGGGAAAGGTCAGTATTGTGACAGGCGAGGGGCGTACCCAGGTAGGTGACAGGTACAACAGAGCCAGTCACAACAAGGTCTTTTTGTTGTTCTTAGAATGAAGTAAGACTTAGAACTAATGAAACGAAGAGGGCTAAATGGATGAGGGCTTCGACTTGACCAAGCATCAGTCAAAGACAAATTTCGATTTGGGAATAACACTTTACACTAAATAGTGCAATGCATCAATTTCAAAATACAAAATACAAAATTTGAAAGCGTTTCTCAGGTCAGCCCTCCAAGAATTCACAGTTCAGCAACCAAAAATATTTTTGAATATTTTTGAATATGCCATGGAATAATTTCTGCCAGCGAAAATACGAAAAGTTCGTATACAGAAAGTAAACCGTACACGTACTCGTTTCTTTAATTACTTAGTCAATTTACTTATTCATATACTCATAGAGATTCTTTCCTACTGGAATAGAATACGTCTACATATCCCCTAACACGGGCTGTGCCGAACCCCTTTTTTTAGATTATCCGAAGTATTTTACGTCCAGCCGTTCGTTCAAAGTTTGCACCGAAAAGCTTCGTCAACATAATCGTGAATAAAAGGATACATATCCAGCCCAGATAAATCACTGCTACGGAACACATTATAATCACGCATGTTTGTATGAAATCGAGTTGGCTGTTCCGAGATATTATTTAATTTGAAGAATGATGGGTATTTTGATTCTGTTGATCGGTAGGTATATTTTTGTAACTTGCACAAACGTTATGATTCATGAATAACAACAAATAATTAGTGAAGAATTATGGAATCCACTGCATATTTTGTGAAACTGTAATTCCCGGGCTGGCTCCAGTACACGATTTAGGGCTTTCCTGGGGGGAGCAGGAGAGTGTGTACCTAGTGACCACAGAAAACAGTGGTATACAGGTAAATAATAAACCATTGTGTAATAATTTGCAGCACTTTTTTTCTCTCGTTTCAATTCTCTTCTATTTCAACAAGATTTTCCATTGTTTTTCCACTTTTTTGTCTAACTCTATCTTGTATGATTATATGAATTAAAGATGAGGATTATTTATTTCCTAGATGCTACTTATAATAATACCTAACTAAAACAGAATATCGGCGTGTATATATGTGTGTGTGTGTGGAAAGGTGCCGTTAGGTCCGAAGTAAAATTAGTCAGCATCCGACGATCAAGTTTCGTATTTCCTTGAAGAACCAAAAATGTTGTCCTTAAAAATGAGAGGGTAGTTGGGAGCTGGCCAGTGGTAGGTTCATTATCGTGCCGAGTAAGTTCATGAGTAAGTAAGCCGCATGTAATTCATGAGGAGCCGTAGAACTGACGATTTTTCTCAGTACGGATGATAGCTGGACTCTGGGCTGTAGTTTTAGGGTTGGAATTATGGAGATGATTTAGTTGGAGGCAGCGAAAATAGGAATAAGCACGCACACACACACACGCACAAATAATGATATTTTTTGTTCAAACGTCGAGGCCCTATTTGGTGGTTATATTGAAGCAGTTTTTGGGTGCCTAATTAAGGAGGAGGCTCTTTCTAGAAATAAACGAACTAGGTATAATAATCGTCCCCTTAAAATTGAAACTAGCCAAATGATATTTGGTCCTTTTTCCGTTTTTTTTCTTCTATTTATTCCCGCAATACTACATTATGTGGTAAAAATTGAAGATGTAGGAGTTTTTGAGTGATTTTATAGGAAAATGCGAAAAATGATTTTTACCTGGTGGACATGTGATTTTTTTTTCAGTGACCAAAAGGCATTTGGGAATATTTACATTACCTGAAGTACCTGCTTGCAAGTGAACGTGATAAAACGTAAATTGATGACCTTACTTGATGACTGGTTCAGAATAAACTTGACCAACTATCAACTGATCAATTTTACTTGATGAATCAATACCAAGTGTTATTTTCAGCCAAAGCTATTCTTTTTTACGGAAAACTAACCATTTGATTTTTTTTTTTTTAACTATGAAAGTTTTACTTAAACCTTAAAGCCATTTGAGGATTGAAATGTTGAAAAAAATGGGGTGTCCTTTGTCCAGAATGATTAAACAGTTGGATCTTAGGCGGAAAATCGCTACAGAGGAAGTATTTTGAAGAAAACTGCCTAATCGAAAAATTTGGTAGGCCAAAATTATTACTGAAAACTAAGAAAAGTGCCAAGTACGGCGTACGGACAGCAATTTTTTATCGAATTTTCGGATTCTACTCTACGTACCGTGAAACGTAAACCATCAAATTTTGAGGGGTTACATTTTTTTTTTTTTTTTTTTTCATGCTCGATTCTAAAGGTTTGTTATTCAAAATTATGCACCAAAATCGTCGAAATGCACATGGTCAGTTTTACTTTAAGGGGACGATATGCTGACGGAAAATGTTGTGCTCGCACCCCTGTGGAGAGATGCTGAGGAGTTGTCCGATATCTAAAATGATCTGAGACACAAATACCCAGTACGACGGTATCCGAAAGACCTGAACCGTTCTAGTGGGGCTGTGTTTACAGAAAATGGAGGAGGCATCGTGTGAAATAGCGGAGAAAATGAATAACCCCACACACCTCCGAACAGTTGGTTAATAGGACTAAACGCGTTGATATGCGGTTTACCGAAGAGCTCCTTCCTCCCGGGAACTAATCATCTTCGAACCTGAGACCTCCGTTTTCTGTAACAAGCACCAGATGAAAAGCCAGTGGTGATAATATTCACTAAGTAAGTGCCTTCTTCCTCCAACATCCTCCACCTTTATCTCCATCCTTTTGTTTCCTTCTTGTTAACACTTTCGCATTTGAAACGATACAAGAGAAAAAGAGGGTTGAATTTTTTTTTAAACGTTATTGAGTAATAACTAAGGCTTTTTTATGTTGTTGTTGGTGAAAAGCTACAGATCCATTCATGGTGTTTAGCTTTGTTTGGCACCTTTTGTTGAAAGAGGTGGCCGCAGTAAGTAGTAGAGTGTAAAGAAAAGAATACATTCTATTGTATGAGAATTTCTTGTTTTTTTTTCTCTTTTCTTTCGAGGTTTGAATGGGAGTTGAGATGTACGTCGTTGTACCAGCACCTACGACAGACGAGTCTGCGTTTTGGATTTCGCACCGGGGCCGTCCAATTGTTCCTTAGAATGAAACATGAAATCGGGGGTGGCCAGGTGTTGAGATCTGTTTCACATCGATAGGAAGCTTTCGAGTTGAACGTCTACAATTTAGGAGCAATCTATGCACGGGCATCTCAGGAGATGGCAGATATGCACTCAACCGTGGCCCTTGACAAGACGGCAAACACCTTTAGCTTAGTTGCCACTTCGGCGCGAACTGCACCAAGTACTGCCAAAGGGAATTGAATCTACTCGCTAAAACGTGATGATTAATTAACCAATTACACCAATTAATTAACCAATCTGCACATAAATTAAGGCTCAAAAGCCCTCTCTTCCAAAATGCGCAGAAATTACATTACATGTTTAATTAAAGTCAGGTTGCTTGTAGAATCTCATTGCAAAGGATAATAAAAATAATAGTACTAAGGGTTCAATCTTAACAATATTTCAGTAATAGTTCATCAGTTAAAGTATTCTTGATGTTTTTTACCGACTTTTTTGCAAGTTGAATAATTCTTGGTGCTCGTTGTAGAATTTTACATCTTGAACGAGAAATTATTTTCCATAAAATTTATGCTTCGGTAATTTAGGTTTTTTTCTGTCGTGAATTTCGTTTCGTTGAATGAACAAGGTTCGCTAGATGAACTAGGTGCGCTGTCAAACTTCAGGAGCTTGAAAACCATTGAATCAATTGATAGGGTAAATCTTTCTTAGATTTCGAGCCATTTCAATTTACAATAGTGAAGAGTTAAAAACATGGCAGAATCTTTGAATGGCTGACTTTGAATATTGCTGGGATTTTTTATATAACATCCATCCACTTTATAAACCAGGAAAGTGGGGAATAGATGTGACAGAAAAACCAGGGCAAAAGGCACAGGGGCAAACAAAATGGAACAGGATGTGGAAAATGTCATAAAACTTAACCTGCATCTTCACCGACGAATGTTCAATTTTGGCCTTTGAGTTTTCAGAACATTCGTTTTCCTGTTTAAACTTGAGGAAAACAAGAAAATCCGTTTTCAAAATGTAGAATTTCTCGTATATATTGATCCTGAAGCCTCACTCAACATACACACGCTGTTCGCCTCAGATGTCAAGTTGGGATCCACAACTAAGCATATAAGATTCCTCTTATATATTATTTGTTCACTGATCGCCCAACATTTCAAAAGAATAATAGATGTAGGTATTTATATTTCTATATCTATTGTGGTGTGCTGTAGGGGTCACCGATTGTGGTGAGCGGCTGTTGAGGGTGAGGTTTAGGTGAACTAACGCCCCGCGGTTATCACCACAGCAGGCGTTAGAGGAAAAACGGCATCCCACGGTTATCACCACAGCAGACGCCCGGAAGAAGGAGTCTACCATTTGGTGTACGGCTGTAATGTGGATTTAAAAAAAATTGCAATCCACGATTCATCCAGTTAGTGCTATACAAAGAACTTGAGGTTATTATCACATTAATTCATAGCAGTTGTCTGATAGACAAATGGGCAGCAGTATTTTTTTAAATATATATACATGTATATATGTGTGTGTGTTTTTTGTTTCAAGATAAAATAGGTAATAGAAATACATGAAAAATAATTTATAGCTAAGGAAAATATTCGCCTGCGAGGGCTAATGCCCAAGTTAGGGAGAATAGTTCCGTTCTAAACATAACACGCCAATTAAATGAGAAATACACACAAAAAAAGGTAAATAAATTGTCTTCTAAGCAACATTACAAAACCGCTGCAAAGTCCTTGTCACATGGGTTTATTATTCTATTGGATTGGAAGCTATTTCTGATGGTTTTAATTTTGGCCCCTAAAACACAAATTAGGTAGGTAGGTACCTACGCTTTTTTTTTTTTTAACTATCTTTGATCATTGGTAGCGCCATTTAATCGTCTTGATCCACGTGTTGATACTACTTCCAGTGTTATTATACAAATTGATGGTGATTTCGGACGATTTCCCTGGTTTTTCACTCATAAAAAATAAATTTTGGGAGCTGAACATTTGGTAGAACTCAATTTTCCACTCTTTGGTCAAAATCGACTTCATATTCGGTCTTCTCGTCCCCAAAAACATGGAAAAATATATCTCAGAAGCTCATGTTACCAACCTGTTGCTAAACCGCAAAAAGTAACTATTTTTACACACATTTTCACTCATAACACCCCTGGGTATATTCCGATCGGGCTGAAAAGTTTCGGGACACAACTAGGGCCCAAATGGAGCATGTGTGCGAAAGAACGATTTTTTTAGGCCAAAAATGAAGCCTGTACACGTGATACGGCGTACGGCGGACGGACATTGCATTTTGGTTTATTATTCTGTGAATAATACACCTATGTATTCGCTCAGCAAAAAATTTTTATAACACCCCCTCAAAATTTTTTCTTTTCCGTTTCAAGGTGCGTAGATTCCAAAAATGCAATGTCCGTCCGCCGTCCGCCGTACGCCGTATCACGTGTACAGGCTTCATTTTCGGTCTAAAAAAGTCGTTCTTTCGCACACATGCTCCATTTGGGCCCTAGTTGTGTCCCGAAACTTTTCAGCCCGATCGGAATATACCCAGGGGTGTTATGAGTGAAAATGTGTATAAAAATAGGTACTTTTTGCGTTTTAACAACATGTCAGTAACATGAGCTTTTGAGGTATCTTTTTCTATGTTTTTGAGGACGAGAAGACCGAATATGAAGTCGATTTTGACCAAAGACGCGGAAATTGAGGTTTTACCAAAGGTTCAGCTCCCAAAATTGGTTTTTTATGAGTCAAAAACCTGGATAACTGTCTGAAATCACCATCAATGTGTACAATAACATTGGAAAAAGTGTAAACAGGTGAATCAAGACCATTAAATGCCACTACCAACGATCAAAGATGATCTTAAAAAAAAAAAGCGTACCTATTTCATGTTTTGGGGGCCAAAATTGGTGGAAATCATCAGAAATAGCTACTTCAATCATTCCACATGAAAGAAACAATACATTTAACAGCCAACAAAAATCTCTAGAACTCCAATAGAATAATAAACCCATGTGACAAGGACTTTGCAGCGTTTTTTGAATCTACGCACCTCTTAACGGAAAAGAAAAAAGTTTGAGGGGGTGTTATAAAAATATTTTGCTGAGCGAATACATAGGTGTATTATTCACAGAATAATAAACCAAAAGTTATCTACTTGAACTTAACTAGTGCTATACTATTAATATTAATCTGTGCTATACTAATAATATTAATCTAGGTTTATGTATGGGATTTCAAAATTTTATTTACAGAAGCCTAAGTTTCAACTCATTCGGTAACTGGTTAAACTCTTTAGTCCCGAAATACCGATAGCTATTTAAACCCGCCGTAGTGCAACAGGGGAGTACCAAAAATCCAAAAATCCTGGTACCTAGCGGTTTGGCGGAGTAGGTATGCTGAGGAAGCGAAAATGAATCCTTCAGGATCTGCCGTATCGAGGAAACTTTTTGAGTTTAAATGTCCAAAATGTTTGATTTTTTAAATAATGGAGGCGTATGTTCTAGATATCCACTGTTGGCAATCATTCTTATCAGCGCTTTCTGCGTTCGCATTACCGCGTTTAAAGAGGTAACGTATGCACTACCCCAGGCCGGCAGTCCATAGAGGAGAACCGACTGCACCAGTGCAAAATAAACCACCCTAAAAACTTTTAGAGGAACCACCCTTCTCAACCTCGCAAATACATGTATTAATTTTCTAAGTTTATTATTTACGTCATTGATTTGGTTCTTCCATTTCATATTGTGATCAAAAACAACTCCCAAGTATTGCTTTAAGAGAGTTTGAAGGGCGGGTATCCCCCTAGTAGGTGCTTCCGGTAAATTAAGTAAGTACTAGCTACATAGTAAGGTAAAAAATTTGCAACAATTGGTAACAATTTCGTCCTCCTTCGCGAAAGAAAAGGCTCGAAAAAGAAAGAGCCAAGAAGATAGTTTTGTTTCTTCAAATTAAACTCTTCCTGTTCTGCAGGCTGCCGTAATCTGGGAATGCAATTTAATTGGAGAGTTTCTACGCCAAATATAGCCAAAACCTAATAAAGGGGAATTGTTGAGAATGCCTTGCCAAGCTCCGCATGAGTCGAGGGGTTAAAAAAGTAGATTTATTTCTGAACTTGGCAATTCCTACGCAACCGGCCGTTCTATTCGTGGGATCGAGTGAGTTTTCTGAATCCCAACTCGTTCGGCATGGTGGTTTGAAGAAACTGGTGAACTCAAATTGATAGCAAAGCTCAATCATGTTGCGAGTACGTACCATCGTCAAGGCCTGTGAACATAAGGAAACTGCCACACTATTCTATAATTATTATAACATAGGCTCGTTGAAACATGAACAGGCGGCTCGTGCAAAGAGGTGAAGAGCGAGTGATAACGGTTTTGATAGAGGAATCCGTTATTTCTCACTCTTAACCTTTAAAATGACACATTTCTTGTAGGTTTCTCCGGACAGCAAACTCTCGTAGAAAAACGGGGAATCTATTTATTTCCCTATGACCAAATTTACGAACACGGCAATGGCTACGATGAATCAGTATGAACTGCATGGGCAATGGGGTAGCTTGCTTCACTTGAAGCATGGATTATAGTGGCGAATTTCCTCCTAGACTTGTCCCCCGACGCTGACTTCTTCTGCAGTTCCCTACGTTCCTTCAGGACTAACGTAAAACCCGCGTTAAGAAATTTTAGCATTTAATCTTGGAAATATCGATTTATTTTATTAATTTTCACATACTAATTTTAAATGCCACTCATTTCAAAAACTTACCTTGTTAACGTGGACATTGTACAATGTCTTTTACTTCGCGTTTTTGTATGTATGGCCAGCTGATAACTTTCTGTTTTATTTTATTTTTTATTAGTACCAACATTACTGTCTTTCATTGTATTTTTGTATTGGGCAATCATCCGTAATCAACGAATAAATAAATAAATAAATAGTGTCCACTACAATATTCATATCGAAACTGCTCTCGAGAATTTTTGGAACAGCTAATGATGTGTACAACCTTCAATCGGCCAGTTAGTCAAGTTTTTGTCCACATCTTCCCCGCCTCAGTACAGCAAAGTTGCGAGAAACGGACTCGCAACTTGCGAGAGAGATGACATTTTCAATATTTACTCGAAGAACACGAACGAGCCCTTTACTGGCAAAATAAAACTTTCAATAGCGAATTACTACATCAAAATTTACAAAGAATTTACGAATTTTTCTGTGAAGTTTTTAGTAAATCTGTGAAATAATAACTACCTACTTATTTTTAGTCGTCAAGAAGTTTAATTCAATACCTATAATTTGTAAACTATAATTCGATACAGCCATTATCTATTATTGTTTTATACTCTGATGAGCCTGAATGGAGAATACGCCAATCCCCCCCCCCCCCCCCCCCAAGATAAACTCACCAACGTGTAAAGTATAAAGCACGTATAAGTTTTCTTTGTAAAAAAAAAAACTTAGGAAATTATTCATAAGAAAATTTGTACGGTACAAATTCATCCACAACAATTTCATGTTTTTGTTTATACGCACGTACCCCTTCCGTCTAGACGATTTTTCTGTACAGAATACTTGATGCGCATGAACTGAGATATTGAGGGTAGCTGTGGGATATACTCAATTATACTGGTACTGCGTGCTTCCATTAAAAAAGCAAATGGCCGAAAATTTCTGAAATTCGAAGGGTACGCGTGTGGGCTTTGTCCAGGTTGCCGCCATAAAAACGAAGGTGAAATTCCAACTGTCGACAATTCTACTATACATGTGTAGATTTCAGTACGTTTTAAGTAAAATATTATTGGAAACACATGCCATGATTATTAGTAAAATAGATGTTTCCATGATCTTACGTAGGTACTTATCAAAGATAATGTAAATGTCGCAAACTAGTTTACAGAAACAAATTTAACTTTTCCAGTTCCCTTTTAGCGAATTTTCGTAGAAAATGGAGCTGTTGCAACGGTTCCAAAATTTTCAGAATATGAATATTGAAATTTGGTTGTAGAGCAATCCGTTTCACAGCACCCTGAATTCATTCGTAGATTTTAACAAAAATGTCGCCAAAACGTTCTAATTGTCAAATAAAAGGATGATAAAAGGATGAACGGGAAGATGAGCAATTTTCAAAAATTCTAAGGGGGTCAAATTTGAGTGTTTAGGGGTCAAAAATCAGTAAAAACGGCTAAAATTACGAACAATTGATATACAATCACTTAAAGTAGTATGGAAGAGTGAGTTAAGACAGAAAAACGCTGCAAATCCCTGCACAACGGTTTATTATTTTGTATAGAATACCGTTCTGTTACAGATCACAGCTCTATTTATAGATAACCCGTCTATATAATATTATGATATGTACTATTCTATACATATTATGTAGATCGCAGACCCTCCGTAGGTTAGTACCTAACCCCGTACTCGTTACTAGGTACCTACCTAAATCACGAGTTAAATGTTGCTAAAATAATTCTGCCGATGACAAACAGTACCTAACAATAAGAAACACACATAATGAAGTTCTGAAAAGAAATTGTTGATGAGGAGTGAAAAAAGTTGCAAAAGTACCTACCAAGAAACTCCAGCCCCTTCTACGTAGATGGTATAATGAACCGTTGTGTAATAATTTACCGTTGAGTAATGATTTACCGTAGTAATAATTTACCCATCAATAATACTTCAACGTTTGTTCAAGTTTCACTACCTACCAACAAACTCCAAAAGAGCCATCATTTTTCAAATGAAATAATATCACAGAACAACCAACTCGACTTCATACTCCGCCAATATAATCAGGTGATCCCTACCAATGATTTCATCTCCGCCAAATTTCCTATTGTGGGCGCGTCTCTGGTAACGAGATTTGGTTTGAATTGTATACAATTTCATTCACACTGGAGTCGAAAATGCCTGTCGGTGCAAACTTCGGGGCCTTACTGTGAACGAACGGCTGGACGTACGATGCTCCGGATGGTCTTAAAAAACTCGCAAGTTCAAGTACTATTTAAAACCGTAAAAATATTCACGTAAAAAAATGGTATAGGCGTTTTGAAAATTTCAACCCCTATTTTGAACCCCTTAGAGATGACTGACAGTAACGTCGAGCTTCGAGGACCAACTAGACCCCGAACGGAACCTATAACCCGAATTTCATCAATTTTCTTTCATGGTAACTAAGAAAAGTGGCCCGTACGGCGTACGGCGTACGGCGTACGGCGGACAGACAGAAATATTTTGGTTTATTATTTTCAATAATGAACCATTGGAATCGAGCATGAAAAAAAAAATTCTTACCCCCCCTCAAAATTTGATGGTTTACGTTTCAAGATATGTAGAATCCAAAACTGCAATAAAAATATTTCTGTCTGTCCGCCGTACGCCGTACGCCGTACGCCGTACGGGCCACTTTTCTTAGTTACCATGAAAAAAAATTGATGAAATTCGGGTTAAAATAGGTTCCGTTCGGCGTCTAGTTGGTCCTCGAAGCTCGACGTTACTGTGAGTCATCTCTAAGGGGTTCAAAATAGGGGTTGAAATTTTCAAAACGCCTATACCATTTTTTTACGTAAATATTTTTACGGTTTTAAATAGTTCTTGAACTTGCGAGTTTTTTAAGACCATCCGGAGCATCGTACGTCCAGCCGTTCGTTCACAGTAAGGCCCCGAAGTTTGCACCGACAGGCATTTTCGACTCCAGTGTGAATGAAATTGTATACAATTCAAACCAAATCTCGTAACCAGAGACGCGCCCACAATAGGAATTTGTGAATACGGCCAATCATTGGTAGGGATCACCTGATTATATTGGCGGAGTATGAAGTCGAGTTGGTTGTTCTGTGATATTATTTCATTTGAAAAATGATGGCTCTTTTGGAGTTTGTTGGTAGGTAGTGAAACTTGAACAAACGTTGAAGTATTATTGATGGGTAAATTATTACTACGGTAAATCATTACTCAACGGTAAATTATTACACAACGGTTCATTATACCATCTACGTAGAAGGGGCTGGAGTTTGTTGGTAGGTACTTTTGCAACTTTTTTCACTCCTAATCAACAATTTCTTTTCAGAACTTCATTATGTGTGTTTCTTTTTGTTAGGTACTGTTTGTCATCGGCAGAATTATTTTAGCAACATTTAACTCGTGATTTAGGTAGGTACCTAGTAACGAGTACGGGGTTAGGTACTAACCTACGGAGGGTCTGCGATCTACATAAATATGCATAGAATAATACATATTATATTATATAGACGGGTTATCAATACATAGAGCTGTGATCTGTAACAGAAGGGTATTCTATACAAAATAATAAACCGTTGTGCAGGGATTTGCAGCGTTTTATTGCAGTTTTGGATTCTACATACCTTGAAACGTAAACCATCAAATTTTGAGGGGGGGGTAAGAATTTTTTTTTTCATGCTCGACTCCAATGGTTCATTATTGAAAATAATAAACCAAAATACGATTTCAGTTGTTTTCCCACACAGAATAGGGGTCAAATTAGGATTTTTGGGGGGCAGAAATGCTATTAAGGGCAAAAATCAATACTGATTCACCTGACGTTGTGTGGGATGGTGAATTACGACTGAGGGACTGTTTCGACGATACAAATTTTTTTCTCAAAAAAGAGTGGGAGTGGGAGTCAAATTTGACTTTATAAGGGTCGAAAATCGGTAAAAAACGGCTAAAATAACGAAACAAAATATATAATTTTACGAAATACGGTGATATAGCGGTTTCCCGCTATATAATCTTTTTACACAATATTGCGAATATTTCTTCGAAAATTCGCTCTTATAGCCATGCTGCATGACCGAAACTTTCTATTGCATCCCTCGACCCCCCCCCCCCCCAAATGCGATCTCGATTAACTCGAGAATTTGATTTTGCGATCACTCTACACTGGAAAAACGCTGCAAAGTCCTTGTCACATGGGTTTATCATTCCACTGGACATACCTACAGAAATGTTGGCTGTAAATGAAATAGCTATTTTTGATGGTTTCCACCAATTTTGGCTCCCAAAAACTCGACTTAAGCTCCTATTTTTGACAAATTAAGTATATTTGATGATTGATAGTGTCATTTAATTGTCTTGATTCACCTGATGATGTACGTGTTCGAGGAAAAAACCGACAGAACGATGTCGTTAAGGACGGTAAGCGAACCGCACGCGAACGGTTCGGTTCGAACGTGTGAACGGGGATTTACAAAGGACATTGGCAGGCCCAAATCCCGGAAGAGAAAATTTTATTACAACAGATGTCAGGTTTTCTACAACCGCACAATATGTGGTAAAGGTGCCGACCGTTCACGGAGGTCCGCACCGACGGCAGTAAACTGCCCACCAACTTGGCAGCCCCATTTCAACGACTCCACATCACGACGGCCAATCAGCGTAAATATAAACGACAGTAAGTACTTGGTAATTACCCAGTGATCAGAGAACGCGCGACAAAAGAATAGGTGTGGACTGAGGGACAGGCAGCCGTCATGCGGGTAGCCAGAGGAAAACTGACTATTAGAAGGCAACACATACAAATTATTGCAAAGAGAGGGATTATACTCTTAGTGTAGTACAACAGTTTAATGGTATAATGGTCCCACTTTATAGTTGCCTCGTCGTTCACCGAAGGCTACATCTATAGTCCTGACTAGAACAGCTGGTTGCAGCTATTACAGCGTCTCAAGGTCTTATTGGAGCGCTAGGGCGCGAGGCTTCGTTTTACTTCCGGCTTCCGTTCTACCGTTTGTGACAGAGTGTGACAGTGGTGGTGGACCCTCGAGAGTCCCCCTTCTATACCAGCGAGGTTATCACCGGTTAAGAAGGGATATCGATTAGGCTTCCGCCCACCGATCCCGTCACCACCGGACCAAACAACTACTCGAGAACAAAAAAATGAAAAGCAGTATGAAGTTCTGGTTCAGGAAACGACATCTGAACAACTTCAAGGTGACTAACCTCCACCGTGATTGTACTTCCTCAATAATATTTACTGGTGGAGAACAAAGCTCCTACATACGAGTATTGGCGGATAATGTTGTCAGAGGTTGTTGTCCAGTGAATTGCGCTCATCTGGGCAACCTCCTAGGTGATCAACCTTCATCGTTAGGGTGGAACAACTATTGGGACTTGTCAATTGGGACATGGCATCAATCGCCTTCTAATGAGCTCAGTATTATTTTAATTATACTGACACTCTTAAATGGGAAAAGTGGGTGGGGAAGCCAATAGATGTGTGTGTTATCAGAGGGACAGGTTGTTAGTAAAGGAATCCTGGGAAACCTTTGGGCTTGTCCTTCTGGTAAGCCCAAAAAAAGGGGATGAAGTATGGTGAGTTGCTCAGCGCATACTACCAAACCACGCTCTGCTACCATGTGACAGAGTGTGACAGTAGCGGTGGACCCTCGAGAGACCAGCGAGATTATCACCGGATAAGACGGGATATCGATTAGGCTTGCGTCCACCGATCCCGTCTCCACCGGACCAAAAGACTACTCGAAAACAGCCACACTGGTACAAAGCACGACAATTTTTTCCGTTGTACCGATATGGTGGAAAGAGACAGGCGGATGCAAGTCAACATTTTCTGCAGTGTCTAGTCCTGGTGGAAATGTTCTTGTGGTAGGTCCGCAGTGTTTTCAATGAATTTACCGATAAACCCTCACTGCACCCTCCCTATTACGCCTGCCATCCTACCATAATTACTATGTCAACTTAGTGAAATATTTTGCCATCCCATCACTTTCCCGTCCCGAATTGACTCGAAACGTGCTGCACCAGCCCCACAACCTCGGGCGGTCAAGCCATTGAGCCTAACCAACGATGCAGTGCTAATCTCCAACGTGCCCAACTGTCAAAACTCTTTCCAGTTCCACCGTCTTGAACAGTAGCAGTGTGGTGGGGTCCCTTCGGAAAAAAATTAGGTATCACTTCCCTTTGAAACGCCTCTACCTGAAGGTCCTCCAGAAAAAAGTTAGCTTCGCTCCGTCGCTTCCCGTCAAATGTCATGTTCCATCGTCTGGCCCTCAAAACGCCCTGACTCCAGTAGCTCGTGCCCTTTTCATATCGTAAACAAGATGTCTGAAGATAGCATACAGCTCACTATCACTATATATCCACAGCTAATTAACTTGCACCTACCTATATATATATATATTTTATTGTTGTTAGGATTTTTGAGGGCTGGACACTTAATCAAAGGATCCACTCTGCCGACGTTTCGATTTATTTATAAATCCTCTTCAGGGCTGCAATGATAGGAACTATTTTACTCAGAAAACATTGACTCAGAGAAATGTAGGATGGCTTATTAGCAAATGCTGAAAAAAATTACCTTAGGTAGTTGATATGTCTTGGTAGTGAGAAGAGCGTTTACATTGTTATGGTGAGTATACTTCATTCGAACAGAAGTACAGGCAGCAGGAACAGAGTTATTTGACTACTGAAAAGTAGTTTTAAAGTACCGGGCATCACAAAAATTAAAATTGCATTATAAAGGATTATCATCTGATGTTAAAGGCGTTACCCGTTCTTGGTTGTTTGGGGGTGGTTAATTTAATGAGGTTGGTATAAACACGACTTAGGTTGGCAGTATCATTTCTCTTATTGCAGGTATTGGGTGTTTTGAGAATGTGAATAATTTCTTTCACATTTCTTTTGCTACAGTTGTGTTCTACATCAAGAATCCTACTTTGATCAAAATCAAAAGTATGATTGTATGTAATGGCATGACTGGCCAGCACATGCTCAATACCAAGACATATCAACTAAGGTAATTTTTTCAGCATTTAATAATAAGCCATCCTAAATTTCTCTGAGTCAATGTTTTCTGAGTAAAATAGTTCCTATCATTGCAGCCCTGAAGAGGATTTATAAATAAATGAAAACGTCGGCATAGCGGATCCTTTGATTAAGTATCCTAACAGGAACGTTCATGCTGAGTGGTCGAGAACCTTAAACATAATGTATATTAATTTTATAAGGCTTCAAAATAATTTAGTACTTGGCCATAGCTAAGACGTGCGTCTTGTTTGGAGGGAAAACAAGATTAAGGAAATGACTGGCAGGGTAAGGAAAAGCTTCTCGACTGTTGAGCAGAATGGACAGGTAGACATGATGAAAGAAGACAAGTTTGCATTGTGGGAGGGATAGAGAGAGTTTCGGTGAAGTGGTCGCCAACCTTCGGTAGCGGGGACGGTACTTGAAGAAGAGAAGAAGGGATAGCCATTACTGTCATTAGGTTTCACCCTGACCACCCCCACCTTCACTGAATGCACAAGCAACTCGAGAACTCCCTACCGTCACAGGCTGCTCCTCCCGGAAGTGATATGTTCCCACCAGGTATTTCAACAGCTGAGGAAATGGAAAGAGCTTTGCCAGACATTTCGCGGAGGATCGTTGATGGTGGGGTTGATGATAGGATTTTTCTGGCATCTTGGTGTTCCTCCACGTACTGGCAGTTATTCGGGAACTCCGGTGCTTCAAACGGTTACGTGAAGAACGGTTGGCAGCTTTTCCTACCTCGAACTAAGGCCCAGATGAGGATGATGGGAAAGCGTAGCTCTCGTTTGCTGGAGGGGTTATCCGTCTCGACCCGACATCACCCTGCTCTATCTGCATTATGGAGGAGATGGAGAACCTGACTCATCTACTGATGCACAACCCAATGCTGCGGGAGGCCAGAATTAAGTTCCTGCAGCCAATTATCCTATCTCCGCTTCCACCATCGGGGCAGATAAAGCGATGCCTCCATGAGTAAAGGGGTAGTCTTTAGACGACAACACGAGTTTTTATATGAGACAATGGAGGTGAGGGACTTAATACTGCCGGTGTGATGAGTAATTAAGAACTGGGTTCGGAATGCAAGCGAGCGAGGCTATGTGCGCGTTATTTTGGCCCCGAGATTATGAGTTCTGTAATTGTTGCTAAGCGGTCCATTATGATTACTGTATCAAAATCGTGAAATGATTTAAAATGAGAAATTGATTTATTTTACATTTTCGTTAAGATTTATTAATTTGATTTAATTGTGTCCACGTTGTGAAATTGGCGCTACTACCTTATTCGAGGATATATATCCACACCTAAGAATAAAGTATTTGATTGATTGACTGGTTGTTACATATTCAAATAGGTACAGCATCGTACACAAGGAATTATTTCAAGAAACTACCAAGTATATAATTAACTATTTTGAGGCTTAAAAACCTCAAAAAGAAAATTTAGTTGAAAAGTCCCTATGGAAAACTTTACTCATAACTCAGTCAGCGCGACCAACTGCAATTTTCAAGTGTTACGATGTGGTATAGTTACACTATTCCAAATGGACAAACGCTCGTTTTTTTTGTTTTTTGGTTTATTATTTTCAATAATGAACCATTGGAATCGAGCATGAAAAAAAAAATTCTTACCCCCCCTCAAAATTTGATGGTTTACGTTTCAAGGTATGTAGAATCCAAAACTGCAATAAAAATATTTCTGTCTGTCCGCCGTACGCCGTACGCCGTACGGGCCACTTTTCTTAGTTACCATGAAAAAAAATTGATGAAATTCGGGTTATAGGTTCCGTTCGGCGTCTAGTTGGTCCTCGAAGCTCGACGTTACTGTGAGTCATCTCTAAGGGGTTCAAAATAGGGGTTGAAATTTTCAAAACGCCTATACCATTTTTTTACGTAAATATTTTTACGGTTTTAGATAGTTCTTGAGCTTGCGAGTTTTTTAAGACCATCCGGAGCATCGTACGTCCAGCCGTTCGTTCACAGTAAGGCCCCGAAGTTTGCACCGACAGGCATTTTCGACTCCAGTGTGAATGAAATTGTATACAATTCAAACCAAATCTCGTAACCAGAGACGCGCCCACAATAGGAATTTGTGAATACGGCCAATCATTGGTAGGGATCACCTGATTATATTGGCGGAGTATGAAGTCGAGTTGGTTGTTCTGTGATATTATTTAATTTGAAAAATGATGGCTCTTTTGGAGTTTGTTGGTAGGTAGTGAAACTTGAACAAACGTTGAAGTATTATTGATGGGTAAATTATTACTACGGTAAATCATTACTCAACGGTAAATTATTACAAAACGGTTCATTATACCATCTACGTAGAAGGGGCTGGAGTTTGTTGGTAGGTACTTTTGCAACTTTTTTCACTCCTCATCAACAATTTCTTTTCAGAACTTCATTATGTGTGTTTCTTTTGGTTAGGTACTGTTTGTCATCGGCAGAATTATTTTAGCAACATTTAACTCGTGATTTAGGTAGGTACCTAGTAACGAGTACGGGGTTAGGTACTAACCTACGGAGGGTCTGCGATCTACATAATTATGCATAGAATAGTACATATTATATTATATAGACGGGTTATCTATACATAGAGCTGTGATCTGTAACAGAAGGGTATTCTATACAAAATAATAAACCGTTGTGCAGGGATTTGCAGCGTTTTTTTGTGTGAAAAGCATCGTTCAGATTCGAAGATTCCTCATAGATCTCTGAGGAAGAAAAATAAAGTTTGATGGTCCATTTTCGTTGTTTCTCCGCAGTGAATTTTGTTTTCAAACAATCGCAAGATTTAATATTTTTCGACGATAATAAATTTCTGCAAGAGCGAGCACAACGAGGATTAATTCGAATAAAAACACGGAAATGGAAACTGCGAGTTTCATTTGATACACAGTGCCCAGTAACTCTGTGACCATTTGGAGTATACTCTTGTTTTCAAACCCTGAAGTCCATTGTGACATCAGGCAAAGAATAACTGCAATTCATCCTCAAAAACTGATTAACGGATGCCACTTGTTTTTTGATGGGGTGGCGTATTCTACTGTATTAGTTTCAATGGTTTCCAGTTCTTTTTTTTATTATTCTGTGAATAATACATTTATTTATTCGCTCAGTAACAAATTTTTATAAAACCCCCTCAACATGTTTTCTTTTACGTTTCAAGGTGCGTAGATTCAAAAAATGCAATGTCCGTCCGTCGTATCATCCATATCTACTTTATTTTGGGACTAAAAAATTCGTTCTTTCGCACACAGGCTCCATTTGGGCCCTAGTAGTGTCCCGAAACTTTGCAGCCAGCTCGAAATACATCCAGGGGAGTTATGAGTTAAAATGGGTATAAAAATAGGTACTTTTTGTGTTTTAGTAACATGGTAGTAACATGAGCTTTTGAAGTATCGTTTTCCATGTTTTTGGGACGAGAAGACCGTGGAAAATTGAGGTTCTAAGGAAGTTTCAGCCTTAAATTTACGTTAAATTTTGGTCTAAAATCGTCGTTCTTCCACACACAGTTTGGCTGGTCCCCATTTGGGAACACATTTGAGTCCTAGTCGTGCTCCTAAACACGGCAGCCTGATCGGCATACACCCGGGGTGATATGGGAGAAAAAATGGGTGTAAAAATAGTGGTTTTCGAGGGATTTTAGAGGTTTTAGTGAACATGAGCTGGCGAGGTATTGTTTTCCATGTTTTTGGGACGAGAAGATTGTGGGAAATTGAGGTTCTAACGAAGTTTCAGCCTTAAATTTACGTTAAATTTTGGTCTAAAATCGTCGTTCTTCCGCACACAGTTTGGGTCCCCATTCGGGAATACATTTGGGTTCTAGTTGTGCTCCGAAACACGCCTGCCCGATCGGCAAACACCCATGGGTGTTATGGGAGAAAAAATGGGTGTAAAAATAGGGGTTTTCGAGGGATTTTAGAGGTTTTAGTGAACATGAGGTAGCGAGGTATCGTTTTCCATGTTTTTTAGGGCGAGAAGACCGAATATTTGGTTGATTTTCGCCGAAGAGAGAAGAATTGATGTTGAAACGAAGGTTAAGCTCCCGAAATTCATTTTTATGTGTCAAAACCTGGGAAATCGTCTGAAATCACCATAAAATTGTATAATAACACTAGAAGTAGTGAATCAATACAATTAAATGGTACTGTAATGATCAAAAATAATCTGTTTAAAAAAAACCGAGCCTAATTCGTGTTATTGGGGGCCAAAATTTTTGGAAACCATCAAAACTAGCCATTTCAATAATTGCACATGAAAGAAACAATAGAAGAGCCAACATTTCTGTAAGTATGTTCAACACAATAATAAACCCATGTGACAAGGACTTTGTAGTGTTTATAATTTTTATTACCACCCGAAGTTAAGGAGAACTGAGGAAGGCTTGAGAGAATCGCCGCAAGCAGAGGCTCAGATCTCACGATCTCGTCGTTAAAAAATCATAAGTGCAAAATAGAAAGAAGAGAAGAAGAAAAGAACGCGAGAAGGCCAAAAAGGTGAAAAGAAATGGGAGGGTGGGCTGTGAATTGAATACATAGGAATCGCGAGATATGAAAAGTTGCTGTGTGACCATAGTGGAAGGTAAGGATTAATGAAGCGTAGCGGGAAGATTTATCCTCGACAGGAGTCACGACAGGAGATTACCTACCACAGAGCGACGGATATCTTCAAGAGTAGGAGGTTCCAGCGGAAATCGATCGGCAAAATACGTCCGCACGGATTGTTCGTTATTTTCGGACGATTGTCGCTGTGACAAGACGATTCAACTTGCTGCTATGTGAGTTCCAAATTGGGGAATTGGTAGATTTGGGCGATAGCAAGGTGGTCGCTGGACAGGTAGCGGCAGCAGTGGGCTCGCCTACGAGGACGATTACTTTATTATTCCGGTAGCGCGTGCGCAAAATTTGTCCATCAATAGAAATGACTTCGGTTTGTGACAGAGTGTGACAGTGGGGGTGGACCCTCGAGAGTCCCCCCCCCCCCCCGAGATATCACCAGTTAAGAAGGGATATCGATTAGGCTTCCCCAAACCGATCCCGTCTCCACCGGAAGAAAAAATGTATCGAGAACAGCCCACACTGTTACACTCCTCCCCACATGACATACTTCTGGGTAGCAGAAATATGAGAGGGAAAAGGGGGAATGAAAAGTACGTAGTATGAAGTTCTGGTTCAGGAAAAGGCATATGAACAACTTCAAGGTGACTAACCTCCATCGTAATGGAGGTTTTACTGGTGGAGAACAAAGCATACATACGAGTATTGGCGGATAATGTTGTCAGAGGTTGTTGTCCAGTGAATTGCGCCCATCTGGGCAACCTCTAGGTTATCAACCTTCATCGTTAGGGTGGAACAACTATTGGGACTTGTCAATTGGGACATGGCATCAATCGCCTTCTAATGAGCTCAGTATATTTTAATTATACTGACACTCTAAAGAGGGGAAAGGGGGTGGGGAAGCCAATAGATGTATGTTTTATCAAAGGGACAGGTTGTTAGTGAAGGAATCCTCCTGATGGGAAACCTTATCCATCTGGTAAGCCCACAAAAAATTGATGGAGTATGGTGAGTTGCATACTACCAAAACACGCTCTGCTACCATGTGACAGACTGCGACAGTGGGGGTGGACCCTCGAGAGTCCCGCTCCTAGACCAACAAGATTATCACCGGTTATGAAGTAATATCAATTAGGCTTCCCCAAGCGATCCCGTCTTCACCGGAAGGAAAAATGTATCCAGAACAGCCAACACTGTTACAGGTCGTACCAGTTCAATACAATGGATAACCGTTCGAGAAGATTGGGCCGCAATGCAGCGCTGAAACCAGCCATCGAAGGGTTGTGAAAGGTTGTCTACTTGAGTTTGAAGGACGGTTTCTTCCCCAAAGCACCCTTGTCACATGGGTTTATTATTCTATTGGACATACGAACAGAAATTTTGGCTGTTCATTTATTTTTTCTTTCGTGTGCAACTGTTGAAATGGCTATTTTTGATGGTTCCACCAGTTTTGGCCCCCAAGAACACGAATTAGGCTCGGCTTTTCCTTTCAACAGGTTATTTTTGATCATTAATAGTACCATTTAATTGTTTTGATTCACCTGTTCATACAACTTCTACTGTTATTACACAAATGCATGTATGGTGATTTCAGACGATTTCCCATGTTTTTGACTCTTGTTTTGACCTTCGTAACAACCTCAATTCATCACTCTTCGGTCAAAATCAACCAAATATTCGGTCTTCTTGCCCTCATGCTCACTAAAACCTCAAAAATCCCTCGAAAACCCCTATTTTTACACTCATTTTTCTCCCATAACACCCCTGGGTGTATGCCGATCGGGCTGCCATGTTTCGGAGGTCAACCAGGAGCCAAAAGTGTCCCAAATGGGGACCCGAACTGTGTGCGGAAAAACGACGATTTTAGACCAAAATTTAACGTAAATTTAGGGCTGGAACTTCCTTAGAACCTCAATTTTCCACTCTTTGGTCAAAATCGAGTTCATATTCGGTCTTCTCGTCCCAAAAACATGGAAAACGATACCTCTAAAGCTCATTTTACTAACATGTTACTAAAACACAAAAAGTACCTATTTGTATACCCATTTTCACTCATCATAACACCCCTGGGTATATTCCGATCGGGCTGCAAAGTTTCGGGACACAACTAGGGCCCAAATGGAGAATGTGTGCTAAAGAGCGAATTTTTCAGAACGAAAATGAAGCCGGTATATATACATGATACGGCGGACGGACATTTTGGTTTATTATTCTGTGAATAACACACCCTATGAAATCGCTCAGCAAAAAATTTTTATAAAACCCCCTCAAATTTTTTTCTTCTACGTTTCAAGGTGCGTAGATTCCAAAATTGCAATGTCCGTCCGCCGTATCACGTGTACCGGCTTCATTTTCGGGCTGAAAAATTCGTTTTTTCGCATAGAGGATCCATTTGGGCCCTAGTTGTGTCCCGAACCTTTGCAGCCCGATCAGAATACACCCAGGGGTGTTATGACAGAAAAATGAGTGTGAAAATAGGGGTTTTCGAGGGATTTTTGAGGTTTTAGTGAACATGAGCTTGTGAGGTATCGTTTTCCATGTTTTTACGGCGTGAAGACCGAATATTTGGTTGATTTTGACCGAAGAGTGAAGAATTGAGGCTTTAACGAGGGTTAAGCTCCCGAAATTCATTTTTATGAGTCAAAACCTGGGAAATGGTCTGAAATCACTATTAATTTGTATAATAACATTAGAAGTAGTATCAGCAGGTGAATCAAGACAATTAAATGGTACTATCAACGACCAAAATTAATCTGTTGAAAGGAAAAGCCGAGCCTAATTATTGTTTGGGGGCCAAAACTGGTGGAAACTATCAAAAATAGCCATTTCAATAAAATGAACAGCCAAACTTCCTGTAGGTATGTACAGCAGAATAATAAACCAATGTGACAAGGACTTTGCAGCGTTTTTTAATAATAATAATATTATTGAGGATTTTGTTCTATCCTGCATTCTCCTTCTTTTGTCCATTGTATAACTCGAAGAGGTTGGATAATATAGGATAGAACACGCCGCTTTCAAAGAAGGACAAAGTCTTCCATTGAGGAAACGTTCTTTCAACGAGCATGAATCGATATTAACAGCGTCCATGCAGAAATAGAGTCATTTTCTATGTTTTCGACTGCTACTTTCACACAAAAATCGAACACCAATCGGTCGAAAGCTGACAGTATAACTGGAAACCTCAATTCCTCAAATTTCCAGGAAAGTAAATTGAATAAGTAAAGCCTTGAGCACAAGAAAATACTGTATGCCCCCCACCACTGTTGCAACTATCCCCCCTATCACATCTCTCCACGCCACGATGGGGATTTCTACCCTTCATTTTGTACAGTGGACTGTACAAAAACTCTATCCAATGTTTCTATTCTCTTTGGTATAACCACACTGGTAGGTGGGCAGAGAGATGCTAAAACCCTCGAGACACAATACTTAACTATCGATTACCAATTCAATGCAATAAATATCTAAATATCGATTGGAAAAAACGTCTTCCCGGATCGGTCGCAATAATAGCAATAATAAGCACGACCCTTTTTCGTTTATTTTATTTTATTTTTTAAATGAAAGTAGATTCCATCTTGAGAATTTTGACAAAAACCGCACTGCCCTACGATAGGTAGTTCTTTGTCTGTGACCTTTCAGTTTCCAACAATTCTGACGTCATTGCACTCATCCTGGGGCGGAACCCCCCCCCCCCCCCCCTCCAACTGTGACGTTACAATAGGTGGGAAATTGAGAAAAGAATCATAGAAAAAGAACTATTTATCCTAGAACAGTGAGGTTGATGTCAAAAATCACAGGATAGAATCTAATTTCATTGCAAAACGCTGCAGGAGAGGGAGGAGGTGTCGAGGAGGGGTGAGGGTTAAGGGGTGGAAGGGGGGGCTTAGGCGCCTTACACCAACTAGTTATTTAATATATTTGTGACCTTATTGGAATAGTCGTAAGCCTTGAGGTAGGGTAGGTTTGGGTACGTTGAAGGAGAGGAGGATGCGCTCCTTAGGAGTCTTTTCGGATAGCTAACGGCCCACGGTTATCACCACAGCGGGCGTTAGAGGAAGAGGCGTCCCGCGGTTATCACCACAGCAGATGCCAAGGAAGAAGGATGCTAGCACCCCGCGGTTATCACCACAGCGAGTGTTAGAGGAGGAAACATCCCGCGCTTACCACCACAGCAAATGCGAGGGTAGACGAAAGGACAGGAGAGAGAGAAGAGGCGTAAGGTGAGTGAGAGAGAAGCCGTAGGTAAGAGCGAGGTCGGTCGAATGGAGAGCTGGGCCAGCTGGGTGGTTTATAAAGGTGCCTCCACCTCGTCCCTCGACTGCCAACGGCCATTACGGACGTTGAGAGTCGTTGGGAGTTCAATGGAGGGACCCTTCTGATCTTTTTCCCGAGGCGTCGCACAGCTCGTCTTTCTACTTGTTTATTGGTTGAATCTATAAGTTTACATGAGAGTGGTATCGCAGCTGAGGGGTACCACGACAGGAATCTTTATGTAGTGCAAGTAATTATCAAGTAGGTAAATGAGTGTGTATTATAATTATGTATGCACTTGTAGTAGGTAGGTACCTAGGTACTTGTTATATAAATTTGGTTTGCTGTCCAATATATTAAAAAAATAATCTAATCATACGGACTATCAATATTGAGACATAAATATGCTGAATTCACGTAAATTGATAGTAGGTCACATGAGAAACTCACTTTCACAACAATTGATTGTTGTTTTTTTTGTACAGATTGGCCCACCTGCCCGACAATGAAATTTGTGTATAATTAGTTATATTATTTCAAATGAGTAAGAAAGCCTTCCTAATGAGTAAGAAAGGTTTTGCTACTAGAAATGTTAATTATGGGGTACTATAGGATAAATAATTGCCAAAATAACAAAATAATCTTTAATAATCACAGTTTCCAGGCCAAACAGAAACTGCAGAGCCACGTCACCGAAAAGTTATTCCACATTCCGTAAGTAGTAGGTAGTGGTAGGGAGAGGGGGGGGGGGGGCTTACCTCAACGACATTAGTTTTCCTCAAGTCCCAAGATGACAGGATTATCTGATGAACCAACTCCCGGACTGCAAAGGAATCAACTTGAGAGCTCGTTGGTAATTAGTAACAACTTCTTACATCGGTGATTAATTGTCGCGAGGAAAGATAAACTCTGGCATTGGGTCGAGTGTGGTGGTAAATGAATAAGTGAACTTTCCGCTTTGTTCTGTTTGTATTGCACCAGGCTGGAGGGATGCGCCTTCCTATGAGACGTTTCGGTTTGTTCGAGTACAAAGCTCAACTCGACTTCCTCCACCATCCGTCAAACAAGCGACTTTAATAAGGTGACAGCGATGATTAAGGGGGACGCTCGCAATTGTTTGGCAAACTTGACAAGGGCTAAGCAGGGGAGTGATTATTAATTAAGCTCGAACCCCTGTCTAAAGCGCGAGGGGCCTTCAAGATGCTCCGAGTGCAACTTAGATGAGTTTAACTTGCGGGAAGAGGCATCGACCATCGATTTGGCAAACCTCTCGGTGAAGACCCTTTTCTCCCCTTTGCCTCGGGAGTTTCAGAGAGCAAAGATGGATGACCCTCTAATGGCTCCTAAGCCTTCATCCAGGCAATCACCTGGAGCAGGAAACACTGGTACCAACTTCATTCACCAATTACAAGGACTAAATAAACATAAACAATCCGATACGAACCATTCGTGGACTGAAAGGGAAATAGGTATCATTTCATCGGAAGATCATCAAGGATTGCGGATCTCTTTGGTTTTTCAGAGGCTTTTGAAAATCGGTATTTCACAGAACAGTTGGAGAAAACTTGGAGAAAATAACAAAAATAACGTTGTGACTTCAAGTTGATGACATCCGTGGCGATCGTTCATTGGTTCCCCCTATGACGTCATTTTACCCACATCTCCGATAACCAACAAATTTCATAAAGAATATTTTACCCCTAGAAGCTATTTCTTGTCAAATTGTTCGTTTTCCCCCCAGGCATTCATTTTTACTGTTGATGTTTGAAGAATTTCAACAGAAATTCAAGTTAACTTATAGGAAGACGGAAGACTCGATGAAATCGGATTCGGAATAAGACGACCGGAACATCCAGCGATAGACTGTAACAGTTATTAGAGGTTACTCCACAAAATGAAGGTTACTCTTCAGAACACTTTTCGTTTCGTGTGGAACTGCAGAGTGGGAGCGCGAAGTCTTTAGGAACAGAAAGTTCTGCTTTTCATAATTCGCAAAGTGAAGAGTGCAAATGAAGACTTGCAAAGTGAAAAGTTGAAAAGTCTTCAGGAATGGGCCCGAGCACCGTTCACTGCTGAGATGTGAGTCCAAAATATCAATTTCTCCACCACCAGGATGACGACCTCGCAATCGCAGCGAAAGACGCATTTTAACAGGACCCACCAAAGAAGTTTTTTTCTTTCTGTTTTTCCACCTCATTTCTACGTCGAGCGGTTGTATTCAAGAGATGTCAACCTCCCACGATTCATCCCCCGGGTTGACGGATCGACGAGAAGACAATCACAGATCACGTAGCTCCTCGTATAATGCGAGTACAAACTGCTCGTGCCTCGCTCACAACCGGCCCCTTTACGAATATTGCCGTTGCTCCCGGGTTTTCTATAGATCGAACGTGTCTTTTCCTACCCCCGATCCGTCAGCGAGGGTGGTCCTCTCGAAAAGCTTCCCGAAACAAATGTGTTCCCTGCGCTAAACACCCAGCTACCATTTCCTATCGGTGGCCTCCTTCGACAAAAGGCTGCTGCTGAGTGGGTGGGCATCAGCTCCAAGCTTTCACACCTCATTTCTCCTCAGAAATATCCGGGGATGACTCTAGAGCAGCGGTTCTCAACGGAGGCGATAACGCCCCCTGGGGGCGGTAGAGGGGTACTGAGGGGCGGCGAACTTGTTTTGGGCGGTAGGAGGGCGGTGAGCGTGTTTATTATACTAATTATACTAATACTTATACTTATTATATTAATTATACTATATTGACTCTCCAAAGGTGCCTTCCTGGACACCTCAGCAGGTTCAGGAATCTTTTGGATCCTGTGCTTGAGATGTATTTAGGTACATCTGAGAGGCCGATAGCTATCATTTATAATCGATGTTGCTTACTTGATCGATAAATTCACCAAATTCAGTGGAATCAATTCGCAACTTCAAGATGATGAACTCAATTTAATATGGTAAAACACTGGCTGTAAGGTTTCATGCTGATGCCAAAATAAATTATATTTTAAAAAACTCAATTTAATAAAAACGAAATCTGTTGTTTCTGCCTTCCAAAACAATCTCACTTTGTGCAAGCTGAATTTTGGCTACAACGAAGTTGTGATTTGTCAGTTTTCAATCCAACAGATTGATGTAATACTGTTGTCAGAGAACTAGTTTTTCCCTAGTTTTTCCAGTACGAAATAACCATGGTATTATAAAGAATGATTCCCTGGAAATAACTGACGTTTCGGTGTGTGTGTGTGTGTGTGTGTGTGTGTGTATATATATGTGTGGAAACCTTCATTCGTTGTCTGAAGAAGCAACAGAAACCGATCGAGTGGTACCAAAGCCAAATTGCGTGAGCTCCTGCAGTCTTCTGAACACGCTACACATATTTCACTGGAATGCCCTTAAGCCCTTATCAAACGCTCATTTCTTTCCCATTCAAACCCTCTTGCTGACGAAGCAACTCTTTTTTTTTTGTATTGCACAGTTGTAGGAGTTGTTAAAACGAAAAATTTCCAAAAACGTCCAAAACGAGAGGTGTTATCAACAACTCATCAACAACAGCCTGTTATTAGTTGAGTTAGCATCGCAGAGTCATTTCCAAAAACACCGAAAACGATTAAACGTCCACAACGAGAGGTGTTATCAACAACAGCCTGTTGTGTTATCAGAAATACCGAAAACTAAAAAACCTTGAAAGACACAACAGACTGTTATTTACAACTGTTATTGACAACAGTTATTCTCGGGCAACCAACAGCCTGTTGTCGTTTTCTGAAAATAGCAAATAAAGCCCACCCCTGATAATTATTGTTATCTTCGGCTTCACGCGCACAGCTGAAAACCAGGGCCTTGGAGACCAATAAATTATTGGCACTGGAGTGGCGCTCTATCGTAATAGCAGGTGGGTACCTATTAATCTATAAAGATAATTCGTAGTAAACAAGTCAGTATCACTGAAAGCTGGCAGAAGAAAAAACACCAGGTTCACTGTAGGAAGGATCCCGTCGAGCCCCTACAGCTGACAGTTGACACCGCTAAAGCGACCACTAAAACATGCTTTGGTGTTTAATTGAACACTCAACTGTGCTTCAGAGATTACACCATTGCGCTATTATACTCTGAAACCTAAATCTCCCTTAATGATACCCATGAAATTCAAGCAGTCGAGTTAAGTACTGTTGCGCCAATTAACTGAAGTCAGGTAAATTGAGGCCGGACTGCTCGATTCGCCACTCCCTTGCGGGAGAAATACACACAGGCCAACTGGGAGAGGGGCGGAACATTTAGGGAAAAAAAGGGGGGGAAGGCAAATTATTACACAACGGTTTATTATCTACCTTTATAGATATCTGCGTAGATCACTGTTTTCTGTGGTCAATACCTACCATCGAGCTCCCCCCAGGAAAGCCCTAAATCGAGTACTGGATCCGGCCCGGGAATTACAGTTTCATAAAAATGCTCGTGATTCAATAATTCAGCCATTAATTATTTTTTGTTTTACATTAAGGATAAAGTTCGTTCATGTTGCCGAAGTACCTAATCAACAAAATCCAAAAGCGCCAACATTTTTTAAATGAAATAATATCGCAGAACAACCAACTCGACTTCATACAGCCGTCCTTGATTATAATCAGGTGCTCCCTAGCGATGATATCTGGGCCGGATTTATACCGTTTGATTCACGATCATGTTGACGAAGCTTTTCGGTGCAAACGGACGGCTGGTCGTGCAATGCTCCGGGTGGTCTCAAAAAATTCTATAGTTTGTGATAAATTTAAAAACGTAAAAAAAACCATACCCTTCCATTGAATGTTTTCGAGCTATGGCTTTCTGAAAATTTCAAACACTATTTTTCAACCCCTTAGAGATGACTGACAGTAACGCCTAGCTTCAAGGACCAACTAGACCCCGAACGGGACGTACAATCCAAATTTCATTAATTTTGGTTCATGGTATAACTGAGAAAAGTGTTCGGTTCGGCCCGACGGACAGAAATTTGTTTCTTCCACTTTCGGACGTGCCCTGAAACGGAAACCATTAAATTTTAAGGGAGTGATTAAATTTTTTTTTTTTAATGCCCGATTCCAAACGTACTTATTGAAAACTAACCCCCCCGTATCCTATGAACCCTCCCTACCTGGTAAGAAACATTCCTCAATGTTCACACAACAAATTCCCAAAGTTGCACTCCAATTGGTCAAGTAGTTTTGAAATTTCTGTAGACCCCCCCCCCCCCCCTCTCATAACCTGTACCCCCCTCCCACTAACATCCTGATTGAAGTACCACTTGAATGTACTCGTCGACCTGAATCCAGAATCTAATTACAATCGGATTTACGTCCAACCGTTCAAAGTTATTATAAGCATAAACGTCCTCATAGAAGTGATTATAACACGTTTTTTAGTAGTATTTCATTCATAGCGTTTCAACGGATGGACAGATTCAAATGCGGATTTTTCATAAACCTTCCCAGATAAATTCTGCGTCAAATGGTACCAGCCGCAACTTTCTACGTTCAGCCATTCTCAATTGATGCCGAGACAAACAAACAGACAAACAGACACTGTTTTATTATATGTATAGATAATAAACCAAATTCGAAATCATTTCGAGTGAAATCTGTTGAATGGCTGGTAAATGGTCTCGTACTCGCACACATATTTGTATATTCATCAACACTCCACGGATGACCCATGTTCATGTCTTCCGTTGGAATCAGTAACCCATCATAAGTATCTAGGGATAGTTATTGATAATAAACTGAACTGGAAAAAACAAATAGAATATTTGCATAGCCGCTTGAAGAAATTCATTTACGTATTTTACAATTTAAAATTTATAATCCCAGAAGAAATAACTAAATTAATATATATTGGAATGTTCCAATCAGCCTTGCAGTATGGTATATTGGTCTGGGGAGGGACCTATGCTACAAATTTAATAAAACTAAATAATCTCCAAAAAGCTGTTTTAAAAATAAGGCTCTCCAAAACTCGTAGATTCCCTACTAAAGACGTATTTGATTTAAGTAAAGTCTTTACTATTCGGCAATTATTTATTAAAAATTTACTGCTTTATTTTTATAAAGATCCAAATTTAATTACGGATATAAGTTTGCATAATTATCCTACCAGATATAAAATGGAGGGTAACGTTATAAATCCTAAACCGAACTCAGTACTGATGACCAACAGTCCAAAGTATATATTATATGTGACCCACATTGCTTTACCTCAAAAATTGAAGTTCCCAAAGACATTCATTAGGTCAACATATAAAAAAGAAATTTTCACCTGGCTTATTCAATTAGGTTATGAACAAGCTGAAACTATAATAAAAAGTGTATATGTTAAATAAAATTTGAAGATAGCTAGAAAAAGGAGGGTATAGGATGTGAATCATAAATAAATAATAATAAATATACTAGAATAAGAAAAGAAAGAGGTCAAACTTGTTTTTACGTCGTAATTAAGGTAACATTCTTCAGTGTTATAGTTTAAATTCTTATAGTATAGTGGGATTATTTGCAACTCTGGTGTAATGCTAACGGGCCTATGCCTATTATTACACCATAATTGGTATTACTTAGACTTAGACAGTGAACATAAATTAAGGCAATATATAATGTGTTGAACTATATTGTTGTACCTGGCTGAGTCTGTAATATTGTCTCAAAATCGAACCAATAAATTTCTCTCTCTCTCTCTCTCTCTCACAATCAAGAGCATCAAGGTGTCGAACTTATTACTTGATGTCTTGCAAATAATTTGATTGTATAGAAGTTGTGAAATGTTCGTCAAATGAGTTGGATGTACTTGCTTGATTATGTATGGGCCGATTCCAACTAGTGAACGAATTTGAGTGAAATTCGGAAGTGTAAATTGAAACGAATTTGATAGTTGAAATGGAAAAATCTTGAATACGAATTGGGAATGCTAGTTGTAAGGATGTTATTGTGTGGAGCACGTGCTAATTTTAAAATCTTCTGGGACACGACCATTAGGTACTCAACTTTATCCAATGTTAGAAACAACAGTGTTCAAGATATCCTAAAAAAAAACGCTGCAAAGTCCTTGTCACATGGGTTTATTATTCTATTGGACGTACCTACAGAAATGTTGGCTGTTCATTTATTGTTTCTTTCATGTGCAACAATTGAAATAGCTATTTCTGATGGTTTCCACCAATTTTGGCCCCCAAAACTTGAATTAGGTAGGTACGCTCCTTTTTTTTTTTTTTTTTTCAAATTATCGTTGATCAATGGTAGTGCCATTTAGTCGTATTGATCCACGTGTTGACACTTTTTCTAGTGTTATTCTACAAACTGATGGTGATTTCAGACGATTTCGCAGGTTTTTGACTCATTCAAAATCAATTTTGGGAGCTGAACATCTGGTACAACCTCAATTTTCCACTCCTTGGCCAAAATCGACCTCATATTCGATCTTCTCGTCCCCAAAAACATGGAAAACGATACCTCAAAAGCTCATGTTACCAACATGTTGCTAAAACGCAAAAAGTACCTATTTTTACACACATTTTCACTCACAACACCCCTGGGAATATTCCGATCGGGCTGAAAAGTTTCGGGACACAACTAGGGCCCAAATGGAGCATGTGTGCGAAAGAACGATTTTTTTAGACCGAAAATGAAGCCGGTACACTTGATACGGCGGACGGCGTACGGCGGACGGCGGACGGACATTGCATTTTTTGAATCTACGCACCTTGAAACGGAAAAGAAAAAAGTTTGAGGGGGGGTTATAAAAATTTTTTGCTGAGCGATTACATAGGTGTATTATTCAGAGAATAATAAACCAAAACGCTGCAAAGTCCTTGTCACATGGGTTTATTATTCTATTGGACGTACCTACAGAAATGTTGGCTGTTCATTTATTGTTTCTTTCATGTGCAACAATTGAAATAGCTATTTCTGATGGTTTCCACCAATTTTGGCCCCCAAAACTTGAATTAGGTAGGTACGCTCCTTTTTTTTTTTTTTTTTCAAATTATCGTTGATCAATGGTAGTGCCATTTAGTCGTATTGATCCACGTGTTGAAACTTTTGCTAGTGTTATTCTACAAATTGATGGTGATTTCAGACGATTTCGCAGGTTTTTGACTCATAAAAAATCAATTTTGGGGGCTGAACATCTGGTACAACCTCAATTTTCCACTCTTTGGTCAAAATCGACTTCATATTCGGTCTTCTCGTCCAGAAAAACATGGAAACCGATACCTCAAAAGCTCATGTTACCAATATGTTGCTAAAACGCAAAAGTACCTATTTTTACACACATTTTCACTCATAACACCCCTGGGTGTATTCCGATCGGGCTGAAAAGTTTCGGGACACAACTAGGGCCCAAATGGAGCATGTGTGCGAAAGAACGACTTTTTTAGACCGAAAATGAAGCCTGTACACGTGATACGGCGGACGGCGTACGGCGTACGGCGGACGGCGGACGGACATTGCATTTTTGGAATCTACGCACCTTGAAACGTAAAAGAAAAGAGTTTCAGGGGGTGTTATAAAAATTTTTTTGTGTTATAAAGATTACATAGGTGTATTATTCACAGAATAATAAACCAAAATATAGGTAGGATAGGTATTGTTTTTATTTAAATTTACGGCAGAAAATGAAATAAGTACTCGTATTTTTGGTTTCCTTTGTAAATAAGTAGCTGAACTACTTGTACATAGCGTTGTGAATTAAGCAACTAGGTTCTTAGGTACTTAAGTAGGTACAATTAATTATGGTCTGTACATGTAAATAATGAAATAACAAAGAGATAGAATAAAATATAAAATAAAATGAAGTTCCAGTCATGCAGCATGGCTGTAAGAGCGAATTTTCTAAGAAATATTCTTGCTAAGTACACCCCTTTTTGTAAAATGATATAATTTTTCGTGATTTTAGCGCCATTTTACCGATTTCTCACCACTATATATTATATAGCCAAACTTGACCCATACTCCATCAAAAATGCTTTTATCATTGAAATAGTCCCTGGCCTTCAGTACCAAATCACCATTCCATACCACATTTCGTGAAATTATATAATTTACTCGTGATTTTAGGAATGTTTACCGATTTTTGACCCGTACAAAGTCGAATTGGACGACTCTTTCTTCAGAAAAATATTTTTATCATCAAAATAGTCCATGTTTATGTCGTGAATCACCATCCCTGAGATGCTTCAGGTGAATTAATATTGGTTTTAGCTCTTAATACCAATTATTAGCCCACTCAAAAATCCAAATTTGGCTCCGATTCTCTACGAAAAACAACTGAGATGTTATTTTTCTGTCCTTACCCACTTCTCACTTACTGTGTGATTTTTATATCAATTGTTCGCGATTTTAGCCATTTTTAAAACTAATTTTTGACCCCTGAACACTCAGATTTGACCCCCTTAGAAATTTTGTAAATTGCTCATCTTCGAACTCATCCTTCTGTTGGGCAATACGAACATTTTGGCGACATTTGTAGTTTTTAATCATGCACTCAACGTCAGATATCATCTGAAGTGACACATAAATAAATAAATATGTATGTAGGATATTTACAAATTCATGCATAAACATGTAGGTATATAGTATTTATAAAATATAGGAATATATTTATTTAAAAAATATATTTATTATATGCAGATAGGTTATTCTTTTATTTTTATTTTTATTTTTTTCATTTTAAAATTTATAGGTAGGTGTATATTTTATTATTTATTTATATATATATGTAAATTTCAAAAATTAATATTCTAAATATTTTTGATCCGTTGACGTTGAAAGTTTATTTATTTATTTATTTATTTATTTACGGGCAAGCCCAATTCACTAAAAACAGGAAAAACTTCGTGAGAGGTTTGTTTTTACGGGTGCCGGTTATAACGAACTGATCTGGTTTTGACGGCCGTTATAACCGATTTGTACCGCACCGTGGGGGGGGGGGGGGGGGTGTCTTGGGCAACGCGCGGACGACCGGCCGACAACGCCGCGCAGGAATCGGCAAACCGCCGTTTGGAGAAAACGGAGTTGGCGGCGGATAATTAATAGTTGAGAGAGTTAAACAAGCTGACGATCTCATCAGCCTTAATAAACATACAGACTTTCAATCCGGTTACCAATATATGTAATCGAGGAAGAGATTAAGTTTGTAGGGGCGTGTCTAATACGGCCACTAATAACTTGATCCACAGAAGTGAGTTCTCGTGGTGAGGGGACGGTTGGTGGTGGGTGGTGGGTGGAGGACGGTTGAAGAAGGACGGTTCCATTACTATCGTTCCGTCCTTGTCCGTCCCGTTACCGTCGCGTAAGCCCGTCTTTGTCGGAGGTCGGAGGACGGTGAGGATGGCGGTTGCCGATTGGTCGGTGGCGGAGCGCATGCGCGATGGATTGGGCGTGGCTTAGACGACGTCCGACTTAGTGGGGGGAGCGAGAAATGAGGGGGAGGGCGTGGTTGTCGAGGGACAGATTTCGAGTTTGAAATCTTAGTTTAAACCTGTCACTCGGTGACAGAAGCACTCAATTGTCGTTTCTCGCGGGTTTTCTAGGTTTTTGTCGCATTTTTCTCTTGGCCGGACTTTGTCGTTGCCGGACGTTGTCGTTGTGGACGGTTTGTTGGTTTTTTAGTTGTTGTTGATATGGTGTTGTGATGGCACTCGAAAGCGAAAGGTCTCCCGTCGAGGAGCGGCGGAGCTCGGCGTTCCACCGGATCGAGCTCCTCACTCGCCCCGAGCGGTACCCGGTCCTCGGCGTCCTCCCGAGGCTCGTCGCCGTGGCGCCGCTCTCCGTCTCCCCGCCGTTCCCGTCGCCCAACGTCAAGGAGACGTTTTCCAACAAGGAGCCGCAGATCGTCGCGGCGCCCGAGCCGCAGGCGGCGCCGAGCCTCAGCTTTTCCGTCGACAACATCCTCCGCCCCGAGTTCGGGCGCGGCGTTTCGAAGCGGCTGTCGCCCGTCTCGCTCCCCGCGACGTCGCCGCCGCCGAGGAAGACGAGTGACGACGTACCGTCCCCCACGAAAATCGACCCCGTCATACCGGACGACCCGTCCGGCCCCGTCTGGCCCGCCTGGGTCTACTGCACCAGATATTCGGACCGCCCAAGCTCAGGTATGTCAGCTCATTAAATCTCATTTTTTCCATTGAAAAACTGCATTTCCTGATTTTTAACAACAACCCAATTTTTTGCTACCTACCTATTTCTGAACGTCAAAATTTGAAATTTCAATATTTTGTTGTACCTATGTCAAATTTTGAAACACCAAAGTGTTATCACACCAAACTTACAAGCAAACTTGAGCATAATTCTATTTTTGAACACTACCTGCACACAGTAAACTGAGCTTTGCATTTTCTACCCCCCAAAGCTCTCAAATTTAAACACATCATTATTCCAAAACTGCTTAAAATTAGGTTTAATCCAAATTTTTAACGTCTGAAACATTTCGACCTATTAAAATCAGTATGAAAGGAAATATCTCAAAATGGAGTTGCAGGATCTAAGCAGACGGACACAGCCAAACTGAGCCAAAATTTGAAAACAAATTTGTTTAACCGCAAACTGCTCAAAATTCACCGAAAATTTCAACTTATGTTCCAAATCCTAAATGCACGCACATTTCTTTCTGCCTGTTCGAATGACAGGAAATACCACAAAATGAATTGCAAGGTTCTACCTATTTAAGTAAACCAACACAGCCAAACTGAGCCTAAATTTAAGCGATTTTTAACAGAGAAAACCTCCAATTTTAACAAATTTGTTTAACCGCAAACTGCTCAAAATTCACCGAAAATTTCAACTTATGTTCCAAATCCTAAATGCACGCACATTTCTGCCTGTTCGAGTGACAGGAAATACCACAAAATGAATTGCAAGGTTCTACCTATACCTATAAGTAAACCAACACAGCCAAACTGAGCCTAAATTTAAGCGATTTTTAACAGAGAAAACCTCAAATTTTAACTCTTTGTTTAACCCAAACTGCTCAAAATTCCCCGAAAATTTCATATTGTGTTCCAAATTCTAAATGCACGCACATTTCTGCCTGTTCGAATGACGGGAAATACCACAAAATCGAACTGCAAGGTTCTATAATAATTATAAGTAAACCGATACAGCCAAATGAGCCTAAATTTAAGCGATTTTTAACAGAGAAAACCTCAAATTTAAACTAATTTGTTTAACGCAAACTGCTCAAAATCCCCGAAAATTTCATATTATGTTCCAAATTCTAAATGCGCGCACATTTCTGCCTGTTCGATTGAGAGAAATACCACAAAATCGAATTGCAAGGTTCTATAATTTAAACCGACACAGCCAAACTGAGCCAACATTTAAGCGATTATTAACAGAGAAAACCTAAAATTTAAACAAATTCGTGTAGCGCAAACTGCTCAAAATTCACTGAAAATTTCAACTTATGTTCAAAATTCTAAATGCACGTACATTTCTGCCAGTTCGAATGACAGGAAATAACCCAAAATCGAGCTGCAACATTCTACGTAAACAGGCACAGCCAAACTGCGCCGAAATCCACACCAGTATTGTGTAACCGGCAAATGCTCAAATTTGACCGAGTTTTGTGTTCTAAAATCACCCAAAAACACGTTGTAAATAAATCGTGACCGAATTTCTGGACGTGAGCATAATAATCTATTATTCGGAGGACCCAGTTTACTGTAATAGCTATTTTGTACCCGCTAAAGCTCTATTCTGACCATATCTACGTGTTTCCAAAATTGCTCATAATTCGCTGAAATTTTTAATTTCATCCGAATTTTGAATGTAGGTTGGGTACGAAAAATTTTAGCCTGTGTAACTGATAGGTACTGGAAAATCTATCAAAATTGAGTTGTAAGATTTAAGCAGACACAGTCAAACGAGCCAAAATATTAATCGATTTGTAAACTACGAAAACACAAATTTGGGTCGCCCAAAACCAAAATAATGTAAGCAAAAATAATGAAACAAAAATGCATTGTCATCAAACTACTTATGGCCGTAAGCATGGTTCTATTTTGTTGAGGACAACACAGTAAACTCAGCCTTGTAGGTATATTTCCTAAGCTTAATGTGACCATATATCGATAGGCACGTATTCCAAAAGTGCTCAAAATGCGCAGAAAATTTTGATAGTACCCAAATCTAAAGTAAGAAAAATTATACCTGTTTAACTGATATTTCAAAATGCCTTAAAACTGAGTTGCAAGATTCTCAGCAGACAGACAAAGTCAACGAGCCAAAATCTTGACCGATTTGTAACCTACAAAAACACAAATTTGAATCGCCCAAAACCAAAATAATGTAAATAAAAAATTCATCGTCATCGAACTAGTTACGGCGTAAGCATGATTCCATTTTTTTATGACAACACAGTAAAAGCTTCGTAGCTATATTTTCTAAGCTTAATTTGACCATAATTAATAGATCTGTACGCATTCCGAAATTACTCAAAATGCGCAGAAAATTGTGATATCATCCAAACTCTAAACGTACGAAAAATTATACCTGTTTAATTGATATTTAAAAATGTCTCAAAATTAAGTTGCAAGATTCTAAGCAGGCAGACGAAGTAGAGCCAACAATTTTGACCGGTTCGTAACCTACGAAAATTCCAATTTAACCAAGTTTTGTGGTCTGAAATTGCCCAAAACCCAAATAGCGTGAGTAAAAAAATGTATCGTCGTCAAACTACTTATGGACTTGCGCGTAATAATTATATTTTTGCGGAGGAAAACTCAGTAAAATCTCAAATTTGGCCGATAGCGTAAGTAACCGCCAGCAGCCCGGCATTCGGTAGGTACGTAATGATGTATCTTCACTATGATCCCTGGTGTTCGAATTTTCAGCCTGTTCGGATAACTGGCTCTGAATTGACTTCAGATTTTCGGCTCACAAGAGCTCAAATTTGACAGAATTTTCGTAATCCCATGTACGTAGCTCAAAATTCGCTCTGAACGCAATCGTCTCCGTATTCATCGTCGTGTGCGTTATGCCGCAACGGGAGCCAAAATTTTCATCGAATCTCGGACCCGTCACAACTGAAATTCGTCACACACTTCCCGCATTTCAAAATTGCTCAAAATTCGCTGATGTTTTAATACTGAAATACAGTTCTACAGGATTCCTAATGTCAAAATTCGCTGATAGTTTTTAATACTGGAACGCAAATTCACCGGATTCGTGATGTCATTTTCAGCCCGTTCGAAAAAGCGTGTGAAGGTGGGCCTGAGCCGTTTTCGACTTCAAAAACTTCGAATTAAATTTATTTTTTATTTTTTTTTTTAAATGTTTGTTCAGCAATCATTCCGTAACTACTGGACCGATTTAGTAAGGAGAAAAGTGGTACTGGGCCTGTAATAGGCTAGTTATGGCGCTTTATTGAGGTATACACCGTACGTGATACTACACAGTATTCACATGAGGTATGTTACTGGCCTAGTGTCAAGTCAGCACTGGCGGTGGCACAGAAAAGTGCAGGTACCTACCTAGTAAAAATAAATTTATTTGAAAATAAGAACCTACTTCGGAAACGCACTACAAAGTATAAAATAGTCACCTTTTCGAAACTAATTTGAAAAAAAAAAAAAGAATCTGTTGATCGCACTGTAAAGCAAACATTTTTTTTTAACCCTATCTTCAAAAAAGGTTTGCCTTTGGAACTAAAAGGTTAAAAAAACTAAGTTTATGCTCAACAATAATGTAATTTGGTATTCAAAGCCGATGTAACAAAATTTTTGAAGTCGGCCCAACATTTCAACTAAAAATAATAAAAACCCCGCACACAGCCTTCATACAGTAGATATCCTTCGGTTTTATGTTTTTCGTACATTTTAGTTGGAATTTAGTACCGACTTCAAAAATTTTGTTACATCGGTTTTGAACCAATTACGTTTTTTCAGCATGAAAATTTTTTTTCTTTTGGTTTGTCTATTATTCTGTGAATAATACGACTATGTATTCGCTCAGGAAAAAATTTTTATAACACCCCCTCAAAATTATTTCTTTTACGTATCATGGTGAGAAGAATCCAAAAATGCAATGTCCGTACGCCGTGTCATCCATATCTCCTTTATTTTCGGTCTAAAAATTCTTTCTTTCGCACACATGCTCCATTTGGGCCCTAGTTGTGTCCCGAAACTTTGCAGCCTGATCGGAGTACACCCAGGGGTGTTATGGCTGAAAAAATGGGTGTAAAAATAGGGTTTCTTGGTGTTTTAGTTAAATTACCTCTTTTTCCATGTTTTTTAGGAAGAGGAGACAGAATATGAAGTCGATTTTGACCAAGGATTGAAGAATTGAGGTTGTAACGAAGGTTCCGCTCCCCACATTCATTTTTTATTAGTCAAAAACCTGGGAAATTGTCTAAAATCACCATGAACTTGTATAATAACACTAACAGTAGGATTAAGAGGTGAATCAAGACAATTAAATGGCACTATCAATGTTCAAAGATGATTTGAGAAAAAAAAACTCTGCAAAGTCCTTGTCACATGGGTTTATTATTTTACTGGACATATTATGTAGAAATTTTGGCTGTTCTTTTATTGTTTCTTTCATGTGCAGTTATTGAAATTACTATTTTTGATGTTTTCCACCAATTTTGACCCCAAAAACAAGAATTAGGCTCGGCTTTTCCTAAACAGATTATTTTTGATCATTGATAGTGCCATCTAATTGTCTTGATTCACCTGTTGATACTACTTTTAGTGTTATTATACAAATGTATGGTGATTTCAGACAATTTCCCAGGTTTTGACTAATAAAAACTGAATGTCTTCGTTACAACTTCAATTCTTCACTTTTTGGTCAAAATCAACCTAATATTCGGTCTTCTTGCCTTAAAAAACATGGAAAACGATACCTCACAAGCTCATGTTCACTAAAACCTCAAAAATCCCTCGAAAACCCCTATTTTTCACTAACTTTTCTCCCATAACACCCCTGGGTGTATTCCAGTCGGGCTGCCGTGTTTCGGAGCACAACTAGGGCCCAAATGTGTTCCCAAATGGGGACCCAAACTGTGTGCGTAAGAACGACGATTTTATACCAAAATTTAACGCAAATTTAAGGCTGAAACTTCGTTAGAACTTCAATTTCCCCCTCTTTGGTCAAAATCGACTTCATATTCGGATTTCTCGTCCCAAAAACGTGGAAAACGATACCTCAAAAGCTCATTTTTCTAACGTGTTACTAAAACACAAAAAGTATGTACCTATTTTTACAACCATTTTCACTCATAACACCCCTGGGTATATTCCGATCGGGCTTCAAAGTTTCGGGACACAACTAGGGCCCAAATGGAGCCTGTGCGCGAAAGAACGAATTTTTTAGACCGAAAATGAAGTAGAAATGGATGATACGGCGGACGGACATTGCATTTTTGGAATATAAACCTACGCACCTTGAAACGTAAAAGAAAAAATTTTGAGGGCGTGTTATAGGTACAATTTTTGGTTTATTATTTTCAATAATGAACCATTGGAATCGAGCATGAAAAAAAAAATTCTTACCCCCCCTCAAAATTTGATGGTTTACGTTTCAAGGTATGTAGAATCCAAAACTGCAATAAAAATATTTCTGTCTGTCCGCCGTACGCCGTACGCCGTACGGGCCACTTTTCTTAGTTACCATGAAAAAAAATTGATGAAATTCGGGTTATAGGTTCCGTTCGGCGTCTAGTTGGTCCTCGAAGCTCGACGTTACTGTGAGTCATCTCTAAGGGGTTCAAAATAGGGGTTGAAATTTTCAAAACGCCTATACCATTTTTTTACGTAAATATTTTTACGGTTTTAAATAGTTCTTGAACTTGCGAGTTTTTTAAGACCATCCGGAGCATCGTACGTCCAGCCGTTCGTTCACAGTAAGGCCCCGAAGTTTGCACCGACAGGCATTTTCGACTCCAGTGTGAATGAAATTGTATACAATTCAAACCAAATCTCGTAACCAGAGACGCGCCCACAATAGGAATTTGTGAATACGGCCAATCATTGGTAGGGATCACCTGATTATATTGGCGGAGTATGAAGTCGAGTTGGTTGTTCTGTGATATTATTTAATTTGAAAAATGATGGCTCTATTGGAGTTTGTTGGTAGGTAGTGAAACTTGAACAAACGTTGAAGTATTATTGATGGGTAAATTATTACTACGGTAAATCATTACTCAACGGTAAATTATTACACAACGGTTCATTATACCATCTACGTAGAAGGGGCTGGAGTTTGTTGGTAGGTACTTTTGCAACTTTTTTCACTCCTCATCAACAATTTCTTTTCAGAACTTCATTATGTGTGTTTCTTTTTGTTAGGTACTGTTTGTCATCGGCAGAATTATTTTAGCAACATTTAACTCGTGATTTAGGTAGGTACCTAGTAACGAGTACGGGGTTAGGTACTAACCTACGGAGGGTCTGCGATCTACATAATATGTATATAATAGAATAGTACATATCATATTATATAGAAGGGTTATCTATACATAGAGCTGTGATCTGTAACAGGAGGGTATTCTATACAAAATAATAAACCGTTGTGCAGGGATTTGCAGCGTTTTTGCATAGGTGTAATATTCACAGCACAATGAACCAAAAGGAGCGCAATTCTTGCTTTTGGGGGCCAAAATTTGTGGAAAACATCATAAATAGCTATTTTGATTATTGCACATGAAGGAAACAATAAATGAACAGCCAACATTTCTGTACGAATGTAATAAATGTCCAGTAATAAACCCATGTGACAAGGACTTTGCAGCGCTTTTAGTTTTATAGGTACCCAAGTAGTCCTTTTTTATGTGTCGGTTTTTTTTTAAAGTTTTCAAAAATAAATGTGTGTCAACATATTGGTAGGTAACGAAGTTGTCGATGTCGGAAATCGCTTAATGTTATTGCGTAGGTAGGTGATGTGTCGACGACATGACAGCTCGCAACTTTTGTTGGAGGGTACATAGCCTACAGCGGGCTATTTTTTGCACGAAAAGTATAGTTTTTTCAAGTTGTTAAATGTATTTACCTTCCGTTCCGTAGGGATGTGCCGTCTCTTCCTCGCCCTCCAACCTGAACAAATCAAAGATTGGATTAGTGCGAGCCAATAATAACAAGCAATTTTGGATTATAAAAACCGAGGTCATCAGGATGATCTAAAAACGACAAGCCGAAATGTATCAAAAATATCAAAAATTCACGTAATCCAAACATTTTGGACCCAATGCAACAGCTTATTTTCTCCGAAAATTCGAAAAAAGCGCGATCTACTCAACTTCCGACGTTCAGCAGAAAGAAAAAAAACGCTGCAAATTTCACTTATACGTGGGTTGTGTTATTTTGAAAGGATACTGAGCTATTTGCGTGGAAAATAAAATTCAAAATAACTGGTTAATATGTGTGTGAGGCGGTGTCGTGTTAACGAAACGAGAGATCAAGTGGGCTAAAAGAAAACTGTTTGAGTAGAAACAGGCTTTTAAAATCAGAGCAGTCAAAAAGTGGCGTTGAGCATGCGACGTCATACACTGATGGAGGAATCAAAGGAACTGATCGTAATCAGGCGCCTTTTTTGATTTTCAGTTTTTATTTGGTTGATTATTAGTCGAAGGGATTCTTTCCATGAAATTCCTTCATTTTCCACATTCCTTTAGCAATGTTGGTACTTTCAGTGGAAAACAGAAATGCATGCAAATAGCCCATACCTTGCGTGTGGTCGGCAAATGTTCGCGCTTGCGCGGACGACAGTTACATTACGATTCCAATGAAATTTGGAAATATCAACGTATTATTCCTGATCGAACCTCCAAGTTTGAATTCATTTAAACGATATTTAGGTTAGTTATGGTCGTTCCATGTATTTCACGTTTGCGCATGCGCAGACGAAAGTTACGGTAATTTTTCAATGATTTTGGTATGGGACCATCTGTGACCCAACCCGCACCTACCCTCCAAATTTCAGCCCATTTCGACCATTATTTCGGGTAGTTATGGGCTCTACAAGGAATTACCGCAGACTGACAGACACGGAACCAAAAATGTTCCTCGATGTCTGAAACGCAAAATGGTAGTGAACATTTTCATTTTGGAGGACATAACTTTTTTTTACTCAGTCACGAATCCAAGGCTTCCCTGCCTTCCGGTAGTGAGGAAGCAAAACATAAATTTGAAATTATACGTTTGTCCTTGAAAGTCTGAAGTCTGTACTTGTGCCGTTCAAAATTATAATTTGCCTTGGGTATAACTTTTCACTGACCTATAAAGAAACCGAAGAAACACAGCTAATGGGTATCGCCACTATTTGAAAAACTCAAGGAACAGCGCAGCAGTACGATGCTAACTACAGAGCAGTTTATGAGAGGTCACTCGAGGACTGGAGTTATGTTGTAAAGAATAAATGGCTTTTACGTTAAAGTAGAAGAGGCGACCTTTGTCATGAGGACCACTATTCTGTTTTCAGTTACGTTCCATCCTGCTTTTGTAGATGCTTATTTTTTATTGTTTATAGTACGGGCAAGCCCAATTACAGCAAGTAAAACGCTGCAAAGTCCTTGTCACATGGGTTTATTATTCTGCTGGACATTTATTGTTGCTTTCATTTAAAATACTTGAAATAGCTGTTTCTGGTGGTTTCCACCAATTTTGGCCCCCAAAACTTGAATTAGGTACACTCCTTTTTTTTTCAAATTATCTTTGATCATTGGTAGTGCCATTTAATCGTCTTGATCCACGTGTAGACACTTTACCTAGTGTTATTCTACAAATTGATGGTGATTTCAGACGATTTCACAGGTTTTTGATCATAAAAAAATCAATTTTGGGAGCTGAACATGTGGTACAACCTCAATTTTCCACTCCTTGGTCAAAATCAACTTCATTTTCGGTCTTCTCGTCCCCAAAAACATGGAAAACGACACCTCAAAAGCTCATTTTACTAACATGTTACTAATACACAAAAAGTACCTATTTTTATACACATTTTCACTCATAACGCCCCTGGGTATATTCCGATCGGGCTGAATAGTTTCGGGACACAACTAGGGCCCAAATGGAGCATGTGTGCGAAAGAACGAATTTTTTAGAACGAAAATGAAGCCTGTACACGTGATACGGCGGACGGCGGACGGACATTGCATTTTTGGAATCTACGCACCTTGAAACGTGAAAGAAAAAATTTTGAGGGGGTGTTATACAAATTTTTTGCCGAGCGATTACATAGGTGTATTATTCACAGAATAATAAACCAATATATTAATAATAACACTAGTTATATGTACATAGCTTGCAATTAGATTATGTGGTGTGTAGGTAAAATTATAATATTATAAAATGATTATGAAATAAAATATAAAATAAATAAAACTATAAAATTATAAAATAGTAATAATTTGTAAAAGTTCAGAACAGTAGGTGGGTGGGGCATGAGTGACAGGTTTATTTGGTATTAGGAATAATTGTAGCAGAGTCACTTGAATTGGGTTGGGGGACTAATAAAAAATCTGGGTCGGGATGATTGTGCAACGTGGCATTGACAATGAATTTCCGGTAGCGGGCATACGTTACGGAGTATCTTGTGCCTAACTACACAAGGTTCTGGTCAGTTAGAAGAGCAGGTACCTACCTGCCAGGCTCTACAGAAATGGGTAAGGTCAACCTTAAACTGCCAATATTCATAGATAACCTCCAACACTGAACTACTTATGTAGTAGTACTTAGGCAGAAAAAATAGTGTTCTAAACATTTCTGTGCAACTTCAGCCTTAACCTTTTGGTTTATTATTTTGTGAATAATACACCTATGTATTCGCTTAAAAAAAATGTTTATAACACCCCATCAAATTTTTTTTCTTTTACATTTCAAGGTGCGTAATTCCAAAAATGCGGTGTCCGTACGCTGTCCGCCGTATCATAGGTACATGTCTACTTTATTTTCGGTCTAAAAGAATTCTTTCTTTCGCACACATGCTCCATCTGGGCCCTAGTTGTTTCCCGAGAGTTTGCAGCCAGATCGGAATATACCCAGGGATGTTATGGGTGAAAAATGGGTGTGAAAATTGGGTTTTTTGGTGTTTTAGTAACATGAGCTTATGAGGTATCGTTTTCCATGTGTTTTTAGGACGAGAAGACCGAATATGAAGTCGATTTTGACCAACGAGCAAAGACTCGAGATTCTAACGAAGTTTCAGCCTTAAATTCACGTTAAATAGTGGTCTAAAATCGCCGTTCTTTTGGTCCCCATTTGGGGACACATTTTGATCCTAGTTGTATGAATCTCGGCAGCCCGATCGGCATACACCCAGAGGTGTTATGGGGGGAAAACGGGTGTAAAAATAGGGGTTTTTGAGGGATTTTAGAGGTTTTAGTAAACATGAGCTTGCGAGGTATCGTTTTCCATGTTTTTTAGGGCGGGAAGACCGAATATGAAGTTGATTTTGACCAAAGTGTGAAGAATTGAGGCTGTTACGAAGGTTCAGCTCCCAAAATTCATTTTTTATGAGTCTAAAACCTGGGAAATTGTCTGAAATTACCGTACATTTTTTATCATAACACTAGAAGTAGTATCAACGGTGAATCAAGACAATTAAATGGCACTATAACTCAAAGATAATTTATCAAAAAATATTAGTCTAATTCGTGTTTTGGGGGGCCAAAATTGGGGGAAATCATCAAAAATAAGTATTTCAAATATTGCACATGAATGAAACAGTAAATTAACAGCCAGCATTTCTGTAGGTAAGTCCAATAGAATAATAAACCCATGGGACAAGGACTTCGCAGCGTTTAAGCAATGCATTACTCCGACGGCCAAGTTCTTCGATTTCCAGTAGACATCTTAATTTTATGGTGAAATTCCCTAAGAATTAACCTTGAGTAGTTAGGTACAACATACCCCGTTACGTATAAGACACTCGCTGCCTGAAATTCATGTTATCCATCTAAAAAAGCAGGATAGCACGAAATTGAAAACAAAACTCAGCGATCCTGGACGACAACGGTCGCCTCCTCACTTTAAAAGGCAGAAGACATCAATTCTTTACAACGTAATTCAATATTAATTTGAACGAAATCCAAAATTCTCCATTTTTGTTGTAGAAAATACGCATTTGTTGCATCAACCATAATCGAGAGACTTTATTAGGCTTTAGGAGGCTTTAGCGACCCCATTGGCCCGAAATATTGTAGGTTCACTGGATACAAATAATGAGCGCCTTGAAATACGAAAACTGTATTCTACTGCATTATTTTTGTTGATTTATTGACCTGTAATTGCATTCATTACTTTATGTTCTTAGCTTTGCACAATAGGAATAGTGTAAAATGATTTAAAAATAATCTATAATAATTCGGTAATAATAAGGTTCTGCACCAAGGTGTGTTCTGCACTGGTACCGAACCATTAAGCATTCATTAACCGAATCATTAAGGCATTTGATCGCGAAGATGAAGCATAGTAAAAATTATTGTCTTAAGTTTCATAAAATATCATTAAAACCAACTGAAGCTAACTTCGCATGGCCCACCTCATAAAATGAGGAGTCCAAAATCTCCATCGTGGGATGCGATGTTGTGAATATAATTCAGGGACAATATAAAGTTGTCGCGTTCGAAAGAAGAGAGCAGAAGAAATGAAGTTTTGAAGGGACGAGCACCGAGTGGGATGCGAGCGCAAAGAAAGAAGTCGGTGATGGAGGAATTGGTCGTAAAGGGAGGGGAAAACGGGCTCACGAAAAAACGTCATAGTCCTAATAGTTTTCGTGCTGTACACGAAGAGTCACGGAAGGCGCATCAATGGTCTTCGGAGCCCCCGTACCTGTAACATTTTTCTTATTGCAATGATGTCGTGTCGTGACAAGGAATAAGCTTTGGGGGGGGTTGGGCCTTCAGAGGGAGTGCTACCGTGAGATGGATAGCAGAAAACGCTGCCAACAGAACACAACGGGCCTCGGAGAGCAATCAGTGGAGTTTCATACAGGATTCGCGACAAGGCTGTCAACGGAAGTTCTTGAAAAGGTGTTCAAAACATGCTAGAAAATTACCTTCAAAAATCGACTTTTCTAATCTTCTCGCATATCGTTCTTGTTCCTTATTAAATTTTAAAGGACATGAGAAAACGCTGCAAATCCCTGCGCAACGGTTTATTATTTTGTACAGATTCCCTTCTGTTACAGATCACAGCTCTCTGTATAGATAACCCGTCTATATATTATATGTACTATTCTATACATATTATGTGGATCGTAGATCCTCCGTAGGTTAGTAGGTACCTAACCCCGTACTCGTTACTAGGTACCTTCCTAAATCACGAGTTAAATGTTGCTAAAATAATTCTGCCATTGACAAACAGTAACTAAAAGGCAAAAAGAAACGCAAATAATGAAGTTCTGAATGGAAATTGTTGATGTGGAGTGAAAAAAAGTTGCAAAAGTACCTACCAACAAACTCCAGCCCCTTCTACGTAGATGTTATAATGAACTGTTGTGTAATAATTTACCGTTTTGTAATAATTTGCCATTGCGTAATAATTTACCCCTCAATAATACTTACAGTTTGTTCAAGTTTCACTACCTATCAACAAACTCCAAAAGAGCCACCATTTCTCAAATGAAATAATACCAGTACAGAACGACCAACTCGACTTCATACTCCGTGATTATAATCATGTGCTTCCTAGCAATGATGATCTCGGGCCAATTCCCGATTGTTAGCGCGTCCCTAGTGATGGTATATGGGCTAAATGTATACAATTTCATTCACTCTCCTGTTGAAAAAAGCCTGTCGGCGCGAACTTCTGGGCCTTACTGTGAACGAACGGCTGGACGTACTGTGCTCCGGGTGGTCTTAAAAAACTCCCAAGTTCGAGAAATATTTAAAACCGTAAAAAAATTCGAGAAAACGGCGTCCTGGAGACTTCAACCCTTATTTTTCACCCCTTAGGGATGACTGACAGTAACGCCGAGCTTCGAGGACCCACTAGACCCCAGCTGGGACCTATAAACCGAATTTCGTCAATTTTGGTTCATGGTACCTAAGAAAAGGGCTCAGTACGGCGTACTGCGCACGGCGTACGGACAGAATTTTTTTTACTGCATTTCCGGATTCTACATACCTTGAAACGGAATCCATCAAATTTTTAGAGAGGGTTAAAAAAAAAATTTTCATGCTCGATTCCAAAGGTTCATTAGGTATTGAAAATAATAAACCAAAACAGAATTAGGCTACTCGTACGACTTGAAGAAATACAAATATTTAAGTTGGTCACTAGATAATGAGCTAAGAGCTTGAAAGTGTTCATTCACTGGACAAGTCACCCTACGAGCTGATCAATCTAAGAGTTGATCAATAGATTTTCAGGGTAGCTAACAGGTATGCAAAGCAGCTGCTCCAGGTATAACGCTACCAGCAGGGCATATATATATCATCCCAAGTGAACCTCAGAGTTAATCAATCCGAAACTAGGGTAATCAGTGGGTTAATTCACCGTAGAACGTGTTTCGCGAAGTTGTCAACGAAAGAGTTTGCGCATGCGCAACGATATGCTGAATATGCAGGGATGAAAGTTCTGTTTTGACACGGATTATATGCCGAGTTTATCATAGAATTTGATCAGGACATGTACTTACCTACAATAGGGCGATCTTAATATCGAATAGGTATTATTGAAAAGAACGGAGTTATTGTAGTAGTACTTATATGACGTCCGAGATCCGAAACTCGGAAACAAGCGAGCAATTATAGCTGAGCAGCAGCAGATTTCTTTCAACCTTGTACCCGAATTTACAGATTAGTCGCAAAATATGCACTTATATTTGAAATACTCTGCACTGTCGATGAAGACTGACAGTATAAGGACAATAAGGCTGCATCAAGCTCTGAATCTTGTTGTACCTACACAAAATCAAGATCATCTTCTAAGATCGATAAATAATCGAGATTCTACGCCGACGTCTGCAATCATAGCTAAGAAGAGCCGATACTCGTGAAACAAGAAAGCAAGTTGCTTGATTTCATCAGTTCACGTTCATCCGTCGTTCATAAAATTTTCAGATTATTCACAAAATGTGTAACTCAATTTTTGAGCCTTTCCGAACTGCTGTACAGATAATACGAGTAGATCAAGCTCGGAACCGTACGTATGGTACGACTGGTAGGAAATAAGTTCTTCGGCCGCAGCAGCTTTCGTTCACTCGTTATACCTTAAAATTCGCAGATTAGTCACACAATGTGCAAGTAAATTTTAGCTGGTCCGAACGATTGTTGAAGACTGTCAACGTAAGGGTAATAATTCGGATGAAGCTCAGAATCTTGTTGTACACAAAATCAAGATCATCTTCTAGGATCGATAAATAATCGAGATTCTACGCCGACGTCTGCAGTCATAGCTAAGAAGAGCCGATACTCGTGAAACAAGAAAGCAAGTTGCTTGATTTCATCAGTACACGTTCATCCGTCGTTCATAAAATTTTCAGATTATTCGCAAAATGTGTACCTCAATTTTTGAGCCTTTCCAAAGTGCTGTACAGATAATAGGAGTGGATCAAGCTCGGAACCGTAGGTATGGTACGACTGGTAGGAAATAAGTTCTTCGGCCGCAGCAGCTTTCGTTCACTCGTTATACCTTAAAATTCACAGATTATTCACCATTTGTGCAAGTAAATTTGAGCTTCTCCGAACGATTGTTGCTGAAGACCGTCAACGTGCGAAACTCTGAATCTTATTGTACACAAAATCATCATCATCTAGGATCAAGAATCAAGATCATACGCCTTCCTGCAAACATATTTAAGAAGAGCTGATCGGAAACAAGAAAACAAGTCGCTTGATCACAGAAGCGTACGTATAACCGCACAGATTAGCCTCAAAATATGCACTCAAACGCTATTGTTGAAAGATATCAGTGTAGGGACAATAAGAGTGGATCCAGCTCTGAGCCGTGTGGTACACACAATCGACGATTGATTAACCGGGCCCCTCGGATGGGGGGGTTGTCCCTCGCGTCAGATGCGGCAGAAGGAGAAAATGGACGGAATAATAAAACCCGACCCTATAAATAATTCACGGGTGTTTTTCGGCCTGAGACTCGCTTCACAATAAACAAATCGCTCCCGGATGGCTGGACCTCTGAAAACGACAAGCTCCTCTCTCCCCTCCATCTGCTTTTTCGTAATGAATAAAAGATGGTCGACGGAGTTAATTTGTGAAGGAGACGGGGCTCGGGCGCTCCCTCTTGAACCAAAAAAAATTTACGGTATCCAAATTTTGTACGTTGGTCCATTCGAGGTGGCCGGGATGTGTGACGATAACGTGTTCCTTTGTTTTACTTCGGACGTCGTACTGCTCTCGTAGTTTTAGACCGGAGGATACGGCACAATAACACCGCCACTATGAAAATAATAATAAGAAGTTAATGTTAAAGTTGTTTAGCCCGCTCACAGTCCACTGTCAACTTGCAAACTAATGTTGCACAGCAGCGTCAGCAAATAAGGGAGTAATTCTTCAGGAACTAACGTGGTGAGAGCAGGATGTTCTTATTCTGCTCATCACATTTCCTTGCAGAACTGTTCATTACATTACGTCCACTTTCAACTCGATCATTTTGGTTTATTATTTTCAATAATGAACCTTTGGAACCGAGCATGAAACAAAAATTTGAACACCCTTCAAAATTTGATGATTTCCGTTTCAAGGTATGTAGAATCCGAAAATGCAGTAAAAAAAATTTCTGTGCGTCCGCCGTACGCCACACTTCGCACTTTTCCTAGTTACCATGAACCAAAATTAATGAAATTTGGTTTGTAGATCCCGTTTGGGGTCTAATTAGTCCTCGAAGCTCGGCGTTACTGTGTCTCTAAGGGGTGAAAAATAGGGGTTGAAATTTGCAGAACGCCGTAGCTCGAAAACTTTCAATGGAACGGTAGATTTTTTTTCAAATGTTTAAATTGATCTTGAACTAAAGAATTTTTTGAGACCACCCAGAGCACTGTATGACCAGCTGTTCGTTTGCACCGAAAAGCTTCGTCAACATGATCGTGAATCAAACGGTATAAATCCGGCCTAGATATCATCACTAGGGAGCACCTGATTATAATCACGGATGGCTGTACGAAGTCGAGTTGGTTGTTCTGCGATATTATATCATTTGAAAAATGATGGATCTTTTTAATTTTGTTGATAGGTTCTTTTGCAACTTGAACAAACGTTGAAGTATTATTGGGTAAATTATTACACAACGGTTTATTGTTTACCTTATGCTTCATGAATAAGTATAAAATAATTAATTATTGAATTATTGATTCCCGCGCATTTGTATGAAACTTTAATTACCAGTACTCCAGTACTCGATTTAGGGCTTTCCTGGGGGGAGCTCGAGGGTACTGACCATAGAAGTGATCTATGCAGAAGGGGCATCTATACGGGTAAATAATAAACCGTTGTGTAATAATTTGCAGCGTTTTTATTGTTTATTGAACTGAAATATAATTGTACCGGATGTTCGTTTAAAACAATAAACGCTTCGACTGATTGAATTTGATCATTTCACAAGTACCTTGGAGTATTTTGATTAAGTCTTGTGCAAGTTTGGCTCAGCGTGCAAACCCATTGCTGAATTCCATGGACAGTTCCGGGTAATTGTTCCTCGCTTTAAAAAAATCTGTTGCACCTTCCAGTACATTTTCTCGTGGTTTAGTGGTATAACTTTTTTGCTTGCTATTTTCAGTACCTTTTGCGCTGTCATCGCTTGACGTTTAGGTCTCCTTCATTCTAATAGTTGATGCCAGAAATCAATTTACGCTCCATAATAATGAAGATCGTCATAAATTTCTAATATAGTATGAACCATTGACCAAGTTCCTTAGTACATATTTAGTGCGTATTTCGTTTTGTTACGACGAAGTCATAAGTCGTCTTGTGCATGTTTGGCTGAGCGTGCAACCCCGTTGCTGAATTCCGTGGACAGTTATGAGCGCTTGCTCTGCACTTTAAAAACCTCTAATATGTTATACAATAACAGTTGAACCATCCTCCAGTATATTTTCTTGTTACTGAGTGATATAACTGTTTTGAGCGCTCTTTCCAGTTCACTTTGCACTGTCATCGCTTGACGTTTTGGTTTCCTTCATTCTTATACTTGATGCCAAAAACCAGTGTACGACCCATAATACATCATTTCTGATACCACGAAGCGTTGACTAAACTCCTTAGTATTTCGTTTTGTGATGACTTCGTCTATTGCATCTTTGGCTTCGCGGTTAGTCATGATGAGCACTTGTTCCAAACCGTTAGTAAATCTCCATGTATAACAATATTAGGTGTCCCATACTCTACGCAACGTTTTCCGGTGATTCATTATCTATAAATTTTTGAGCGCTGTTTCCAGCTCATTTTGCGTTGTCATCGCTTGACGTTTCCTTCACAATATGGAGATCATCACTTCTGATAGGAACTGATAGGAATCACTAGGCTATCATGCTCCTTTAGTATTTCGTTCTGTGACGTCTTCGGCACCCTTGCTCCACAAGTTTTGTAAGACTTTCTATATATTATAATAATTGAAATACAGTAGAAGTCGCTTACAGTGGTCGAATTGGGACCGACTAGAAACAATCACTATGAGCGACCAATCTCTATAAGCGACTTCCACTTTGTGGTGATTTTAGCCATTTTTACCGAGATTGGCGAATGTGACACCCCAGAACTGACCTAATTTTGATTAATTTTTTTTTAACCTGACCCTTCAGGTTTTTGCGATGGGACCCCCCGCCGAAAAACGACAGGAAAAAGTGAGACCAAATAGTGAGACCAAATAGTGAGACCAAATAGTGAGACCAAATAGTGAGACAAAAGTAGCGCGTAAATTTTAACGATGATTTTCACTTACAACCGAGTAGTTGCTAGGGAAATGAAACTTCTTTCATTTTCATCGGACAAAAATCGTTTTCCATTCGTTGGAAAGCTCTTGATTTATCACGAATGTATTTCGTATTTGTTCTTGGTATTTACATCCTAGTTTCATAATATAACTATATAAATGAATGTTGTAAATGGATAGTAAACAATGACGCTTGTTTGGTTGTCACTTGGTTGTAGTAAACTACGCGGCTAAAGCATGTTTTTTTAACCTGACCTACCTAATTATACAAAGCGGTTTACTAGATCAATATAACGTTAGCAATAGTAGTGGGGTACCTACATAATAATACTTATTTATAAAGTGATACTTATTGATTGAGTGATACTTATTGATTTTTACTGAAAAACAAAAAAAGGTGGAGTCTAGTATTTTTTTTAGGAATCTTCATTAAAACCTCTAGGCAGTTAGTTATCTTCTGTTTCGGATCATCGTTCAATAGGTACCACTTTTGGTGAATATATACTATTTTCAGGAGATATCAGCCCTTTTTACCTATTTCGCCGACTTTTAACATCCAAAAACTAGAAAACTAATCACTATAACCGACCTTTTGATCACTATAACAGGCCAACTCACTGTGTGTTTACATACAGCCGATCGAGACCTGAATGTTTCTATCCTTATATCCAACTTATTCCTTTAACCACCTTTCTACTAAGCGACTTCTACTGTATATTCTTGTACTGTACCTACAAATCACGTTCACTGCACACAATTTTCATAAACCAAAAAAAAGACAAGCTTTTCATGAGCACGTAATTGATCTTAACAGCGCATCAGGCGGTAGTGTACATTTCCCTCGTGCTATAGAGAGGAGGTTCTACGTGCGTTCTTATTTGAGCTTAGCATCGATTACTATCGACTCTGCCATCGCTACATATTTACTGCCGTCAGAAGCAGAAAAGTCATATCTGAACTTTTGACTAGAAATAGCCCCCCCCCCCCCCCACCCAACCACCCGTTTTTTAGGCTCCCGAATTTTAGAGTCTCAGAAACCGTGTCTGCACGAGATATAACGGACGGACTGATAGCACATACAATTTTTGGTTTATTATTCTGTGAATAATAAATAAATAAATGAATAAATAAGTACACCTATGTATTCGCTCAGCCAAAAATGTTTTATGGCACCCCCTCAAATTTTTTTCTTTTGCGTTTCAAGGTGCGTAGATTCCACAAATGCAATTTCCGTCCACCGTAGGCCGCATCATTCATATGTACTGTATTTTCGGTCTAAAAAATTCCTTCTTTCGCACACAGGCTCCATTTATAGGGTTGTGTTCCAAAACTTTGTAGCCCGATCGGAATATATCCAAGGGTGTTATGGGGGAAAAATGGGTGTAAAAATTGGGTTTTTTGGTGTTATAGTAACATGAGCTTGCGTGAGGTATGTTTTTTAGGACGTGGAGACCGAATATGAAGTCTATTTTGACCAAAGAGTGGAAATTTAGGTTCTAAGGAAGTTTAAGCTTTAAATTTACGTTAAATTTTGGTCTAAAATCGTCGTTCTTCCGCACACAGTTTGGCCCCCCCGTTTGGGAACACATTTGGGTCCTCGTTGTAAGCTCGGAAGCCCGATCGGAATACACCCAGGAGTGTTATGGGGGAAAAATGGGTGTAAAAATAGGGGTTTCGAGTTTTTTTTTGCGGTTTTAGTGAACATGAGCTTGTGATGTATCGTTGTCCATGTTTTTTAGGGCGAGAAGACAGAAACAGAGTCAAAACTTGGGAATATGTATGCAATCACCGCATAAATGTGTATAATAACGCTAGAAGTAGTATCAACAGGTGAATCGTGACAATTTAATGGCAATATCTGTGATCAAGGATAATTTGTAAAAGAAAACAAAATTGAAGCCTAATTCGTGTTTTTGGAGCAAACCATCAAAAATATATATTTCAATTACTACACATGACAGAAACAATAAATGAACAGCCAACTCTGTAGGTATGTACAGTAGAATAATAAACCCATGTGACAAGGACTTTGCAGAGTTTTTTTCCCAATATTTTGCACATACGGTTTAGTAAAATGCAGATACGTATACGGGTTTACAACTTCGTAAAATAATAGTAATTATAATATCCATTTATTGAGCTTTAGACAAGTTCGTCCGTAAGGGCTCACTCGAAAAAATCTGAATAGCTCCCGTTTGTATCCAAAATACGAGAGCAAAATTCGCATGCTGTTTTTCGCGCTGTTCCAGTAAAGCGCACAAATTTACGGTATTTTGTAAGGAAAGCGCGCAGGTTAACTGTAAGGAAAGCGCACAGGTTAAGGGTGAGGAAAGCGCACAGGTGATATGTAACGAACAATGTATTTTGCACAGATAAAGTACGCGTCAATTTGATCACCAACTCAAAATCATCTGCTTAGGTGGAAGGCAGTGTTCTTTGGTACATATCAAGTATTCGATGAAAATATTAGTTCGAATAAAGTCGCCATATGTTCGGATTATATATTGCTGCTTTGTGACGTTCGCTGACTGTCGTTTTCTTCCTCCTTTCAATTTCAAGTAAGTTTCCGTTTGAAACATTTTTTTTTTTTTTAATATCATCTTTATTGTTACAACTGTGTGTACACATCTAGTAACTTCACTCTGTTAATTTATTTATCGTATTGTGGTTCATAGATCACTACCTACTACCACTCATCACATCACTTCAGTGAGATGTAACTAGGTCCAGAGGTTTGGTCCTTTTCAGTCTTCGTAAATCGCCGCTGTTGTCCAGGAGTGTCAGTACTTCGACATTCCTGTGCTTGTGGAGACGGTTCTCATGATCCGTTGCTCGATTTTTTACAACTTCGCTCACCATCTTAATTTTAAGGTCGCGATGGAGGTCATCCGTTCGGATATACCAGGGGGCATTCACTATGCTCCTGAGGATTTTGTATTGTGTTGTTTGGATAATTTTCAAGTTAGTTCTCTTGGTGCAGCCCCATAACTGGCAGCCGTAAGCCCAAATCGGTTTGATCACTTGCTCGTACAGTAGCATTTTGTTATGTGTAGGCAGTTGGGATTTTCGTCCGATGAGCCAGTACATCTTCTTGAATTTTAGGTTTATTTCTTCCTTCTTCTTCTTCACGTGCTCCTTCCAACGGAGCTTCGCGTCCAGAGTCATTCCGAGGTACTTAGCTGTATTTGCATATGGAACAATCTGGGAGTTTATTTCAATTGGTATAGGGCTCACTTTCCTGTATGTAAAGTTAATGTGCGTTGACTTAGCTTCGTTGAGTTTTATTCTCCATTTTTTGGTCCATTGATGGATGCTATTCACGGATTCCTGTAGTTTTCCCGAGGCTTCCTCGACTGTAGAACCTACTGCCAGGATTGCTGTGTCGTCTGCGAACGTCGCTGTCACAGCTTCTGCTGATTTTGGGAGATCCCTTGTGTATAGTAGATAGAGTACTGGCCCAAGGACGCTACCTTGAGGTACTCCTGCTTTTATTACACGTAATTGGGAGTATTCATCTTCGTGTTTTACCCTGAAATGCCTTTCTGTTAGATAGGACACCAAAATCCTATAATACTGGGTAGGGAGATCCCTGTGTAGCTTTGCCTGAAGCCCCTTATGCCAGACTTTGTCAAATGCTTGAGAGACGTCAAGGAATACTGCTGAGCAGATTGCCTTCTCTTCAAAGCATTTCTCTATCACGCTGGTGATCCGGTGTACCTGATCGATCGTCGTGCGCGAACCTCCGAGCAGGAAACATCGGTCGGAGCTCTAGTGAAAAGAAAACAGTTAGTAATTATTATTATTTTCGCCGTGTCAGGAATGATATTGTGAGGAAAATGGACGAGGAAAGCGACGGCGGCGAGTCAATCGCCGAAATTGTTAACAAAACAAAACTGAAGGTTGTGCAACACCGGACCTCTACTGCGGCATTCCGTATCCAGGATGAGCACATCAACTCAGCATTTGGTGAGCTCTATAATACTATCATTGCCCTTTGTGAATATTTAACCCAAGCTGATCTCAAAATGAGCACTATGGCTAGCACAATTACTCAAAACACAGACAGCAAGGCTGAAACCAAAATGTATAGTACGGATGAGGATGACCTTGAACGAGAGACAAATTGGATCCTCAAAAGAGGCAAAAAGAAACGAAAAGCATCATCCTCTCCGGAAGTAGCCACCTTACCTAATCAACCCAAAGGGACATCTGTCCCTAAAAAGCAGGAAATTAAGGATTACCCCCCTCCACCCATCAACGTAATTGGTATCAAGGACTTTAAGGAGTTGAGCCCACTAATAAAATCGGCGACAAGTTCAGAGTGGAAAGTAACCGCTCTAAACAATAATAAGTGGAAGATTAATGTCCAAGATAAGGACGCGTACCGTGCTGTGACCCAAAGGCTGAAAGACGCAAGCCTTCAGTGGTACACGTACGAGAATAAGCATGATCGTCCCATTAAGGAGGTAGCCCGAGGGCTTCATCACTCCTGCCCACCACAAGAGATTATTGAAGACCTCCAAGGTAGGGGTTATAAAATCCTAGAGGCAGTCAACCTCGTCAAGAAGGAAAAACAACCCAGTGAGCAAGATGCACCAATTACGGTGCTGAAAAAACTTCCTTTATTTATGCTCTCATTTGACAAAGAGGATGATATTAAAAAAATTTATGAAATTAAGCATATCATGAATCTAAAGGTTAAAATTGAGCCCCTGAGGAAGACAACAGCACTAATTCCACAGTGCAAGTCCTGCCAGTCGTTCAATCATACACACAGGTACTGTCAAATGGAACCTAGGTGTGTCAAGTGCGCTGGTAAGCACAATACAAGTGATTGCCAGAAAACAAATGAATCACCTCCCAAGTGCATCAATTGCAAAGGCGACCACCCCGCGAACTATCGCGGGTGTGAAGTGGCAAAGGAACTTCAAAGGCTCCGTGATAAAAGGGATAAGCCGGCCAGAAAAGACACAACCACCGTACCTGGTAGAAGAGAGAGTGTATCGAATTCTAAAGGTATGAGTCAAAAATGGTCCAAGGGAGAAGTCTCCTATGCGCAAATAACAAAAAATGTAAAAGAGGTTCAGAAAGTAAAACCCACCACAGAAAATATGCTAGCACTAGTGCTGGAAAAACTGGAAGACCACAGTAAGATAAATCAAATTATATTCAACAGGCTAGATAAAATAGAACTGCAACTCTCAAATTACAAAAAATATGGGCCATAATACACTCCGTATAGCAACCTGGAATGCCTACGGGCTAGTTCAAAACATAAAAGAACTAGAGATTTTTCTCAATCAAGAAAAAATTGACGTATGCTTGATCTCGGAATCACACCTAACAAGAACATCCTACGCAAATATCAAAGGTTATAACATTTATCGCTCCGTCCACCCCGCCGATCGCGCTCGGGGAGGCTCGGCTGTGTTTATAAAGAGCAGTATCAAACACTCGGAACAGCTGAAAATAGAGATCGAAAAAATGCAAGTCATCACAGTACAAGTGAGTACAAAAAACAGAACTATCAACATTGCTGCCATATACTGCCCACCTAGGTATGTTCTGAAAAAAGACGACTACGTGGACTTATTTCGCGAAATCGGACATAACTTCAATATAGGGGGTGATTTCAATGCAAAACACGAATTCTGGGGCTCAAAAACGCGCAACCCGAAGGGAGTACAATTGTTTGCAGCAGGTCAAGAAACTAAATGCAATTTTCACTCTGGAGGAGGGCCTACGTACTGGCCAACAGATGTGAATAAAGTACCAGATCTCCTGGACTTCTTTATAGTAAAAGGAATATCGGGTAACTACATACATACTGAGGATAGCGATGGCCTCTCGTCTGATCACTCTCCTGTGATCATGACGCTAAGTGACTCGGTAATCCTCAGAGAAGAGACCCCAAAACTTACTAATAAGCACAGTAACTGGGAGTTATTCCGAAAAACACTGTCCGAAAGCATTGATTTACACGTGCCCATCAGAACATCAGATCAACTGGAAACAGAGGTTGAACGATTGACCGAAAACATCCAAGAGGCGTGCTGGTCCTGCACCCCAATCAACCGGAAGAAACCTTTCTACCATTCCAACTACCCTCTCGAAGTAAGGGAATTGGTACGGGCCAAAAGAAAAGCTAGGAAAGCCTGGCAAAGGGTTCGCTCTGCAGAAAACAAAAGAAAGCTGAATGCGCTGTGCAATGAGCTCAAAGCTCTAAACCAAGAAATTGAAGATGAAACATTGGCTATCAACTTGCAGAGCCTCACTGCTGGAAAAGACACGGACTATTCTTTATACAGAGCAACTAAAGGACTTAAGCGGCCCAAAATACCAATACCGCCTATTAAACGAGAAGATGGATATTGGGCGAGGAGTGCCAAAGAAAAGGCAGATTTGTTTGCTAACCACCTTGAGGAAACATTTACCCCGTTCCCAAGGCAGACCGCAAATGAGGATGCTACAATGATAGAAAAGTCAGATGAAATGGAAATTCGGCCGGTTACCATTCAAGAACTCAAAAATGAGATCATGTTCAACCTCAGTCCAAAGAAAGCTCCAGGCTATGATCTTATAACTGGGAAAATCTTGAAAGAACTCCCAGAAAAAGGGCTAAAGAAACTCCTACACCTAATCAATGCGTCTTTTAGGCTACAGTACGTACCACTGCAGTGGAAAGTAGCAGAGGTGATAATGATACCCAAACCAGGTAAACCAACATATGAAAAAAAGTCCTACCGACCCATCTCCCTTTTACCAATTATCTCCAAGCTCTTTGAGAAACTCCTCTTAAAGAGATTAAAACCTATAATCGAGGAGAGAAATTTAATCCCTGATCACCAATTCGGATTCAGAGAGCAGCATTCAACAATCGATCAGGTTTGAAACATGCGTAGATTTTCAAGAACAGCAAAAACGTTGGGGTGGGGGGAATTGAAACGTTTTTTAAAATGGCTGCGAAAACTTTCGGGACCATTGGTAGTTCTTGGTGCTTGATGGGGAGGTTCGTGTGCCCAAAGTGTTTAATCATTTCGTAGTTCAACGTCCGTGGTACCTGATTGTTTGTGCGCATTCCTTACGTGTTGTTCTGGCCCTTCCCTTACACTCTTGATGCTACCTCCCGGGGCGCTTCCCTATGACATCCGATCAGAAAACTCATTTTTTGTACTTCATCAATCGTATCAGCTGGAAATTTCCTTGAAAATTAGTGTTTTAATTTCAAGAAAATTCCGAAAACTAACGCTCAGATTGGCAAATTTTAACACGAAACCTAAAGGTTCATTTTTTCCAGAAGTCATATTTAGTCAGATACGACTTGTCTGCTTCTGACGGCAGTTTGGCTTTCCTTCGTTCTTGACGTCTGACAGTAAATCGATGATTGATGCCACCACTGAAATTCGGACGTTGCGGAGGAGTTTGTTTGTTGAATCGCCGAACCTGCTTTACGAAATAATAAAAATTTAAAAAAAAACCGGGGAATATAATCCGAGGAGAAACTGAGGTCGACGAGGGTGGTCCTTTTGCCTCGGCGTTTACGATGTTTATGCTCTTCCTTTCATCAGTTATACGCGTTCTCGTTGCCCTCGCCACCCCCACATCAACGGCTCCTTTTTCCACCGCTTGGCAAACAACAGACTCCGACAGTTGTGGTCCGAAAAAGTGGCGATCCGTCGACAATAAACGAGGGATCAGGGATCGCTGTTTGTGACTGTACAATCCCCATCACAGTATCACACTTCCTGGTGGGCTTATCGGAGAATCCTTTTGGTTTATTATTCTGTGAATAACACTGTATACGCTCAGCAGAAAACTTTTATACCCCCCCCCCCCCACCAATTTTTTTCTTTTACGTTTCCAGGTGCGTAGATTCCAAATACATAGGTGTATTATTCACAGAATAATAAACCAAAGTGCAAATTCGGAAGGTTTTACTAAGCGAAAACTCGTAATTATGTTTTTCAGAGGATAATACGTCGTATCTGACAGCATGTACAATTTTTGGTTTATTCGCTCAGTCAAAAATGTTTTATGACACCCCCCCCCCCCCCTCAAAATTTTTTCTTTTACGTTTCAAGGTCCTTAGATTCAAAAAATGCAATGTCCGTCCACCGTACGCCGTATCATACATATGTACTTTATTTTCGGTCTAAAAAATTCGTACGCCATTTTACTTCAAAATGTGTCTCCACCTTTGGTGCACTTCCTCTATACCTACCTACATTATGTTGCTGCTTGTTGGTGCATAACTAAATGGATAATTAATTACGCCCTGTGATTTTCCTTTTTGACGTATTCCTGTTCAACTTCAATAAAAACAATACTTTTTAAACTACACTACGGGCGGAGCGTGTCGCATCGAATCGCACAAGGATATACGGAGTAATCCATTAACCTCATCGAATGTCTAAAACAAACAACGAAGCGAACACTGGGTCAATAATGCCTCCCCTCCTCATCCACCCATTCGACAAACTCTTCGCTCATACATGCGCATCGAAGAGTAGGAACTAATCCTTCGTAATGACTCATTTACGTGAATTGACTCTGGTTGAAGTATTCTTGTGTTCTACGGGATATGTGGAAGTTTATGTCGTATCCGTTAGAAATTAGTTGAGCGTTTCGGGCCTGAATAATAATCTACCTCCGATATGCTCGAGTGGGGGGCGCAAATCGCTTCAATCGCCTTACATTTTCGCGACGGAATCTGCATTATTGGCCCGCATTAAGGAAATGTTCAACTTTCCACGTCGAGGAGTTATTAAGTGGGGTTCTTCGGGAAGTTCATCTTCTCCATATAATATATAGGGTGCAGCAAAAGTCGGTAACTTTTTTATTTTCCCATAACTTTATTAAAAAACCACAGTCATGCAGCATGGCTAAAAGAGCGAATTTTCGAAGAAATAACTGATTTTATGTAAAACTGTTTTATCTCAAGAAATAACCACGTTCCTTCATCTTCAAAGTGCTCCAGTTTGAGAACAGAATGAGATATCGCAATTCTGATTTCACCACCGTGTTCAACGTACAAAAACCTTTAAAATGAGGTGTCACTTGTCAGACTGTTTCATTTTGGGAATTTATGGGTAATTTTCCCCCCCTAAAACTCCCCAAAACTCCCCCTTAGAGTGACCCGATTCTGCCCATCTACGAACTTAGCCTGTCGATTGCCAAGACAGATTTTTCGTGCAAATTTGAACTTTTTATCTCAATTCTTTCGAGAGTTATCGTCTGGAATGACACATACATTATATAAATATATAAATATATATATACATATATACATATAATTTTTGGTGTCTTTCAGCAGTGAATTCAGGATGGTCTGAAACGGATTTTGGTATAAAACCTTTCGGAAATTCGAGTTTTAAACATTTTGGACCGAGAACAATAGCTTCCTTTTCTTCGAAAATTCGCTAAAATAGATATATTTACATAATATTTTCGTTATTATGTAGGTAAACATCTCCGATTTAGGTATGGAAGATAATATCCGGCATATGGCCACCCCTAGGCCGATGACAGGCGTCTACTCGCTCCAAGAAATTTTGCAAGACCACAGGGCAACTGTTCGACATCGGCGATCTTCTCCCGGATTCCTTCCTTCTGTTCCTCCCCGGTCCTGGGTTTATTCTCGTAGACCTTGGATATTATATAACCCCAAAGGAAGAAATTCAAAGGAGTTAGGTCACAAGACCTGGGAGGCCAGTTCTGAGTCCAGTTGCTCGAGATGATTCGGTCTTGAAAAGTTTCGCGCAATAAACCCATTGTCGCCCTTGAAGTGTGGCAAGTTGCGCCGTCTTGCTGGAACCAAATGCTGTCAGCGTCGATGTCAAATTGTTCCAATTCAGGGATTAAAAAATCTGTTAGCATTTGTCTGTATCGTCCCCCATTGAAGGTGACAGCATTTCCAATATCATCTTCAAAGAAGTACGGCTCAATAACTCCGCCACTCCAAAATCCACAACACACTGTCACTCTTTGTGGATGCAGTTGGTGTTCCTGTGTCTCCTGAGAGTTCCCCAATCCCCAGAACCTACATTTGTGTTGTTTACAAAACCACTTAAATGAAAGTGAGCTTCATCACTGAAAATTATTCGTGAATGAAAAACCGGATCATTGCGTTTCCCAGAGTCTTGCAACATTTTTGGAGCGATTAGACGCGTGTCATCGGGCTGGAGGTGGCCATATGCCGGATATTATCTTCCATACCTAAATCGGAGATGTTCACCTACATAATGACGAAAACATTATGTAAATATATCTATTTTTAATAAAGTTATGGGAAAATCAAAAAGATACCGACTTTTGCTACACCCTATACTTATTTCGGCTCTCGTAACATAATCCATAGTTGAGTCACACGGAGTTGATACTATCGTGCTTGGCTGATTGTACAGCTGCGTTTGAGAACTGATGCATTACATTTTCTTTGTCTGTTGATTGTTAAATTCCGACGGGAATTACTGGATTGACGAGGTAGGTAATAACGAGGATGTGACGCCACCGTCCACCCCGACACAGGTCATCCACAGGAAGGTCTGAAAAGAGTTTTATTTAAATATTCAGCGGGTTACCGTTATTTAGAAGAACGAGTGACGCGATGGTGATACATCCGCGGTAATCGTGATGATGGTAGTATGGGGGCCAGGGCTTGGCAGGGGTTCGCGGCTTGAATGAAGTGGGGACCATATCTCACGTCGAATGCTACCACGAGGCGTTTCATTCGTTGCAGTGCGTCACAGGGATCTCGTGGGAAACCAGTCACAGTGTCAGTAAATGCTACCCAAGCGTGCGAGTTAACCCTCTTATGGCCACTTATCGAAAAAATGACAAATTTCACGTGTAAAACCTCCAATTTCATGTTTAAAACCTCCAATTTGACGTGTAAGTGCAAAAAACTACAGGATAAAAATAGAAATAGTCTATTTCCACGTCAAACTAACAAACTGTAGACCGGTTTCGGTTGTTACACCAGTTGTGTACTGATGATGGTGTAACAACCGAAACCGGTCTACAGTTTGTTAGTTTGACGTGGAAATAGACTATTTCTATTTTTATCCTGTAGTTTTTTGCTATGGATTTCCACTACTCCGCCGCAAGTGATTTAAGTTATATATTTTATGTAAGTGCAATATATTACAGCAGCCCCACCCACCACCCGGTACAGTAGCCCCAACTCCAACCATAGCTAGCACCCCCTGGACCTAGTACAGTAGTTTAGTATACTAAATTTGATTTAAAATATCCAAAAATGTAGGTATGCATTTGTTATTGAAATGGAGTACTTGGTGTCTTAGAGTGAGTAATTTGGACTTGCAGAAAATTTTAATATCGAGAGGAACGAGGTTCAAAGCGGAAAAATATTGCTTCTAGATATTGTACTGTACACATATTACCTATATAGTATTAAATCTAAATAGTTAGTTCCGCTAGTGTAAGAAGTAATATTGCCATACCTTCCAGGGGAGTCCGTCGTCTCTAGCTGGTTGAGTACTGTATAATAGGCGAGCGCTTTCGATGTAAGGATATCATCATCAGGCCGTCGAGAGAATACTGGAGTCAGCTCGTCAGTTGGTCCCTATTTATGTGTCATATTACAATACACAGTAAGTTAGAGCTTACCATAGGAATAAGTTAGTAGGTTAAGCTAGTAGATTATAGCTCACCAGAGAAATGTTAGTCCTTAAGATAAGCCAGATGTTGACTCCTATAGCTGTTTGTAGCTAAGGTACCAATTAAAATAGGTTTAGTTTTAAGCTCTTCCCACAAGACATGACAGACTGTTCCCTTCACTTCCTTTGTTCCCCTGGACACCTCTCACTTCCCCCTGCACATAAATAGGGACCAATTGACGAGCTGACTTCAGTATTCTCTCGACGGCCTGATGATGATGTCCTTACATCGAAAGCGCTCGCCTACAGTACTCAACCAGCTAGAGACGACGGACTTCTTCGGAAAGGGGACTTACGTCGGGCACCCGGGCCCGAAAAAGCGTTATCCTAGGCACCCGGCTCGCTCGAAATCGAGTTTTACTGAGGGCACTCAAGTTACGGTGGGCACCGCGGTGTGGAAGAAGTGACAGCCAAATTTCCCTTCCCACTTTAACAGACTTCGGACTATCTCCTGTTGCTGGAAGGAGGTGTGGTCAAAAATTTGGTGTTGCGGCCTTCTACAGTTGGAACTTGTCAAGTCTGTACGTAAGCATCTAAGTGATGCGTAATTATATTATTAGTAACCTAGGACCTATTCCAAATGCACCCCCCCCCCCCCTTTTTTTATGTTCCTTTAATTAAATTCCAATAACTACCTTTTGTGTGTAAAGCGCCTTTCAAATTATTAAGTGTCTGTTTCATGTAATTCATGTGTGCTTTATATAGACTGCAAAGTCTCATGCACAATAAAGATTATTATTATTATTATTAGTCTTTCCGAAGGAGGAAGTTGTCAACTGAATAAAATGAAAAAAAAAAAGAATAATAAACCAAAAAAATGAAGAAATGAAAAAATCATGAAGGTAATTCCTTGAAATGTGGAAGTTTCACAGACAACTTCTTCATGAACTTGTGCGCGGGAAGTTGGCCATCCCTTTTCTACGAACTAAATCACTCGCGACGAAATCGTGGAAACCCATTTCAAAGAAAAACGGAGTTATTGAAAAACATGAGTTTTCCATATATAGGAAAGATACTTACAGCGATATTACCATTCATAGTATGTACTTCAAATCATCCAGTAGTCCACAAACATGCTGCTTTCCATAGTATGATTAACAGAGCTTTATCTATTCCAATGAGTGAACAGAATTTAGCTAAAGAAAAGTTAACTATTAAAAGTATAGCGGCGAGTAATGGCTATGGGGGAGATCTCATTGATACAATATGGAATAGGGTTCTTAGAAAAAAGAGTAGGGAAGGAGTTTCAAACCTAGTTAGGGAAGCGACGACTGAGGAAAAAATTTGGATCAGTATACCGTATTACGGAAAAATTTCGGATAAAATTGGTAAAATATTAACTTCTAAAGGGTTCAAAGTAGGATATAAAACTAAACATAATCTCAAATCTTCATTAAGTCCAGTTAAAGATAAAATTAATGTTCAAGATAAAAGTGGTGTTTATAAATTAAAGTGTTCTTGTGGACTTGACTATTGTGGTCAAACTGGTAGGAAGTTTAGAGAAAGAATAAAGGAACATGAAAAAGATTTCAGGGATAATAAGGGTGATTCGGCCTTTGCACGTCACTTGAATGAATCCAGTCATAGCTTCAATTTTGATCTTACAGACAGACAGTTCATTGAATATCTTCATTTTTGCCCAAAAGGGAGCATGTTGGATGTACTTGAAAAATTCGAAATTATTAAGAGTGATAGGTTGGGTAAATCTTTGAATGATGTAGTTCCTTTAAGTTTTTCTCCATTATTGCATTCATTTCTGTAACAGCTTGGTTCCACCCCTCTTCCCCACCACTCATCACCTCCCTATCACCTCATGTTCCTTTCACTTTTTGGCATTCTCTTCCTGGGCCAATCAGAATCGACCCCCTTCCTGTGTTCCCTTCACCATTCTTCTTCACAACCAATCAGATTCGACCACCCTCCCTCTGTTCCCTTCACCATTCTTCTTCACAACCAATCCCAATCGACCACATTTCACTGTGTGACTATATATAAGGTCTCCTCTCCAACATGCCTTCAGTTATTGTGTGTTACTGACGTAGAGGGCGTTCTCGTCAATGTAGTTGTCGTGAAAGTAGCCAGCAAACTCGAGGGTGTTGTGGAATTTGGGTCTATCGAGAAGCCATTCACAAAATACATCGCCAACTTCCTCCGGTTCCAAAAAGGCCAAACCAAACGCCCATCGGAGCCATTTCCCTACTGAGTCTTCATGATCCTTGTAAACCGTCGTTAGACCTAATTCCTGAATTTCGATCCGGGTGCCTAGGGTAAAAGGCCGTGAGAACGCTTGTTTCATTTTTGCCCTCGACCGAGCACACAATCGCTAATAGATCGTCTTCTACTTTCACTGCTCGCTTGCACAGCATAGGCCTCCCCTTCGGAAAGTATGGTAATATTACACATATATTATACAGGTATGCACTTGAGTGTATTCACGTGGCATATTATATAAGTAGAGATCCCCAATCGGTTGCCAGTTAGCAACGTTGGGTTGGAATTGTTCCTGGACCCAGCTACTTACCTGGCTGAAGACTCACAGCAACTCCACAAGTTGTTACAAAACTAGAAACATACAACGCCCATAGCTTCATGCTGAGAACCAAGCCAACAGTTCTCCGTCTGGGTGTCCACAGATGGCTATCTCCAGGACAGAGAGGAGGGAGGCAGCTCAAGAGATATGAGGGAGCCGTCGCTATTAAAGACACCTTGACAAATATCAGTCCTTTACTCTGTTCGACTCCTGTCTTGTCTGATCTCCCGACTCCCCACCCAGGTAAAGGCCGATATATCCCTGCCACTTCGCTATCTCCAGGCGGTTTTTCCTTGGGAGTCAAACATCAACAAGGGCTCTCCGTAGTCGTGATATCTTAGGGGCCTCTTCCGCTCAAAAGACGGTGATTTGCGTTTCAAAGGATACATTACCTACGTACTTCGTGTTTGAATATGTGCAGGTGGAATGTCATTTGGAGCCCACTTGCAGCCATTCCAAGGTTTGGTTCCAATACGAACTGAATCACTCGCAAAGAAATCGTGGAAACCTATTTCAAAGAAAAACGTAGTTATTGAAAAACAGTCCGTTTTGGTTTATTATTCTGTGAATAATACACCTATGTATTCGCTCAGCAAAACTTTTTATAACACCCCCTCAAACTTTTTTCTTTTCCGTTTCAAGGTGCGTAGATTCCAAAAATGCAATGTCCGTCCGCCGTATCACGTCTACAGGCTTCATTTTCTGTCTAAAAAATTCGTTCTTTCGCACACATGCTCCATTTGGGCCCTAGTTGTGTCCCGAAACTTTTCAGCCCGATCGGAATATACCCAGGGGTGTTATGAGTGAAAATGTGTGTAAAAATAGGTACTTTTTGCGTCTTAGCAACATGTTGGTAACATGAGCTTCTGAGATATCGTTTTCCATGTTTTTGGGGACGAGAAAACCGAATATGAAGTCGATTTTGTCCAAAGAGTGGAAAATTGAGTTCTACCAAATGTCCAGCTCCCAAAATTGGTTTTTATGAGTCAAAAACCTGGACAATTGTCTGAAATCACCATCAGTGTGTATAATAACATTAGAAAACTCGGCGCTCCGCGCCTCGCCAGGGGGCAAGCCCCCTGGACCCCCGGATGCTTACTGCTTAGAGCCTACGGCTACAATATTCAAGTAACATGGAACATGCTTTAGTCACGCTTATACACATCGAAACAACCAAGTGACAACCAAACAAGCGTCATTGTTTACTATCGATTTATAACATCCATTTATATAGTTATATTATGAAACTAGGAAATAAATACCAAGAACAAATACGAAATAAATGCGTGATAAATCAAGAGCTTTCCAACGAATGGAAATCGATTTTTGTCCGATGAAAATGAAAGAAGTTTCATTTCCCTAGCAACTACTCGGTTGTACGTGAAAATCATAAGAAAATTTCGTCGCCCATCCGCGTCACCCATTCCGCGTAACGTTTTTTGGCTAGTTAGTCCAAGGCATGTTCCATGCTAAAATGTAAACAGGTGAATCAAGACCATTAAATGGCACTTCCAATGATGAAATATGATCTGGAAAAAAAAGAAAAAAAAGCGTACCTCTCCTTCAAAAGATCCTAGATGATCGGTGGATATCCGCCGCCTAGACAAAACCTCCTTCTCCAAAAGATCCTACGATCTTTTGAGAGAGTGAAAAGGTGGAGGTGAGAGGTAGAATTTGCCCAGGCGGCGGATATCCACCGACATCTAGGATCTTTTGGAGAAGGAGGTTTTGTCTAGGCGGCGGATATCCACCGACATCTAGGATCTTTTGAGGAAGAGAGAGCAAGGTAGAGGAGAGAAGAGAGAGCTGGTTAGAGGAAGTGTCGAATGAAGCTAAAGCCCCAGGATCCAGGGTTTTATAGGAAATGGAGGCCTCTCCCTCCAACCCCCTGTTAGGGGTTGGTGGTGGGGCCCCAGGTTGTGTACCCTGGGTTCTGTGGCTTGTCTCCCCACTCATTCGTTTATTGATGGAAACTTAACTTTAGCGTTTGGATATTGGTGAGAACTTAAATTAGAGGAGTGTTCCCGGGAGGGACTCACGACAAAGGACTTTGCAGCGTTTTTCACTGATACACGAAAAAATGCGAAAAATACATTGTTATACCGGTTTCGGTGATCAAACCATCGTCAGTAACAAACAATAACTGAAGGCACATTGGAGAGGTGACCTTATAAATAGCTAAAAAGTGAAATGTGGTCGATTGGGATTGGTTGTGAAGAAGAATGGTGAAGAGGACAAAGAAAGGGGTAAATTTCAGTGATGTGATTCCTTTAAGTTTTTCTCCATTATTGCATTCATTTCTGAGCTTGGTTTCCCCCGCCCCATTCCTCCTTAAGTTCTTCAAAGGCCAATCAGAATCGACACCCTTTCTTTGTTCCCTTCACCATTCTTCTTCACAACCAATCCCAATCGACCACATTTCACTTTTTAACTGTTTATAAGGTCACCTCTCCAATGTGCCTTCAGTTGTTATTTGTTACTGACGATGGTTTGATCACTGATACCGGTATAACAGTGTATTTTTCGCGCTTTTTCGTGCATTAGTGGAAGTGGACTATTTTTCAATAACTCCGTTTCTCTTTGTTTGGTTCCAATCGAACATGACTTTTACTACGAGTAATAAACGCATTCAAAACATCGGTTCCCACCTGGTCTTTCATACCTCTACTTCTCCAACGTCTGTGTGTATCTGAGTTCCCCTACCACGGAATTGGAGTGGCCGCCGTGTTATAGCTAAAATGCAGTCCTTGAAGCCACCTAGTAAATAATTCGTTTTGGGTAAAAAACTATTCCTTCCTACTTACATCAAGATATCCACTCCAGCAGTAATAATTGGTAATGATGTCTCCTGGACATTTGTAGTTGCAGGTGGGAGTTAAGCTCTCTTGCTCACAACTCCGATTTATATACGATGAACATGGTGCCTGATTAATTGATTTATTATTTTCTTTATAGTGTAATAACTATGACCATTGCCAATGTAGTTTTGTGACGGCAAATAAAACCATCATCATCAGCTGCTGCGAGGCAATCAAACCAGATTGTCCAAGCCAAATAAAAATTGTTTGATAACAGTTATATCCAGCAGCTATTAATTATTGACGTACAGTGCAAATTTTTGGTTTTGTTTACGTATTTTAAAATTGCATTCAAACCGGTTAAGCAGTTTGAATCTGGTTGAACAACATACATAAAAGTCATGCACATCAGCATCTCGTACATCGTTGGTAAATTAGAAAGAAATTTATTTATTTATTTATTTTATTTATTCATTTTATGTACAAAAGGACCTACGTCCCACCAAGTGTACATCTATATAGTACAATTAATTTACAACATAAGGCATAAAATTGAAAAATCAAGACCGCACTGCTTTTAATATGAGAAAAAAAATATACAAAAAGAGACAAATAAGGAGAAAAAAACGAAAGATATAGGTAGAAAAACAAAAGGCAAGAGAGTTAGAGTAATGAATGGGAAAAACCAGGTGTACAGAAAAAGAGAGAGGGGCCTGCCCTGGGAAATGAGCCTACTCAGCTGATCGTTGTGGCTGAACACCTTGTTATTCTCACCAAGTGGTTCCAAAATGAGACTTCTGGTCAAATTTTCTGCAGCGCAGGTTGGAGAAGATAATTTAGCCCCGGAGGATACAGTTGATGAATCCAGCAGTAATAATTGTTTATGTTCTCTCCTGGGCATTGGTAGCTGCTGCGTGGCAATCAAACCAGATTGTCTAAGCCTAAGCCAAATAAAAAGTTTTTGATGAGAGTTATATCCAGCAGTTATTAATAATTATTATTGGCGTACAATGAAAATTTTTGGTTTTATCTACGTGTTTGAAAATTGCATTCAAACCGGTTCAGCATTTTGAGTCTGGTTGAATAACAGACATAAAAGACATGCACATCAGCATCTCGTACATCGTTGGTAAATAAGAAAGAAATGAGCCTACTCAGCTGATCGTTGTGGCTGGCCACCTTGTTATAGTCACCCAGTGGTTCCAAAATGAGCTTCTGGTCAAATTTCAGCAGCGCAGGTTGGAGAGGAAAATTTAGCCCCGGATGATACAGTTGATGAAAGACTCGCTTGACTTTCAGCAATAATAACACTCTTAATTAAGGATAACAATATGCCAATCCAGATTGGTGAAAAAATATCTACTCATGCCTTCCATTTTATGCAACAGTTATAATAATAGGCCAAATTTCAGATACACTGTGTTTTTTGCCTAACAAAATTTGCTTGTCATAATACTGACACATTTCGTGAAAACGCTGTTTTTTTAGTTATGTACCTATGTGCCCACCTTTTTGGCTTTCCGCTTTTAACGGAAACCGCCGCAATTTCAATACGCTCGATCCGCTTCTTCAATAGTTACATAATAACAGTTCATTTTGGAACCGTTTTTCTCCTGATTGGCGTACCAAGCCTTCGGGCTGTTTGCAATATTGCTTACCCCCGCCTCGGTTCTAACAGACGGAAATCGGCCCGCTAACAACTGAGTTCACCGTCCGTCATTATACCAGAGAAAACTGAATGCGCCGCGCTAAATGCACCTTAGCAAGTTGAATTATTCAACTTCCAGAGTGACGGCGAGGGGGGGGAAGAGACACTTATTTTGTAATGAAGGGTTTAAAACGAGGTAATAGTCGCGGATGGAAACAGTCACCTGCACGCGTTCTCTAACAACTCCGACTCGAACCAGCCAAAACGGCAAAAGCCGCTCTCAATAAACCATAACCATCAAATCCATTAAGTTTTCATCAATCCTTTCTTGAAGGCAGGAGTAAATAGCATCTATGAAGAGAACCCCGAATGACACTTTACGTGACATGACAATTTTTCAGGTATTTTTCCGAAGGTGATCAAAGAGGTGAGGTGGGGCAGGATACGTGTGGTCACGCTTTCATAGAAGCCCTCCATTACGTATTCCGTATTTTCGCTTTCTGAGTGGGTACACGGAGAGGGAGCCAAAACAGTCTAAAATCCCCTCAATGTTTCTCTTTGTTTTTAGGTGCGTGTTGAAGGTTTTCCTCTTTCCGTTTTGCGTTAACTCTTCATAACAGGGAATATTCGTGGGGTGGTAATGTGGCTCTGACTGAGTTAATTTCCTCTGTTTACTGTTTTATTATTTTCAATAATGAACTTTTGGAATCGAGCATGAAAAAAAATAAAATTTAACCCCCCCCCCCCCTCTCAAAATTTGATGGTATACGTTTCAAGGTATGTAGAATCCGAAAATGCAATTTAAAAAAAATTTCTGTCTGTAGGCCTTACGCCGTACTTCGCAGTTTTCTTTGTTACCATGTGCCAAAATTGGTGAAATTTGGTTTGTAGGTCCTGTTTGGAGTCTAGTTGGTCCTCGAAGCTCGGCGTTACTGTCAGTCATCTCTAAGGGATAAAAAGTAGGGGTTGAAAATTTCAGAACGCCGTAGCTCGAAAAATTAAAATAGGAGGGAATGGTTCCTTTACGTTTTTAAATTGATCTTGAACCAAAGAGCTTTTTGAGACCACCCTTGTACAACCAGCATTTCGTTTGCACAGAAAAGCTTCGTCAACATGATCGTGAATCAATTGTTATAAATCCGGCGCAGTCATCATCGCTAGGGAGCACCTGATTATAATCACGGATGGCTGTATGAAATCGAGTTGGTTGTTCCGTGATATTATTTCATTTGAAAAATGATGGATCTTTTTAATTTTGTTGATAGGTTCTTTTGCAACTTGAACAAACGTTGAAGTATTATTGGGTAAATTATTACACAACGGTAAAATATTACACAAAGGTAAATTATTACACAACGGTTTATTATACTATCTACGCAGAAGGGGCATCTATACAGGTAAATTATTATTACACAACGGTTTATTATTTACCTTATACTTCGTGAATAACTACAAATAATCAATTACTGAATTACTGAATCCCGCGCATTTGTATGAAACTTTAATTCCCGGGCCGGCTCCAGTACTCCATTTATGGCTTTCTTGGGGCATCCATACAGGTAAATAATAAACCGCTGCGTAATATTTTGCAGCGTTTTTTATTAGTAGAGGTGGGTATCAATGTAGAGAGAGGTGTGCTGACGCTCGTGATGTGAGTCACGAGAGTCCTCCACGAAGCCACCTTCTACCACCGCGTTTTTATGGATGCCGTTATCTGCTCGACTGTTTCGTACTATTAATGGGCGAGTTCTAATGATATTGGGAAAAAATCTACGAACAACTGATAGATGAACAGTTCAAAGATGAGACTGGTCGGTTGTAGTCGCTCTCAAGATACTAGTTCTTTACAAAATAATACATAATATTATTATTTCCGACCGCCCACCCCGAAATTGGAATCTCAATTAGGTATCCAAACAATGAAATTCGGAACATGTACCTATGCTGCCTAGGATAATAGGCACTCAGGGAAGGAATAATTGACAAATGAAAGAAACTGCCCATTTAAATCACTTATAATCCACTCTTTGATTATTAAACCATTACCTCGTAGGTAGGTAATAGGTATTATACATGGGTGTGAATTTATTAGAAGATTATGGAGCATTCATTAGGACAATAAGGTTGCATCTACTAGAAGGAGTTATTTATCTTCTACAGGCGCATTCATAAGAATTAAAAAAATATAATTAGTAGCTCGCCGCTGTCTGCTTATGAACGCCATTATTCTCTCGAATATTTTTTATTATAGGTAATGGGCAAATGAAACTGTGTAGAAATCCACGTGAAACTGGTCTGTTCAAGTATTTCTGAAGTTTTAAGTTATTTACGAAATAAGAACCATTCCATTGTTTCGACCGGCCACTCCGAAATTGAAATCTCAATTAGGTAAAGCATTTAACATTATTCAAGAAAGGAATTGACAACTGCATGTCTACACTTCCTCATTTAAATATCATAACAAGGTTTATTAAAATCGTAAATAATTATGTAGTTTGTAGGTTATTAACTGGCCATTTATTAGAAGAGTAAAAACATTGGAAGAGAAAGACCATTCCAATTGCACTGAATGCATTGATACAAAGCTTTCTGAAATAATCGTAAAGAAGTGCAAATAGTAGTAAAGCGAGTAAAGCAATAGTAGTAAAGAAAATTATACAGTTGGTCAGGTTGTTATTATGTCAACACTAATTAGAGATGGGTACCTATACCGGACTCTGCCCTAAACAGACAAAAAATTGCTGCACTATAAAGCATTGCAGCGTTTCAATTAATCATGCCAGCATGCGAAGGAACTCTACTAAACACAATGGACAAACGAAAACAAGCTTTCAGGACGAAAAAGTAAACTTGTCACAAACCTTTTTAATAAAAGTTCATCGAGTGTTCATTGCAATAAAATGGTGGATTTGAGTAGGTAACTCTCACCATACCGCATTCCATCAACTTATGGGTGTCCCACAGGGTTGACATCATGATGTTGTGTTGTCATCAGGGCCTATTATAATAATTATTTTGAAATTGGCGCGCATTCAAGGCAACATAACTCTAGGTCATAATCATAACTGCTTAATACATTGACGGTTCATAATGGTGAGCAGTTATGACTGGGGATGGCAACAAATTATCGATATATCGGAAATATCGATATTTAGGTTCCGATATATCGATACAGCGGTATCGGTTTTTGGCCTTCGATAGTATGGGGAATATCGATATTTTTGAACCGAGATATCGGCCTAGTAGATGTCGTCAGTGATGTACAAAAACTCGCACATTCTACATCCATTCGACTCTAAAAAGTGGGGTTTCGTGGTTCTGCTAACTGGTTCAACACGTTGTTTTGACTTATGATTTGTTTGGCTCTTTTACTAGCTCTCTCTTTATGACTAACTTTCATTCATTTTTATTTTATTTTACAGTTATTATTGCGAGGGTAGGGCTATAGTCAGTTTGTACTATCATATTGCACTAAAGTAACCTAAGTAAGAAATTGAAAGATGTAATTGGCTTATTTTGTTACTTTTACTAAATACATTATGTGTTACTGAATGTATTACGTTTATCGTAGGATATTTATATCAGTCATTTAACCCTCAGTTTTGGCTTATATTAATTTATCGATATATCGAAATTCCGGTATATCGTATAATTATATCGATATTTTTCACCCGAAATTTTTGTACCATCAATATGTTGCTTGCAATATGTCGGAAAACCGATATATCGATTTACTTGAAAATTTTTCCGTCCCTAGTTATGACAGAAGGTCCCAGGCTATTTGAATTCACCGTGGTGTCCACCTTTCTTAGTGGATTTCTCTTCAGCCGTCGTGGCTAACAAATTTCGAATAGCAATGGCCGTCCGGAACTACGGGGTTTCACGGCTCAATCAACAAAGTACACATCACTGAGCAGAGCATTGTCTGCTGGTGACCGGGTCGTGGAGAAGTTGGAGGGGGGGTCTCCTCCGTCCATGGCAGCTAACTCAATGAGAGCGTTCCGGGATATGAACTCGTTACATCGGCCTGTCATCAACACGAAGGTGATACCGTCAACAATTTGTGAACATTTACATGTAGTTCCGCTGGAGTGACCCAAGACTTCGAGAGATCTGTGGATTGGTGCCATTCAAATAAGAAGAATGTGCCAGTGTTTAGGGTTGATTAACAGCCTGATAATTGTCACGTCTTCCCATTCTCCAAGAGAGGCCAAGTTGAACACATACGACGGTGAGCCCAGGATTCTCAGTACAGCAGAAATGCGGGAAGTTTTTAGAGGAAGTCGTGTGCAACATATTCGGCTGCTGGATACGAGCCGGGGGTTTGATGTCAATCAATAACGAGAGGAAATATTTGACGATTGGGGAGGATATTATGTCTGCTAAGCTTGTTATGTCGTTACCACAATGCCAAAACCGCTCGTGCCATTTTGGCCAATTTCACCTAACTGCATTTTTGTAGTCACTCTGTTTTATTCTATACCTTGCCACTAGCGCGAATCCATATTCAAACAGGTTAATTACAAAGTAACAAATTAGTATCGCATATCTCCAGAAATGGACAATCCGACCATGCCAAAATCGCCCAAGTGACAGAGTGGCATATTGTGGGTATTAACTTCGCCTATCTCCAGAAAAGGACAATCTGACCATGCCAAAATCGCCCAAGTGACAGAGTGGCATATTGTGGGTATTAACTTCGCCTAACTCCAGAAAAGGACAATCTGACCATGCCAAAATCGCCCGTGACAGAGTGGCATATTGTGGGTATTAACTTCGCCTATCTCCAGAAAAGGACAATCTGACCATGCCAAAATCGCCCAAGCGACACAGAGTGGCATATTGTGGGTATTAACTTCGCCTATCTCCAGAAAAGGACAATCTGACCATGCCAAAATCGCCCAAGTGACAGAGTGGCTTATTGTGGGTATTAACTTCGCCTAACTCCAGAAAAGGACAATCTGACCATGCCAAAATCGCCCAAGTGACAGAGTGGCATATTGTGGGTATTAACTTCGCCTATCTCCAGAAAAGGACAATCTGACCATGCCAAAATCGCCCAAGTGACACAGAGTGGCATATTGTGGGTATTAACTTCGCCTATCTCCAGAAAAGGACAATCTGACCATGCCAAAATCGCCCAAGTGACACAGAGTGGAATATTGTGGGTATTAACTTCGCCTATCTCCAGAAAAGGACAATCTGACCATGCCAAAATCGCCCAAGTGACAGAGTGGCATATTGTGGGTATTAACTTCGCCTAACTCCAGAAAAGGACAATCTGACCATGCCAAAATCGCCCAAGTGACAGAGTGGCATATTGTGGGTATTAACTTCGCCTATCTCCAGAAAAGGACAATCTGACCATGCCAAAATCGCCCAAGTGACACAGAGTGGTATATTACGCGTATTAACTTCGCCTATCTCCAGAAAAGGACAATCTGACCATGCCAAAATCGCCCAAGTGACACAGAGTGGCATAATTACACGTATTATTTACGCCTATCTCTAGAAAAGGACAATCTGACCATGCCAAAATCGCCCAAGTGACAGAGTGGCATATTGTGGGTATTAACTTCGCCTATCTCCAGAAAAGGACAATCTGACCGTGCCAAAATCGCCCAAGTGACACAGAGTGGTATATTACGCGTATTAACTTCGCCTATCTCCAGAAAAGGACAATCTGACCATGCCAAAATCGCCCAAGTGACACAGAGTGGCATATTGTGGGTATTAACTTCGCCTATCTCCAGAAAAGAACAATCTGACCATGCCAAAATCGCCCAAGTGACAGAGTGGCATATTGTGGGTATTAACTTCGCCTAACTCCAGAAAAGGACAATCTGACCATGCCAAAATCGCCCGTGACAGAGTGGCATATTGTGGGTATTAACTTCGCCTATCTCCAGAAAAGGACAATCTGACCATGCCAAAATCGCCCAAGCGACACAGAGTGGCATATTGTGGGTATTAACTTCGCCTATCTCCAGAAAAGGACAATCTGACCATGCCAAAATCGCCCAAGTGACAGAGTGGCATATTGTGGGTATTAACTTCGCCTAACTCCAGAAAAGGACAATCTGACCATGCCAAAATCGCCCAAGTGACAGAGTGGCATATTGTGGGTATTAACTTCGCCTATCTCCAGAAAAGGACAATCTGACCATGCCAAAATCGCCCGTGACAGAGTGGCATATTGTGGGTATTAACTTCGCCTATCTCCAGAAAAGGACAATCTGACCATGCCAAAATCGCCCAAGCGACACAGAGTGGCATATTGTGGGTATTAACTTCGCCTATCTCCAGAAAAGGACAATCTGACCATGCCAAAATCGCCCGTGACAGAGTGGCATATTGTGGGTATTAACTTCGCCTATCTCCAGAAAAGGACAATCTGACCATGCCAAAATCGCCCAAGCGACACAGAGTGGCATATTGTGGGTATTAACTTCGCCTATCTCCAGAAAAGGACAATCTGACCATGCCAAAATCGCCCAAGTGACAGAGTGGCATATTGTGGGTATTAACTTCGCCTAACTCCAGAAAAGGACAATCTGACCATGCCAAAATCGCCCGTGACAGAGTGGCATATTGTGGGTATTAACTTCGCCTATCTCCAGAAAAGGACAATCTGACCATGCCAAAATCGCCCAAGCGACACAGAGTGGCATATTGTGGGTATTAACTTCGCCTATCTCCAGAAAAGGACAATCTGACCATGCCAAAATCGCCCAAGTGACAGAGTGGCATATTGTGGGTATTAACTTCGCCGAACTCCAGAAAAGGACAATCTGACCATGCCAAAATCGCCCAAGTGACAGAGTGGCATATTGTGGGTATTAACTTCGCCTATCTCCAGAAAAGGACAATCTGACCATGCCAAAATCGCCCAAGTGACACAGAGTGGCATATTGTGGGTATTAACTTCGCCTATCTCCAGAAAAGGACAATCTGACCATGCCAAAATCGCCCAAGTGACACAGAGTGGCATATTGTGGGTATTAACTTCGCCTATCTCCAGAAAAGGACAATCTGACCATGCCAAAATCGCCCAAGTGACAGAGTGGCATATTGTGGGTATTAACTTCGCCTAACTCCAGAAAAGGACAATCTGACCATGCCAAAATCGCCCAAGTGACAGAGTGGCATATTGTGGGTATTAACTTCGCCTATCTCCAGAAAAGGACAATCTGACCATGCCAAAATCGCCCAAGTGACACAGAGTGGTATATTACGCGTATTAACTTCGCCTATCTCCAGAAAAGGACAATCTGACCATGCCAAAATCGCCCAAGTGACACAGAGTGGCATAATTACACGTATTATTTACGCCTATCTCTAGAAAAGGACAATCTGACCATGCCAAAATCGCCCAAGTGACAGAGTGGCATATTGTGGGTATTAACTTCGCCTATCTCCAGAAAAGGACAATCTGACCATGCCAAAATCGCCCAAGTGACACAGAGTGGTATATTACGCGTATTAACTTCGCCTATCTCCAGAAAAGGACAATCTGACCATGCCAAAATCGCCCAAGTGACACAGAGTGGCATAATTACACGTATTATTTACGCCTATCTCTAGAAAAGGACAATCTGACCATGCCAAAATCGCCCAAGTGACAGAGTGGCATATTGTGGGTATTAACTTCGCCTATCTCCAGAAAAGGACAATCTGACCATGCCAAAATCGCCCAAGTGACACAGAGTGGTATATTACGCGTATTAACTTCGCCTATCTCCAGAAAAGGACAATCTGACCATGCCAAAATCGCCCAAGTGACACAGAGTGGCATAATTACACGTATTATTTACGCCTATCTCTAGAAAAGGACAATCTGACCATGCCAAAATCGCCCAAGTGACAGAGTGGCATATTGTGGGTATTAACTTCGCCTATCTCCAGAAAAGGACAATCTGACCATGCCAAAATCGCCCAAGTGACACAGAGTGGCATATTACGCGTATTAACTTCGCCTATCTCCAGAAAAGGACAATCTGACCATGCCAAAATCGCCCAAGTGACACAGAGTGGCATAATTACACGTATTATTTACGCCTATCTCTAGAAAAGGACAATCTGACCATGCCAAAATCGCCCAAGTGACAGAGTGGCATATTGTGGGTATTAACTTCGCCTATCTCCAGAAAAGGACAATCTGACCATGCCAAAATCGCCCAAGTGACACAGAGTGGCATAATTACACGTATTATTTACGCCTATCTCTAGAAAAGGACAATCTGACCATGCCAAAATCGCCCAAGTGACACAGAGTGGCATATTACGCGTATTAACTTCGCCTATCTCCAGAAAAGGACAATCTGACCATGCCAAAATCGCCCAAGTGACACAGAGTGGCATAATTACACGTATTATTTACGCCTATCTCTAGAAAAGGACAATCTGACCATGCCAAAATCGCCCAAGTGACACAGAGTGGCATATTACGCGTATTAACTTCGCCTATCTCCAGAAAAGGACAATCTGACCATGCCAAAATCGCCCAAGTGACACAGAGTGGCATAATTACACGTATTATTTACGCCTATCTCTAGAAAAGGACAATCTGACCATGCCAAAATCGCCCAAGTGACAGAGTGGCATATTGTGGGTATTAACTTCGCCTATCTCCAGAAAAGGACAATCTGACCATGCCAAAATCGCCCAAGTGACACAGAGTGGTATATTACGCGTATTAACTTCGCCTATCTCCAGAAAAGGACAATCTGACCATGCCAAAATCGCCCAAGTGACACAGAGTGGCATAATTACACGTATTATTTACGCCTATCTCTAGAAAAGGACAATCTGACCATGCCAAAATCGCCCAAGTGACAGAGTGGCATATTGTGGGTATTAACTTCGCCTATCTCCAGAAAAGGACAATCTGACCATGCCAAAATCGCCCGTGACAGAGTGGCATATTGTGGGTATTAACTTCGCCTATCTCCAGAAAAGGACAATCTGACCATGCCAAAATCGCCCAAGTGACACAGAGTGGCATATTGTGGGTATTAACTTCGCCTATCTCCAGAAAAGGACAATCTGACCATGCCAAAAATCATCGATTCAATTGAGAGCACAGGATCAAATTGGTGGTGCAGGTACAACTGTTGTAACCAGGTGGTTAATGAAAGAGGAGGTGGGTATTTCAAGCAGAAAAGCCCTATCCGACAAGCGCCACGCGACTAAGGGTTAATTTTATCTTATTCGAAGATTGAGTGAGGTTTCAGCCTTCGTGACCGGGAGTTTGACGGGCCGTACTCTGGAGGGGAGTAAAAGTTGAATGACGTCAGTCACTTGCTGTGATTAGTTGATTTCAACCGCGTTCCGCAGACCGAAAAAGGCCGCTTTTTGTGTGGCGTTTCACCCCGAAGAACGTAAGCAGGAAAATGACATGAAGAATTCATCTCGTCATGCCTGTACTTACTCCAGGACACAGTTCCTCTTATTGATTCAACTGTAGTGTATAATCGTAAGTCCTGTCTTCCATTTATAAGTTTAGAACTTGTATTATGATATAGACTCTCTAAAACTCATTATATTTGCTGTATTAAAGTTTTTGTTAAATAAAAAATTGAATTGAAAAAAAAAATTGAATATAAACTAAGTGTATTAGGAATAACCTGTTAATACTGTTAGTTCTAGATCAGTGTTAACTCATTCTCCAAACACTTACGTTGTGCGTTGTCAATGAAACTGCTGATACATAAATACGCAGTAATGAAAATAGCAGTGGAAGAGACGAGCCTGGAATGACCTTAGGCTCATACACCAACATAAGTTTAGAACTTGTATTATGATATAGATATAGACTCTCTAAAAATCATTATATTTGTTGTATAAAGTAAAAACATTGAACAAAAGTAGAATAAAAAATTGATTGAAAAAATAAATAAATAAATAAAAAACGCTGCAAATCCCTGCACAACGGTTTATTATTTTTTACAGAATACCCTCCTGTTACAGATCACAGGTCTCCGTATAGATAACCCTTCTATATAACATAATGTACTATTTTACACATATTATGTAGATCGCGGACCCTCCGTAGGTTAGAACCTAACCCCGTACCTACTCGTTACTAGTTACCTACCTAAACCGTTGTGTAATAATTTACCCATCAATAATACTTCAACGGTTGTTCAAGTTGCAAAAGTACCTATCAACAAAATCCAGCCCCTTCTGGGTAGATGAGCCGTTGTGTAATATTTTACCGTCGTATAATAATTTACCGTTGTGTAATAATTTACCGTTTTTTAATAGTTTACCGTTGTGTAATAATTTGCCGTTGTGTAATAATTTGCCATTGTGTAATAAATTACCCATCAATAATTATTTCAACGTTCGTTCAAGTTGCAAATGTACCAACCAACAAAATCCAATAGTCCATCACTTGTCAAATGAAATAATATCGCAGAACAACCAACTCGACTTCATACAGCCATCCTTGATTATAATCAGGTGCTCCCTAGTGATGATATCCGAGCCGGATTTATACCGTTTGATTCACGATCGTGTTGACGAAGCTTTTTGGTGCTCATGAACGGCTGGACGTACGATGCTCCGGGTGGTCTCAAAAAATTGTTTAGCTCAAGACAAATTTAATAACGTAAAAAAAACAATACCCTTCCATCGGAAGATTTCGAGCTACGGCGTTCTGAAAATGTCAACCCCTATTTTGAACCCCTTAGAGATGACCGACAGTAACGTCGAGCTTCGAGGACCAACTAGACCCCGAACGGAACCTATAACCCGAGTTTCATCAATTTTGTTTCATGGTAACTAAGAAAAGTGGCCAGTACGGCGTACGGCGGACAGACAGAAATATTTTTATTGCAGTTTTGGATTCTACATACCTTGAAACGTAAACCATCAAATTTTGAGGGAGGTAAGAATTTTTGTTTCATGCTCGATTCCAATGGTTCATTATTGAAAATAATAAACCAAAATTTACATATCTACTGGAGGATTTTTTTTCTTTATTCGAATTTGACTGGGAATGTTTTCCCCAAATTTCCTAAATCCTTGGTTTTTTCTCAACTATTTCTTGGCCATTGTTTTTTGGTCCATTCTGACGGGATAGCCAAACACGATGTGATGTTTGGTTTGTTATTCTGATATCACCCTTTGCCATATCTATCCAGAATGGATCAGGGAACAAACAAATTTTTCTACAAAGCATTTTCTTATGTATTTATATAGAGAAGAGTAAGTTCAGAGGTTTTCGCGCTTGAACCAGTTATCGAAAAAAAATTTACTTCAACGTGAAAAATCATCCTTTGAAATGTTGACGAATACACCTCTCCCCTCCTCCTTCCATAAATTCTGGAAGTTTCCACTAAGCGGCCTGATTCAATGAGTTGTTTGGACAAAATTAGCTACAAGTTGTAATTATAGCGCCTTTCTAAACCCGATATCATTAGCCGCTACTTCTGAAGAACCGAATCATTATGAGAGCTGTCACCGGTTAAAACGGGTAGTCGGAACAAGAAAAGGAAGCAGCAACGGTGGCATGAAAATAAAACCAAGGGACCCAGAAGGGATACCGAAGGGATATTTGTTCTCGTTTAACAAGCTCGAGCGTGGGCGCAATAGCCTCTCCTGTCTCCTTTTCGGTCCTGTAGCCATGAATGTCAAGCGTGAGATAAGTTCCATTGAAAAGGGTGCTAGAGGTTGGTATACATATTATGGGAACCACATGAAGCGTAGAGGTGAATACTTACTTAAAATAAAAAATGCTGAAATTCTATCAAAACGCAATGAAGACCATTGTTTTTATAAGGTTTTTTTGCAACTCATCATTTTATTGTTAGTTATAGGTAATACATAGTTAAACAAGAAGAATAAATTGTGACCAGCTCATTGGGCACAGTGATAACAGTAGGGTAGACCTGTACAAACGTTTGCATAAGGTCATGACCCCTGGGCAAACATTTTTCGCCTGACGTCATTCCACCTACGTAGCCCCCTTTTCAACCTGTACAATTTTTCGCATAAGGTCACCTGATGTCATTCCACCTACGCAGCCCTCGTTTGCATGACTGACGTCATTCCACCAGCCCCCTGTGCATTTCGCATGACTGACGTCATTTAGTAGGGTAGACCTGTACAAACGTTTGCAAAAGGTCATGACCTTATGCAAACGTTTGTACAGGTCTACCCTACTTATATTTGATTATTCGAATATATAATTGATAACGAATATCGATATTGAACTAATTATGCAGGTACTAAATCAATCGGTTTGAGAAAATGCAATAAAAACAGCATAATCATTTCTATAAAAATGAGTCACGATATGAATGACGTATAATTCGTTTAAAAAAAATTGAAAATAATTGTTAATAATAAACTTTATTCATCAAATTCCTTGCGACCCCCTCACACCTGCGGCCCTAAGCCGTGTCCTAGTGGTAAATCCTCCACTGTAAGTATGTTTACTAATCTGTGAAAAAGAATATGATTCTTTGACAAAAATGCAGGAAATCGGACTGAACTTGCTATGGTTACAAACGTGTTGCGGTTTTATTATTTTAGGAGGAAAAAAGTCTTGGGCGAATCATGCTCAGAATCCGTCAGCTAACAGAGCGAACCTGGATTGATTTGTGATTGTAATCTGTGAAACGTATCTATCCGTCTACGGTGTAAATCACATAAATGGCGGTATTTTACAATTCAAACGCTTCCGAAGACGGACGCCATCCGCTTGGTATCTCCTCCCGTCCGATCTCAGTCAATCAAGTTTACAGACTTTCTTCCTTGATCTGTGGCCACTCTTTAGTGTTCGAAAATAAAACTGGGATGTAACCAGTCACTGAGAGTCCGGGCATTGTGTAACGATGTAATGCATTTATGTACTTGTTTCAGTGCAAGTTGATATTGGTCAGAGCATACGCCCTGAACTGCTTACCATATATTGCAGGACGAGACGTTTTGCAGGCTCATCCTATGTTGCCATTTCAGGTCGTGTGACTCTCATGTGCTACATACCTTAGGAAGCCATTGCAATAGTTCATTTTATTAATTGCTATGCAATTTTAACGCCGGGGGTCATGTGAAAAAAATGTCCTGTCACAATATCCTGTCACAAAAACGCGTCACGCAAAGAGGAATGTGATGAAGATGAGCACAAAGAGGAATGTGATAAAGATGAGCACAAAGAGGAACGTGATAAAGATGAGCACAAAGAGGAATGTGATAAAGATGAGCACAAAGAGGAATGTGATAAAGAATTACCAACGTTATCTTTGTTACCTATGAATAACTAGGGGTAAATTGCATAGCAAATTCTCCTTTGTTATACGAAGTATAAGAACACATCCTTCGGGGGTCCAGGGGGCTTGCCCCCTGGCGAGGCCCGAAGGGCCGAGTAATATATATGCATATATATATTTATTTATTTAATCCGTAAAAACATTTCTCTGATCACTGATAGGTAAGGCACCTTTATAGGTAGTTTCAAGTCTTGCACTCTCAGAAACAGCCTTACGAATTCGATTCGATCAAAAAAGTATGCGGATTCACCCATTACCATTCAGAAGACAAAACCAACGAACAAATCCGGAATTTCAAAATTTTATACAGGTATTTAAATACGCAGGTGTGGCTTGGTACCTTCCAGAATACCCGTAAAAAATAGGTAAACGCCGCAAATTATTACACAGAAGTTTATTATTTACCTGTATAGATGCCCCTTCTGCGTAAATCACTGTTTTCAGTGGTCAAAACCCTCGAGCTCCTCCTAGGAAATCCCTAAATCGAGTACTGGAGCAAAAGTTCCATACAAATGCGCGGGATCCAATAATTCAATCATTAATTATTTGTAGGTATTCCTGAAGCATAAGGCAAATAATAAACCGTTGTGTAATAATTTACCCCATAAACCATCAAATGTTGAGGGGGGGGGGGGGGATTTGTTTTCGTGCTCGATTCCAACGGTTCATTATTGAAAATAATAAACCAAAATATTGTCGTTTCGAGCTGAGGAACTCATAAAATGAATTGTCAACCACATTCTGTGCTCAGCCAAGTAATTCATGGATTACACAAAAATTGGCTGCTTCCTGAAGGTGTTCCCTCCTTCTGACAAATTCAGTGCAATACTCATTGATGTATACTTTCCAAGGATAAATTATGAGTAGGTAGCCACGTTCCAGATCCAGATTTTACTTTCATCACAGTTGTTTCACGACAGTATCATTTCACCATATCACTTCAAACCTAATTTTTAAAAATTATCTCTTCAAACTATCAACCTAGTTTTACCTATGTCATTCCGTAAGTCTATTACTTTGCCAGTCACCCTAGCTGACCTCCAGGTTCGCGCTAGAAACTACTAATTAAAACCTGCTAATTCTTAGCTAGTCACCCTGGATTTTGTAGTCACATATCTGCTAAATTTCTGACAAACATCTCATAAAATTGGCCAGCTATATCTACCTTCGAGTTAGAATCGCGTTCTACTATTCCAATTTCAATTTTTTTTTGGCGACGTATCCATACATAATATCATAGGACAAACTACATATTACCTACACTGAGCTGGAAACCTCCTGCTTGCTGATTGAACCTCCTTCAAGTTAGTTAAACCTCCAGCTAAATCACACAATTACTGACAATGGTCTCATAAAAGTGGCAACAGATAATTAGACCTATCAATACCCGAAGTACTCGATGCTGTGTACTTCCTATAGGTAGTCGTAAAAATTCAATGCAGAATCTGATACCTCTTCACCTGAAATTCCCGACTGGCGACAGTCAAAATACTGCATTCGTAGATCTGTTCAACTTGTCTCTCTCTACTAATAATTTGAAACCGCAGAAACCCGTTTCAGAGAAAAAGAAAAAAAACGCTGCAAAGTCCTTGTCACATGGGTTTATTATTCTATTGGACATACCTACAGAAATGTTGGCTGTTCATTTATTGATTCTTTCATGTGAAATAATTGAAATAGCCGAAATAGTTATTTCTGATCCACAATTTTGGCCACCAAAACACGAATTAGCTCCTTTCCTTTCCTTCCCCCCCCCCCCCCCCCCCCTCACCGCCACTCATATTATCTTGATTATTGGTAGTGTCATTTAACCGTCTTGATCCACATGTCGACAATTTTTCTAGTGTAATTATTATACAAATTGATGGTGATTTCAGACGGTTTTCCAAGTTTTTGACTCATAAAAAAATCAATTTTGGGAGCTGAACATTTGGTAGAACCTCAATTTTCCACTTTTTCGTCAAAATCGACTTCATATTCGGTCTTCTCGTCCCCAAAAACATGCTCAAACGATAACTCAAAAGCTGAGGTATCCTTTTCCATGTTTTTGGGGACGAGAAGACGAATATGAAGTCGATTTTGACCAAAGACGCGGAAATTGAGGTTTTACCAAAGGTTCAGCTCCCAAAATGGTTTTTTTTATGAGTCAAAAACCTGGAAAACTGTCTGAAATCACCATCAATGTGTATAATAACATTAGAAAATGTGTAAACATGTGAATCAAGACCATTAAATGGCACTACCAATGATCAAAGATGATCTGGAAAAAAAAGCGTACCTATTTCATGTTTTGGGGGCCAAAATTGGTGGAGATCATCATAAATAGGTATTTCAATCATTCCACATGAAAGAAACAATAAATGTAACAGCCAACAAGAATCTCTAGAACTCCAATAGAATAATAAACCCATGTGACAAGGACTTTGCAGCGTTTTTCCTTTACGTTTCAAGGTCCTTGGATTCCAAAAATGCAATGTCCGTCGGCCATATCTTGCATATCTCCTTCAATTTCGGTCTAAAAACTTCGTTCTTTCGAACAAGTGCTCCATTTGGGCCCTAGCTGTGTCCGGAAACTGTTCAGCCCGATCAGAATATGCCCAGGGGTGTTATGGGTGACAAATGAGGGGAAATGGGTTTTTTTTTTTGGTTTTAGACACATGAGCTTGTGAGGTCTCTTTTTCCATCTTTTTATAGGACGAGGAGACCGAATATGAAGTCAGTTTTGAGCAAGGAGTGAAAAATTTAGGTTTAACGAAGTTTCAGCCTTAAATTTATGTTAAAATTTGGTCTAAAAATCGTCGTTCTTCCACACACAGTTTGGGTTCCTATTTGGGAACACATTTGGGTCCTAGTTGTGCTCCGAAGCTCGGCAGCCCGATCGGAATACACCCAGGGGGTGCTACGGGTTAAAAATAGGTGTAAAATTAGGGGTTTTCGAGGTTTTAGTGAACATGAGCTTGTGGGGTATCGTTTTCCATGTTTTTTAGAGCGAGAAGACCGAATATAAAATTGGTTTTGACCAAAGAGAATTGAGGTTGTAACGAAGGTTCAGCTTCCAAAATTTGTTTTTTATGAGTCAAAAACCTGGGTGATTGTCTGAAACTACCATAAACTTGTATAATAACACTAGAAGTAGTATCAACGGGTGAATCGGGACAACTAATGGTACTATCAATGATCAAAGATAATTTGTCAAAAATAGGAGCTTATATCGTGTTTTGGGGGCCAAAATTGGTGGAAACAATCAACAGCAGCTATTTTCAGTAATTTCACGTGAAAGAAACAATAAATGTATTTCCAGCATGTCTGTAGGTACTCGTATGTCCAGTAGAATAATAAACCCATGCGAGAAGGATTTTGCAGCATTTTTCTTTTTCTTTTAATCATTCCATCGTAATACCTGTTTTGTTCGATTAACTCCTAATAAAATCCACCTGCTATGAAGGTGCCTCTTGCTAATACTTAGATTGTGATTCGATCATCCTGGGCCTCGTAGCTCACGTACAAAGGCCTAGCGTGTTTCCAGTGGCAGCAGACTGCGCGTGATGCGGTTACCTCACGTTTTCACGGATCTGTCTACAGTAAGATTGCCAGATTGGAGGTTTGGCCCGAAGTACGTGCGTACCCGCCATTCCGCTTGGCGTTAGGTGGAGAAAACGCCCACCGCATCGAACGACGGCAAAAATTAGAGTTTTCCTTAACAAAACGAGGCGGCGGTTTCACACGTGTTGCTCCTCTAAGGCGCAATTATAAACCTCGGGGATTCCGCAACCGCGTAAAACTGGGATCCCCTCATTAGAGGTAGCCTCCTCTTTTTTACGTAATTTAAAGGAAAAGACTCTGCAAAGTCCTTGTCACATGGTTTTATTATTCTACCCACACAAATGTTGGCTGTTCACTTATTGTTTAAACATGTGCAATAATTGAAATAGCCAATTCTGATGGTTTCCACCAATTTTGGCCCCCAAAAACACGAATTGCGCTCCTTTTTTTTTCTTTTTCAAATTATCTTTGATTATTGATAATGCCATTTAATTGTCCTGATTCACCTGTTGATACTGCTCTAGTGTTATTATACAAATTTATAGTGATTTCAGACAATTTCCCAGGTTTTTGACTCTTAAAAAATAAATGTTGGGAGCTGAACCTTCGTTACAACCACAATTATTCACCCTTTGGTCAAAATCGACTTCATATTCGGTCTTCTCACCCTAAAAAACATGGAAAAAGGTACCTCAAAAGCTCATTTCACTTAAACACCAAGAATCCCTGTTTTTATACCAATTTTTCGCCCATGACACCCCTGGGTATATTCCGATCGGGCTGCAAAGTTTCGGGAAACAACTAGGGCCCAAATGGAGCATGTGTGCGAAAGAATGAATTTTTTAGACCGAAAAGAAGCAGTTATGCATGATATGGCGGACGGCGTACGGCGGACGGACATAGCATTTTTGGAATCTACTCAGCTTGAAACGTAAAACAAAAACTTTTGAGGGGGTGTCTTAAAAATTGTTTGCTGAGCGAATCCACAGGTGTATTATTCACAGAATAATAAACCAAAAAACATAATTTTAACGTTTTCAACGACAAAATGGCATCAGTAAGTTAGCGATTTTGTTAATACTCGTAGCACGCATCCCACGTGACGAGATTGGATAATATACCTATATTATGACCTCTTCTCGTGGTACACGAATGTTAGGTTTATTTCCCCATTTACCTACGCTATTTGAAATGATTGGTGATTTGACTGTCGTATCGCTCATTTATTTCCTTTTGGTTTTGTTATATTTATTTCTGAGTAGGATCCTCTATTATCGGATACAGCAGATGATGATGGTTGAAAAATGTGTATACCTACCTGTCATAACAGCCAAACATGGAGGGTAGAGAAAGATAATGGCGCAAATGCATGTTTTGTTAGAAATAAATAAAATCATAAATAAAATAAAATCGAAATAAATAAAATCAAATAATATCGACATTGAAATTAATAAAATCGACATTGTTAGTCCAATTTCTACACTGCCCATAGTAGATAGGACTATACCTACGCACGAGTCCGAACCAATTCGGTTTGTTCATATAACTGAAAACTGTAGTTGAATAGACCGAATCGATGGCAAAGTAATAAAAGTGTCTTGGCCTCTGTCCAAGTGAGAAGTTATCGAATTCGTTCAGCTATAACTTGAGCCAGCAACACTGGAACATACATTCAAACAGCCTAATTTACAGTGAAAACAGATATATATTATGTTTCCTCTTCTCCATAACATGACTGTAACGAACTGGAAATGCCACCGAAATGGATGTTGCCGTAGTAGGAGTCGCGAGTAAGGTGACAAATATTTCTCGTTTGCTAATTTCGGAGTTTTGTGTTTGCGCATGCGCAGAAGAGAAAGTCCGAGGTATTTTGATCAAATTCATTTTTTAATATCAAATAACTTGATAACCAATGTAAATTCCATCAAAATCGGATGATCAGATCGAGATATGACAGGTATTTCGCGTGAACGCTCACTCATTGTGATTTTCATGAAATTTATTGGGGCCAACCAACATAATAACATTGAATTTCAAAACCATCTAATGATTAATGCCTGCGGAATAACGGCAATGAATAAAATTCCAAACTTAAGGCACCTACACTTATATTTCTGCGAATATCAATCTGAATATTTGTTACTTGTAGTAGGTACCTACGACCTTAAGTAATAAAACAATATTTGATGTGTTCCACTTCATGGCCAGAAATCTTATGAATTCTCAATGCAAGTACAATGGGCTGATCCCTTCTACTGGCCTTTGAAGATTTTTCTTGTACGATATTCTGGTCAATCGTCATTTATTTCAAATTCCAAGTTATACCTACACCAGTCATATCGATGTGGTATGCGACCATTTCGTACATCGTTCATTCTTTTGACGAAAACTAAGTTTTACTTTACATGTGTAAAATATTTAATTTTTTTTTCCTTCCTGAGATTCGAAATTAAAACCAGTTAGTGAATATCAAGCTCGAACTGGTTTTAGTGGAGAGTCACAGTATGTACAGTTGAAAATTTTGTAGCACTAATCAAGGCAAAAATTTTTTCTGTTTTAGCAGGCAAGTAGATGGCATCAGCCTATTGTAAGAACATTCATTTTCATTACCGTTACAACTGCTGCTCACTTGTGTAGCTGTAATAATTGGTATGTGGTTATAAATTAATCATGAATATGGTGAGTAGGTTTTGAAAATTGTTTTGTATGATATGATGTGGTAGGTAGTTGGGTTTTTTGGTATGTGCTTGAGTTGATGGATTATACAATATATTATGGCGGGGTTGTGATGCTAGTAGTTAATGCATGCTGTTGACGTTGAGATATTTGCTGTTAATAGCCAAACGTTAGAGAGGAGCTTACTCAGACTTGAGTGGTTTCTGTCATGACAGCCTCTTTGATCCACGTGAAACCACACTCCGAACGGGTCTCCACAGTTGACATTTTGATGGTTTGCTCGATAATTTTCGGTGTCACGATGGCGCCAAATAACGATGCAGTGCAAATGTAAGGTATAACAGAGCCAGTTACGGGTCTCAATAATTTTGTGACTACTCGACGATTCGTCAAAATATGCTGTAAGGACAGTTTCAACTAAATTTGAGTCATAAGACTTGAAATTGTTGGTATCGTCAGAATTTGTTGAAACAGATTGGTGCCACAAGGCGGTAAAGAGCCGTAAGATTTTGGTGCCACAGATTATACAAATGGAGATAATTTTGGGTTTTCCTATTCAAGTTTTGTGGGTCAGCTGGTGGGCTGTCAGAATTCGGTGTCACTGGGAATGGCACCACAACGCAACATACAGATTAACAGTTAATTTTGGATAGTGGAAATAAATTGCAATTTGTTAGATGTTGCACTTCATACTTCAAAAAACCAGTAGTTCCGGCACCAGTAACCACACCAATCACGTATTTAATCAACATCGCCTTTTATGGGTTTCTGAATCTGGCGCCACCATCAGTGACTGCGCCAGTAGGAGAAACACGTGTTCAGTGCGGTTTTTTTTCATGGCTTACATGAGGCTACTCAAATGGTCAGCGGAGTATCAGAGCAATCTCATCAGTGAGACATTTTTGAGGACAATGATGAATGAGAGGCTCTCAAAATGAATCCCTTTCATTCATTAGATAAAGAGCGTTGCGTGCCGACCCCCGCATATCGTGAAGACCGTAACTCCTCCCGAAACAGATTTCCATAACAGATACTCATCGAAATGTTGCCCATTCCAGAATCATCCACCCTCCAGGGACAAGGACCATCATCTTCCAGAGGGGCGATGATGAGGACCTAATCATTCACGCATGGAGCTTGTTTATTGACGTCACTCTCAACCCAATGATCGTGCATGCTCTTCACTAATTACCTTATAATTTTGCAAATTAACATTTTTCCTGAATAAATGTGGGTAAGTTATTAAACAGCGCCTCCGTGAGGTGTGTAGATAAGAGTGTTTAATCTGTGGCAGTCCGTAACTTGGAGAAATTCAGGCTTTGGACTAATTACGAGTATTGTAAGTAATCCGATTGACTGTAAATTGACTGTAAGATTGACTGTAGCTTTCATTCATTTATCCACATGATTGTATATCCATCAGCATAATATGTGAATGTATCCGTAGAATTGGGGGTTACTACTACATTGCAAATCAAATGTACTGCACTACATTTGATCTGCCTAGGGCCGGTTTCACCAACGCAGTTTAAACCTGGTATCAGTAAATCCTGGATTCAAATTTGATCTGCGGTTCAGAGCTTCGACAGTTTCACCAACGTTTTTGACCCGCGGTTTAGCCGAACTTGGGTTTAAGCCGAGATTTTTTAGTTTGCATCAGCATTGCTATACCCAGAAACACAAATCTCGTATTGCAGAAGACATGGAGGAGAGATGCTCATCCATGAGGATCTGTGATATTTCTTCTGTGGATACTTACGTTTTGTCCGCCATCCATTGTTGCGGAGACATATACAAGTACAGTAATAGACAAACATGAAATGACTCTTTCTTCTAAAGCACAAACGTAACCCATTCAACGAATACTGCGAGCTTTTTTCACATTCCAACAATTTTTTTTCTCGAAATATGAACCCTGGCAAATACCCTAGAAGAGCTTACTAATGCAGTGTGTAAGTAGGTACCTATACCACATACTAAGAAGGTTTGTGTATTAGGTACTCGAGGAAATAAATTGCCATGATGGGTCTGATGTTGTTGCCTACCTAGATTGGTGTAAAATTACATTACTTATTACATATTTGTGGTCCTATTTCTGCTTGGAAAACTAGAAACTTTTCTATTATATCGAGCACGAAGCTCATCCCTTCCTCGTCATCATCCCATTTTTTCTGGAAATGGTCGAAACCTTGGCTGATTATCCGCCGTCTTAGACCGCCATTTCCATAATTTCGTTGAAATCTTCATCGAAGGATGACTCAAACACTTGAATGAAACGATTCATCACACAAAATGTTCGATGAAAATTATGAGTATGAAGAAATACGCACAAAAAAGGTTTTAAAAATGGCGATGGCCTCCCTGAGAATCGGAGATAAACCGCAGATCAGAGGTTTAAACTACCTGAAAGGAGGTATTAACTTAATGGCGCGAGTTATTGTAAGATTAGGCGTTCGTGAAACTGTCGTTTTTTCAGAATCGATGGCTTAAACCTCGACCGAGATTAATCTCTGGATAGTCCGCGTTGGTGAAACCGGCCCCTAGTAGCGAAGTGGAGAGTGTAGATGCGCCTTGACGTAAATGAGAGGTCTTCATCAATCCGTTTTGGAAAACATACTACGAGTAATTGGAATACTATCCAGGGAAAACGAGTGGTAAACGAAATTGATACTTGGCATCAAACCTGAGAACGAAATTTTATGAATCAGCAACGTAAACATCGTATGCTGCTCAGGCCTTGTATAAACTGTACGTTATGAAGAGGGAAAAGCTAGGGTGGGATTCAGCTGCCACGTAACGATTTTCTGGGTTCAACATCTTCAAGGGGTTAACAGCTCTTATTGACTCCTCTTTTCTGTAAGCAGATTTCCTTCTTCCATGATAACTCTGATAACGTGGAGGAGGAGGTGGAGTATCCCCACTGAGATTGACAAGGGCATATCATCCAAATAGGCTAGCGGTGGCAGTATCTTGTGAACGTACGTATTACATACACGTCGTACTCTTGCATACGTATTGTGAACGTAATACATATACATAGTTCCACTTAATACGTATCTACTACTACATAATACATACATACATAATACATACACATAATACATACATCCATAATACATACATACATCATACTCACGCATGCGTAATGCATACATACACAATACATACTAATACGCAATACAGAATACATACATGAAACTACGTAATATATCGAACTACATAATACATACCTACGTAATACATAATACATACGTAATACATAGTACTACATAATACGTACGTATTTTGAACGTAATACATAGTTCTAAATGAACCCCTAATTAAATACATTTAAATAGCTCTTAACATTAATCATCCCTAATTAGCAGTTTCCGTTCATAGCCTACGTAGGCATATCTACCTGTATTCAGATAGGTCAGTCTATTTAAATGGACTTCAGTTGAGACGCATCTGGAAATATTTCCAAGTAGTGCACAGGCTGATTTTCGAAAGGTTTTAGTCAATTTTTCTGTTCACTTTATAGTTCAATCTAATCAATATTCAAACAGATAACGGCAAGGTGGATCAATTTCCTGAATTGAACGGATAACCTATCTGCTGCTGAGATAGGTACGTCTTGTTGTATTCTCCGAAACAGGAGCATTTGTTTTGCCGATATTAATTTATTCTTGGGTGACTGACGGGAATGTAACTTAGCATTCAGACCACTGGACCCATACATATGGGCGAATGCAGAAAAGATGAGGCCAACTTTCAGGCGAAGCAAGATTTCGGAAGAGGTTGGTGGGCGATGGTGACAACTGACAACCTCAACAAACAGCTCCCTTGGAGTGCGCCTCTTTTTTTTCGCAACCTTCGGAAAATGGATTTGTCACGGGCCGAAGCATCTTTCCATTTCGTTCCTTCGAAATCAGTTCCATAGCATTTCTGTTTCCTCTTGTTGGTCCTTTTTGCCTACCTGGAGGTCCTTCGTAATTTTCTCTCGAACCATACACGGCGACAGGTAGGTACATCTGGAAGCCAACGTGCCTGAATCAGGAGTCAGTATGTCGTCAATTCCATAATACCGTTTCGTAACTCAAGATTCCTCTTATAATAAACCAAAGCAGTTAGATACGATGAGTTTGGGATTTTCAAAGCCGTTTCTAACGGGGTTTATTGGATAGGTACTGTTAGTCACCACATTTCTCACATGGAGCCAAAAGCAGTGAAAAATAGCAAAAATAACCAAAAATTATGGAATTGCACCTGGAAAACTGGGTTCAGTTTCATTCGAGACCTACTTCGATTGTTCAGTTGCCCTTTTCTATGAAAATCAGAAAGTTCGGAACCTGCCTCAAGAATATTCGATGATGGTTTAAGTACCTCTATCATAAATGACAGGAGGTAAACATAGGTAGATATTATTTCACAGGTACTTGTGTATATAACAACAGAGGTAGGCAGAGTCCACTCCTGTTGTTAGAGAGAATGAAGTGCAATTGGTAGGGCAGGATGATGGAAATAGATGACGAAATTAATTGATGATGAAGAAACCCGTGGATAGTACATAACAATATGGGAAGTTATGTAGACGTTACCGCCAACATCTAGGATCCTGTCTTGTGGCCCCGGAATTTCCTGAATGCAGATGATGCACAATGCGGCAATAAGCTGAGCAGCTTTCTTAGGAACTTGAGTCACTCGATAGATTATATATATTTATATTAATATCACAGATATAAAGTGGTGCTATTCAACTAATGTTTTTGGAAAACGGTTTTCGGATGACTGTACAGGGTGATCCGCTCGTCGATGCAAAAAAAGTTATGCGTGAAATAACATCAAAAATGGAGTAAAATCCCACCAACCGCACATTTTTATCTCAATCCATTCTCGAGATATGATTTTTTAAAGGTTTTTTCAGGAAAACCGTGTTTTTTTCCTTTTAAACTCAAATTTCTCCGCTTTACCTCATTTAATTTTACTTTTTGACCTCATTTTCGGAATCAGCGTTAAATTTCCATACGCATGGTGTACTTCAAGTCTTGAAAAGTACCATCTAGAGACCACAACAACAGCTCAAACATTAGACGAATTTGAAAAAATAAAATTTCTGAAATCTTAAAAAACGTACTAATCCTCCAAAAAAAATCCTGGAAACTGGCAAATCTCCTGAAAACTTCTTCATTTAATAAGCTTTCCAATGGTATGGTCAACTTTGCGATTATCTTGTTTCTTTGATGAAAAATTCAAGTTTAAATGCTTATTCGATAACTCTTTTGAACTCATCATCCCACACTGCTGCCGCATTGGACTATTCACGTTGTATTGTTGCTCTCTTCGATTTCATCATTTTGGCGCTTTATTTCGGTTCACTTTAGCTTTGATTGGTTTCAAGTAGGTAACCCACATCTTCACATCCCCAGCTGCCGTTTTCTTCTCCACCCGTCCTCCTCGTTTCCACCTTTGTTTCATTCAATCTCCAAGCCGCATCTTCATCCTGGCGAAACGCATCTTGAGGGTTTTGAGGTTCTTATGTGAGACGAAGGGGATCCCATAATAAGACCCTTGGGAGATAACACCACCAACGTATTAGAACACCACCCCAGGATTAGCTTTCACTGCGTTGACACTCGTTTTACGCACGATTTCTCACCCTCAAACGCCTCCCAGCCCTTCTTGGGCCCTACAAAAGGATGAACTTCACTCTATGGAATGTTAAGTCAACATTTTCATTCTTTTTGCTCTCGATTTAAAAAAATAAAATAAATGAGATTTTTTGGTTCTTCTCTCGTTCTCTCGTTCTTCAGTTATCGTTTCATTGAGGACATCACAGGAAGGCTGGCACCTTTTGAAATCCTCTTACTTCACCCTCTAAGGAGCCTCTTCTTAAACCGCTGCTTTGAATGAAGCCGATAGCTCACGCTTTTTCAAAACCCTTTTATTTTTGAGATTGAAGACCACCGTTGTAGCTTATCATATCACATACCGCGTACACCAGGAGTTCCGTATGTGTCCCGATCGTCCCTGAGCATTATGTTTTTGGTGTGTAGGACTGGTTTCCAAACCGCTGCAGATCAGGTTCGTTTTATCGTGGGAAAATGAACAAATTTGACGTGATTGAAAATGGAGGCGCATACAGAATTACACTCTCCAAGACACAAAAAAACCCTCAAAACACAACAGCAACAACACACCTGAAATCTAAAATTCTAACAATAATTTTAAAAATCTTGTTAATTTAAAATGTACCTACCTTAAATTTTTGAAAGTCAGTATCCAATTAGACCTAGGATGGATACTCGGAACTTTTCTTAACCCTAGGCCAACGTTTCATCCTCTACCCTCATCAGTCCCTTTTTTGCTTCCTCACTACCGAAGGTAGGGAAGCATTGGATTCGCGATTGAGTTAAAAAAAAGTTATGTCCTCCAAAATTAAATTTCCACTACCATTTTGCGTTTCAAACATCAAGGAATATTTTTGGTTCCGTGCCTGTCTGTCTGTCTGTGGTCAGTTCGTTGTAACGCCCATAACTACCCGAAATAATGGTCAAAACGGGCTGAAATTAGGAGGGTAGGTGCGGGTAGGGTCACAGACGGTCCCGTACCAAAATCATTGAAAATGTACGGTAACTTTCGTCTGCGTATAGGCAAACGTGAAATACTTGAAATGTCGTTGAAATGAGTTGAAAGTCGGAGGGTCGATCAGGAATAATACTTTGATAGTTCCAAATAAATTTTCTCTGGAATCGTACCATAACTTTCGTCTGCGCATGCGCGAACATGAAATGTTGACCCTTTCCTTGTAACACTGTTAACTACGCGAGAAACAGTCGTAGAGAGCTGGAATTTTGAGGGTACACGCGGGTTGGATCCCAGACGGTCCCGTTTCAAAATCATCGCAATTGTTTCGTCTGCGCATGCGCAAACGTGAAATACTTGAAACGTCCATAACTACTATAAATATCGTTGAAATGAGTTCAGATTTGGAGGGCCGATCAAGAATAATTCTTTGATAGTTCCGTATGAATTTCATTTAAATCGCTTCGTCTGCGCATGCGCGAACATGAAATGTAGGCCGTTTTCTTGTAACGCTTCTAGCTACGCGAAAAATAGTCGTAGAGAGCTGAAATTTTGAGGGTACACGATGGGTTGGATCGCAGATGGTCCCGTATCAAAACGAACCTACCCAACTGTTCTATACGTTCATGTGATTCAAGTGAGGGAGCTATACTGCCTACTCGAATTGGCAGACGTTTTTTCGTATAGTTATGGGAATATCAGGGGTTTCGAGTTGAGAATCTGATACACTGTTCGATAGGGTACCAGTTATCTTCTGGTGATGAAAATCGTTTCCATCTTCTAAGGCTCACTGCTCGTGTGCCCCTCCAAGCACTCTCACCCAGACCCCCTCTCCATCGGCTCTCTGCGGCATTTCGAAACGACCCAGAACGACACATAATCCGGAAATCGTGACCGAAACTCCGTCAACGCCTCGTCAAAAAGTCCCCTATGAATTAGTCATTCGTCCGCCCACTCAGGACCCTTAATCACCTGCGAGGTCTGTCGCACGTTAGGTCAACTTCCATAAGCCCGTAGGGCCCCCCCCCCCCGTCACCCTTAATCCACTCCCTAATTCACCACCTGCGAGCTAATAAGATAATTGCCCTGTCGTAAAGTCTTTCCTCAACCGCACATTGAAACAAAAACCTCAAAACAACTGACGACGAATGACGTGGACCGAATACCCAATGACTTCTAAATAATAGATTTTCTTCCCTTCTTGGGTGTCCCCGCAGAGGAGTCGATTTCATTAATTAATTATTAACCAACCAATTACTGGCGGCGAAGAAATCGAGCAGCTGTTTTGTCAAGAATTCAGTAATGGACTCCTTCACGCTTTCAAGAAGACGTGAACGGACAAATGGAGAAAAATAAATATGGGAAAAAGAAGAACTTTGGAGAAGTGACTTGACTCAGGGGCGGTATTTCTCGTGATTTGTCTGTTTGCACCACGATATCACTTTAAAATTTGATGGTACACTCAACCGGCCAAACAACCAAACTAACGCGATAGCACGGAGTCCTGTTGAAGTGGTTACGCTACGACCGACGTGTTCGGCTGACGGCCGAACTCCGACTCCCGACACCGACCGAATTTGTATTTCGTTTTTTCCGGCCGAATCCACCGACTTCTCCACTGCATTTCGCATTTCCCTCTTCTTTCAACAGTAAGGATCAGGGTATTTGGTCGGACGCCATCCGAAATATTTTAAAAATATGCATCAGTTTTCAAGCTAAAATACTCTTTAAATTTAACTGGCTGTTCGAACGGTTTGGGAAACAAAGTGTGGCACTCAACCAAAACCTCCCTTCCTGAAAAACTCTCACTGACCCACTCACTTCTTCCACAGTAAAATCACATAATTTAAATTCTAAAAAAGAATTTTCGCTCAAAAATCCAACAAAGTCCAATTTGTTCCAACTTGCAACGAGAACCGTTGAGAACTGAGAAAAAGTCTGTTGAAACCTCCGAAGATTCGGGCCTAGTGTAACCACTTCACTCGGCAGAATTGAGCTGCATCGGCGGAATGTTCACCCGTCATCGGCAGAGTGACAAGTCGGATCCATTGTAACCGCAGCCTGGTGGTCGTACCTATTTAGCGGAATGGAATATCGGCCGAAGCCGGATCTCATTGTACCCGCAGCCTTATAGACCATAAGCGAATAACTGTGGGTCCTATGATTCGAAATTTGAGGGTGATTTAGGTCAGAGCGTGCCGTTTGTGCGGTTTTCGGGTCACGTCGGCGCCAGGGGCACTGATGAGTCAGTGATGAAACAAGAAGCTTAAAAACAGCAACAGTTTAGTTGGCGGTGAAGTATTCAAATATGATTCGCAATCGTGAAAAAATTGGTTTTTCGTTGCACGTTTGGGGCTTTCATAGTTTGCTGTACTGAATTTTTGTTTGATGATAAGTAAAAATTATTCATATCTGGAGCACATAATTATTCTTAAGATCGAGTTCTGAAAATTGTCACGAACTCTGTGTGGTCTGAGTTGGAGGTATAACCAGGGACGTCGCGTCCATGAGGCTACTTGGGCCACTGCCCCGGCACCCAAAAACACTGGGAGCAAAAAAAACTCCATTGTTCAGTTAGCATTTGAATTTCCCTCCGTACAATGTTCCTAGCATTTTTCACAAAGTTCAACAGCGACTCAACAGATTTCTCTGGTTATGGAATGGAAATTCTATGGATATTAAATATTCTAGTAGAGCATCCATGGTGGGCTCCATAGACCAAGCGTGTTATCGGAATAAAGCGACAGTAATCGATGTCCGGCAATCGAAATCGAAACCTACGCTCCTGAAACGGGCAGGTAGGTTCTGGGTCCTGGGACATAGTGTCGCCATCGCAACTGAGAAAAGTGGCCCATCCGCGCACGCTCAGTCGGGTAAAAGTGTTGTTCGCCACGCCCACTTTGGGCTCTGTCCCCAAAATCTGACTTCTACTCCAAAATCGTTCGTTTTCACAATCGATTCGATCCCTTCGATTCAATTTGTCATGTCGATACGAGATGCTTCTTCGTCTTCCGATTTGTTTTTGTTGTTTCGTGAATTATATTCGCTTTCTCTGTTGATTCAGTTGTCAGTTTTAAATTTTTTTCGTCAAATTGTGTGCGTTTTGCGTTTGGTCCGGTTCTGATGACAGATTTGTATTTTTGTTACCTACGTGCATTTTGTCCTATTTGCTGTTTGTGATCTTGTGGATTGATCAGCGTCTTAACACACAGATAGCTGCTTAGCTTCAAGTCAATAACTTCTCCATTCAAGTACGTACCGGCCGACGGGTCGGGTCATTGTTTCGTTATATTTTAGTTTACTTTATTTTTATAACATACGGTGGCTAATTTGCAGTAGAAATTGTGTACGTTTTCGTAGAACGATAAGAGTGTTGATTAAAAGAGCTTTGCTGAATATCGTTCAATCAGTAAATAAGGGAAGGATGTTGTTGCCTTGGGGTGTTTTGTGGACAAATCTGTTGGTTTTGTGTTCTGGTTCGGTGCCCCACCGTTTTCAGAGCCCACGCACCGCTACTGGGTTTAACTAAACACTTTGGTTGGTGGCAATCGGGAGCATATACTTAATCCTACGCGCGAGTAGATAGCTGAACAGCTAAACACTACCTAGGTATTAATATGAGTGTTATTGTAGTTATCATAGTTAATAGTTAGGCAAATAATTGTTTATTCCTTACGATAATACATAATAGACATTCTGTATAACTAACAACAATTTCGTTGGTGTAACCAATCAAACCAAACACCACCTACCTACCTATTTAAATGTAAGCTTCATCCGTGAAAAATATGTAGTTGGTTGGTTCTTTTCTTTCAAAATGGTTCTTTTCTTTCAATTAATTTCGCTCACTTGGGCTGTGCAAACATTTTGCTTCGGAGTGGTCCTGTTAATTATAGCTAGCATCGATTGACATTACTCGTTAACCACGACCACTCGATCTTTCCTTAAGATTCTATAGATAGCAATCTGACGAACAAAGAAGCGGCATCACGTTTCTCGAGACCGCGTCAAGTTGTAACATTCCATTAAAGTGGGAAGGTACGCCTCAAACTTCCGTTTTCCTCGGTGGTCTGCGGTATTTACCACTTAACAAGCACCTGCCTCGTTGTTGTAAAAGAACAATTGCGGTTTTCGGCATTATGTACCCACCTATCGCCTTAACGTACGAAGACAAAAAAAAAAAAATTGAGAAATTCGAAAGAGGAAAACTGGGGTAACTCGTAAACGCGAGTGGCGCTATCTTCAAATGGTCGGGTGACGCGTGTCTTTTGTAAACGACCACCTGGTCAAGTCGTTCGAGGAAATTAGTAGACGTTAGACGTTGTTTGTTAGTCTCGAAACTGATGAGTTCCATTGTCCGTGAAGGCGTCAACTTCCAACACCGCCGCTCGGTTTGCTTGTTGTCATGAACAACCAAAAGCTGTTTAAGACATTTTTGGTCGCAGTCGGTTAAATTTTCATCTTTCATAGTCGGCAGAACTGCAGTAAAAACCTTGACGTTTCTTGAATGGCTGGCGGTACCCACCTGTTAAGATGTTTCTGTGAAGATGGCCAGTACCTATTATGTTATGAAGCCCGAAGATTTATAATTCGTCATCGTGTTGTTACGTACTTTACCATAATCTACCTCTGAATCATACGATAAGGTGACAGAGGGTCTAAACAGAGCACTGCCGTGTGAAAGGAAAACGCCTCAACGCCAATGTTTATGTAGACCCCCGCCAGGTATTTTTGACTTGCTCTTTTCGACAGTGAAGTCAAATTTCATAATTCTGTGGTCAAATTTCATAATTCTGAATGAAATGAGTGAGGTCAAATTTCATAATTCTGAATGAAATGAGTGAAGTCAAATTTCATAATTCTGAATGAAATTAGTGGAGTCAAATGTCATAATTCTGTGGTCAAATTTCATAATTCATTCCGGTCATTCATTTCATAAATAATTCTGTGGTCAAATTTCATAATTCATTCCGGTCATTCATTTCATAAATAATTCTGTGGTCAAATTTCATAATTCATTCTGGAAGTGGTTGTTAAATTTCATAATTCTGAAAGAAATTAGTGGTCAAATTTCATAATTCATCCCGGTCATAAATTTCGTAAATAATTCTGTGGTCACATTTCATAATTCATTCTGGAAGCGGTTGCCAAATTTCATAATTCTGAATGAAATTAGTGAAGTCAAATGTCATAATTCTGAATGAAATTAGTGGAGTCAAATTTCATAATTCTGTGGTCAAATTTCATAATTTATTCTGGACATAAATTTCATAAATAACTCTGCGGGTAAATTTCATAATTCATTCCGGTCATTCATTTCATAAATAATTCTGTGGTCAAATTTCATAATTCATTCTGGAAGTGGTTGTCAAATTTCCTAATTCTGAAAGAAATTAGTGGTCAAATTTCATAATTCATTCCGGTCATAAATTTCATAAATAACTCTGCAGTCAAATTTCATAATTAATTCCGGTCATTCATTTCATAAATAATTCTGTAGTCAATTTTCATAATTCATTCTGGAAGTGGTGGTTCATTCTGGAATTTCATAATTCATTCCGGTCATTCATTTCATAAATAATTCTGCGGTCAAATTTCATAATTCATTCCGGAAGTGGTTGTAATTCTGATCATAAACATCGGAAAATCGGTCGATCTTAAGGATAAACGCCTCGTTGACGCGCTGTGAAGTTGAAACGACCCAAGCCTTTGTATATTTTTGTGCACATTGTGACGGAAAAACGCCTCAACTAGTCAAAAATGATTTGGGGCGTTTTACTGTCACAACGTTGGCCAATATTGACCCAAAATTTAGGATGAGGCATTTGACAGAAATTCTTGAGGTGTCTTTCCTCTACGTGTTTACTAATCGGAGCGCGAGGCCATTTTTCACAAAAAATGAGCATCACGGGACGTCGACATCATCTGCTTTTGGATCGAATTGTTAGATGTTGCGGCGCTTTTAGTTAAACAAAAACTCCTTAGGTACAGTGATTTGTGCGAAGGAAAAACTCCTCAGAGGCGAGTTGAGGCATTTCAAATTCAAAACTATTCCAAAACAGTTATTGTGGACTTTAAAAAACGCCTCAAGTGCGATTAATCGAATAACAAATAGATTTTTGCGATTTTTTTTAAATTTTTAATTTTTACTTTTTTTAAAGAACTTGGTTGAATGGAAAAACTCCTCACAGGCGAGTTGAGGCATCTACTTGGGTTCCAGGATGGTGCCGCCCTTACCTTGGGAATACATTGACGAGAACGTAGTTGAAGATCATGAATTAGAAAGAAAGGATCACGCTTCCTATTCACAACCTGATAGATATGAAAGATTTTTGGCCATTTCTTTGAATAATTATATATAATTATATAGATTTCTGAAATGTTTTGTTGATTTTGGAGTTGAGGCGTTCTTCCTTCACACGGTATAGCAGGAGGTAACCTACTTCTAAAGACATTACAACCTGCCTATTGGTAATAAATAAAATATTAGTTTACAGAAATACCAGTTTACTTATCATATGGCGAAGACATCACTTATTGGTGTTTAGTACTAACGTACGTAGTTAGTATATAAAGCAGATTACTTCACTTATTGTTAGTGAAGTAAGATGGATTCTTGAAGATTTGACAAAAAGAAGAGCGGATCGGACAGTCAAAATTGCAGATCACGATTGAAGTGGTTGGCTATTTTTATCGTGTTGAACTTCCGACTGTTACTGTAATATTGTGGACGGTGCGGGGGGGTGTTTGCATCAGCTGGTTGTTCGAGTAGGGTAAAAGCCGGTAACGAGGTCATCGTGGAATAACATTTTATGCTTCCTAACGTAGATTTGTACCACGAGAACATGGACTGATCGTAGAGTCAAGAGATTTCCCCAGAAAACCGCCCCTGGACATAATGAACACGGCGGAATTTCACGGGTGATACGCACGGTACCTGCTTGTGGACTATAATAAAGACTGAGATAACGTTCCCAAAAGAGCTTGCCTTACCTGTAGCTTTTGAGAGGAACATCCAAAAATCATAAGCATCCCGCATACCATAACTGAAGGAACAGCAGAAATAAGAGCTCTGAAAGTATATTGAGTTTTCTCAAGCGCAGTTTACTGCAATGCGCTTTCAGGTACCTTGAATGTGTATCCTCTCGACTCCATAGTCCACATCAGCACAGTCCGCATGTACGAACTGGAGATTCGAACATTGTGTGCTTAGGGATTCAGTGAGCTATAGGATGCTGATCATGCTGTGAATATTTATGATCCATTAACATTCTCAACACAACATGTATGTAGGCACTGCAGATCCATTCCGAATAACCGTTTGAATAGTCGATCAGACTATCCGAGCTCGCTCTGTAGTGCCCATTTGGTAGACTCAGGATACGGTGTTGGGAAAATACGATTTCCTCAACATTAAATTTGGCGAATTTCCATGTCAATTTTACCCAGGAGTAGACCAATTTTTTTAAAGATCCGAGTGGACCATTTCGGAAGGATGTACAGGATATTGCAATTTCCTTATAGTTTTTTCTTACAAATTCATTTTTAGTGCATTGAAACTTACGTTTCTCACATCATCACATGCATACGGTGACGATCATTTGTTCTTTCGAATGCATGTTTCAATGTTGAATTTCCTCACATCCATCACCATCACTTCCCTACCTACAGCCAAGAATGGCGTACCAAAATACTCATTTGAAATGTTCAAATAATACTCATTTAAATCAATCTAATTTAGTTTTTTCGCATTCGATTTTCCAGGTCCGAGATCGCGGAGGATCAAAAGGAAGGACAAAACTAAAGAAGACAAAAGACCCCGAACGGCTTTCTCTGGAGAGCAGCTGGCGAGGTTGAAAACAGAGTTTGGCATCAACAGGTGGGTTTAGATACAGGCATATAAATATGTACATCGAGACAAAATGAGCAAAATTTACGTGAAAATTATGACTATTGAACGAATTTAAATAGGATTCATTCAGTAGCATTTATACTTGAGGACAAACCTATTCTTCCCTAGAGCCTTCTCAGAAACATACTGAAGCTTCTATTTTATTACGAGGTACTCAAGTTTCATGCAGCGACTAATAATAATTAGATAGAATCATCCGTAATGAAAAGGTGTTGACTAAGTGAAACCCCAGTGCTGGGAACACCCAGAGGACTCGTTAGAGCGTAACCATCTTCTCTCGGAAAGGTGCGATGATAAAAGAATACGACTGGCTCTATGATAGGGCAGAATAAGATAACTTGTTGAGTATAATTCAAAAACAAGGAGATCGAGCAGGCTCGGAGAAATATCCGGTGTGGTTATTAAAAAGTGGGAAGGCGAGAGACCACCCAAGGTACTCGTGGTAAGTACCTCGGGCTCCTCGACAAGTACCTACTCGTAAGTAGAGCGGCGCCGGTTCGAGGTCCCCTGTACCTTATAAACATCGATATTTTTAGCTCGTACGATCGATGTTTACATACACCGCCAGCAGCGGTTTCACGTCGTTGTTGACATAGCGTCTAATATAGATCGGTTTCTTCAACCATAAAGATCGCCTTATACTCGCAGTACACGGGTAGGACAACTAAGCTGCCAACTTGAGCTGAAGGACTGCCAAGTACTTTGGGTGGCCCAATAAGTTGAACCTCAAAACTTCTTTGAGAATGCTTTGAGTAAGATTTTGTTGGTATCGAACAGATTTTCAAAAATTCGTGAAAGCACTAACCAAACGTTTTGGACCCACTGCCGTTTATTTTCTCCAACAACTCGCTAAAATCATGGCTACTTAGCTCGAGTCAATATTTGACAATGTACAACTTTTCTTCTATGCAGAAACAATTTTCATTCTTCAAAATACCAAAACGTGAAATTTCCCACTTCGAGTAGGTACCGACTGTTTTAGGTAGTAGGTCATGACGTTTCACGCAGTTTTACTATGAAAATCCCATTTAGGCACCGTCGTCGCGGCGCCAAAACCTAGGAACAACGAATAGGTGTTTGTCATGCATACACTAGTATACAAGAAAATTCTGCTTTTTGCCTTATACGGCACCGGACACTGGCGCCGCTAATCAAGCGGAGAATCACGATAAGACGAAATCGGTCCATGTCTATTTTACCAAACGCCAAATCGAATACGTACCGGTCCACCTCAACAATCAGGTCATCCCGTATGCCAACGAGGTATGCCGCTATGATGCAAAGCTCCGATGGAAAGCGCACTCGAAAAAGAATAAGACAGAACTGGTCACCAAATTCAGAAAAATGCATTTTGGTTGGTTGGTAGACAATCAAAATTGTCAGTCCAAAATAAATTGACCTTACACAATCCGGTCCTCAAAACAGTCTGGACCTGTGGTGCGCCCAAAGTAACCGCGATATCATACAGTGATTCCAGAATAACGTACTACAGTCATGTGTTAATGCATACGGGTACTCAGAGAATTACGACATGTACAAGGATCTCCAAATCGCAACAATAAAAATGAAGTCATCAAGGATCAAGCAATAGCCCATCACTGGAGGCTTCAAGGTCGCACCAGTGAAGAGGCTGCCCATTTACTCGACGTAGACGATCTGCTCAGGTCTGAAAATATGAAAACCTCGCGATCATTAGTGAGTGTTTCCGTGGTAACCTATTCACTGAGGGATGTGCTGTCAGTGTACCTTAGTGCGACAAATTGCACTCACAGTCGAAACAATAAAGAGCTGTGTTATTTATCACAGTCTCATTCCCAATGTCAAAAAAAATCCATGTCAAAGAAATTTTGCTAATACGTTGTATTACTTGGTGCAATAAAAAACACTTATAATAATTTTAAAAATTGTGTCGTTTTTTGGCAAGTAAGTGCCGGGAAAAGCGTGTTACGCGCTTTAAAAAAATCGTCACCTTTCAAAAAACCAGAAATCCTAAAAAACATCAGTAACCTGATGTTGAGTAGGCCTACACCACATACAGATAGGTACATCGGTACATGGATATTTCTTATTTTTCCCCATGTAAAAAAAGTCCCATGTTTCACAACGTTCAAAATGAAATAAGTAGGTCACTTTATTTCCTCCAATTTTTTCCAACAGAAATCCATGATCTACTGTTTATAACTATTTATATCTTGGCTTAAAACTCGACGAATTTTAAATAAATTGATATATAACTACAAGATAAATACTAGGTAAATCAAGAGTTTTCCAGGGAATGGAAAATATTTTTCCAGCGATGAAAACTAACGAAGTTGGTTGTAAGTGAAAACCCCAGTAAAATGTCAAATAGCGTTACGTTTTTTGCTCTTAAAAATGCGTCACGCAAAATTTGGCTGACCCCCAGCGGTAAGACATGTCAATGTCAAAAACTGGCGCCATTAATACTAGAAACTATACAGTGAAATCTGATTGTTCAAGACCCATCGGGAACAGATACGAACTAAATCACTCGCGAAGAAATCGTGGAAACCCATTTCAAAGAAAAACGGAGTTGCTGAAAAATAGTCTATTTTCACTAATACACGAAATATTTTTCGCGTTTTTTCGTGTATTAGTGGAAATAGACTATTTTTCAATAGCTCCGTCTTTCTTTCCCATCTTCACTATCTTATAACCTATGAATTAAATTTTTATGGGGCTTATTCGTATTTTGTCTTCTCCAGTCGCAATTAGCGAATTCTCGAAGAAAATGAAGCTATTGCAGTGGGCCCCAAGTTTTTAGAACATGATTTTTCGAAGTATTTATTTATAGGAAAAGCCGTTTCAGAGCATCCTGCATTCATCCCTAGGTTTTAACAAAAATATATGTATACCTATATAGTTTTTTATTAAAATCCAGGGATATACAAATATATATTTATATATATTTCTTTATGACGATATCCGTTCTTGGGTACATGATAAAAATCCCATATTTCGCCAAAAGCGTTCGTATTGCCATAAAAAAGAACGAGTTCGAAGATGAGCAATTTTCAAAAATTCCAGTGGGGTCAAATTTGAGTTTTTAATGGGGCCAGAATTCGGTAAAAACGGCTAAAATCGCGAAAAATTTATATAAAATTACTGAAAGTGGTGTGGAAGGGTGAGTAAAGACGGAAAAGTACCATTTCAGTGTTTGTGAGTACAGAACAGGGGTCAAATGTGGATTTTTGGCGGTCAAAAATTGATATTAAGGGCTAAAATCAATATAATTCACCTTGACGTTGCGTGGGGTGGTGATTCACGACAGTGGGATTATTTCAATGATAAAAATATTTTTAACAAATTCTACTTTATAAGGGTCAAGAACAAACACACGGGCAGAGTGACAAAGGCCACCCGAATAAGATTAAGAGCCTTTCCAACGACTGGTAATCAGGTTAGGAGCTTTTCTCAAAATATCATAGTCCCGCAGCTGATAGACGTACTTGTTTTTTCCAAATTCCACAGCCAACTTGGTGCGTACTTTGGTATGCGCATGCGTGTAAGCGTACCCTGTACTCACAAGAGATGCTAGTAGTAACAAACTTTTGGTTGAAAAAAAAAAAACTCGGCGCAACGAGGCGAGGAATCTTATAACAGCTGTTTGACAAATGCTCTCCGTTTTGGAAGACGGCAGCGTGCAGCACGCCAAGCCTCGGCCCTTCAATTCCGAAAGCCCTCCGTTAAGCGGAACAATCGTCACATCCGCTCGGAAGAAAGTTGCTCGTTTCGGGATGACAATGGAGGACAAACTCTGGCTTTTAGGTTGACTCGAACCCTCTTCCGAACCTTCAGTACCTTCCTACGATCAGGGCTACGTAGTCACATCACGCAGAAATATCTCATTTTCAGTGGAATTGAAGACTTCCTATCAGATTTGTCGTTAGTCAAACCAAATCGTTAACTTCATTAAAAATCGTACACAACGATCAACCGTCTTAAACGACGGGTTTTTGGTGATGTTTAGCTTGTTATACAAATACCGCTGAAAACCCCGTTTATAGGGACATTGCATCATTGGAGATCTTCACTTCAGTTAACAAGAATACCTCACCTAACAATATTTTGCCGACACAGTTGGCGGTGATCAAACTGCCATTTTTGTTGGTTTATTATTCTGTGAATAACACACACCTATGTATTCGCTCAGCAAAAGTTTTGTATAACACCCCCTCAAAATTCTTTCTTTTCCGTTTCAAGGTGCGTAGATTCCAAAAACGCTGCAAAGTCCTTGTCACATGGGTTTATTATTCTATTGGAAATACCCATAGAAATGTTGGCTGTCCATTTATTGTTTCTTTCACGTGAAATAATAGGTATTTCTGATGGTTCCACCAATTTTGGCCCCGTGACGTGATTAAAGCTCTGGCGAGAAGGATCTTCCTGGGTTGGAGAAAAATCGGTGGATTTGGAAACGTTTGATTCCAAGACTTGTTTCAGGTTCCAAGACTTGTTTAGTTGGTTGGATATATCTTCCTATCATATTACACATGCGAACGCTATAATCACGATCTCCCATCGTAAGAAAAATGTTGCACAGTCGTGCGAGCAGTTCCTCATTATAGGGTTTAGAAAACTTACCCAAGTATGAGGGCAGTATAGAGAAGAAAAGTTTAAGTATGCGCCTGCTCCTGAACCAGAAAGGTCGCCTTTCAATTATTACTGTTGCTCCGATGCGAGCAGATTAGGCCCCGGTCACGTTGGGTAAACTCCAATCGAAAAACGTGTGAGGCAGCAGTTTACGAGCAAATAACGCTTCCCCAGGCACCTCCTCTTGTCTGCAGGTATCACGCGAAGGAGTATCAGCAGGAGTAACGGCACGGTTGTGCAAATAGCAATCATTCCGCCCTTCGCACCCATTAGCCGAACCGCCAGGATGTGCTTGGAAAGATACAAAGCTTGGCGCTGCGAACCCCCTGCCACCTCGCCCAAATACGAGAGACCGCGATAAATAATGTGATCGGACCGGGAGAGCAGCAGAAGCGCACCTCCGCAGCCCGAGACCTTTATGTTAATTTTCCAGCTTTCAATCTGATGGTGTCAAATAGATTGTTGAAGTTCTATCAAGAAGCGTGTCTGCCCCCTCGCCGTTTACTTCCTCTAAGACCCTCAGGCTTCAACTCTTCTCAGCCGTCCCCCTCGTTTTTCTACTATCATCATCCCAACGTCTGCATTTTAAATCATCCGGCAAATGAAAAAGCGGTTTCTTCTACCTCCAACATTCAATGGCTGTAATGTCTACATAGGAATTCTACCGAGATGGAACTGAAAATAACGTATACCCACCTAACCTGCCATTTGGATTGTACAGAATAATAACATATTATCTATTCAGACCAAGTGATTTTTGTCAGTGCATCATGTATTCGGTAGGTACATCTGAAGTTTACCCAAATATGCAGTGACCTGCTACTTAGTTGAGAAATCCATATACTTGTCCGTGGGCCAGTTCCCAATTACCATCTACATTTGGTCGCGAATTGAAGTTTCTCAAGGACGTGCACCCATGCAAATGCGCATTATTGGCTCTTCTAGATATTTCAAACAATATGATGGATATATAATTCAGGGTCAATCAATATCTGTCATTGGAAAGGTCACCAAACAACGTATGGATGAATTTTTATTTATTTTATTTTTTTAGTTCATTGCTTCCTCACTACCGAAGGTAGGGAAGCCTTGGATTGGTGATTGAGTAAAAAAACCAAAATGAGAACTTCCACTACCATTTTTCGTTTCAGACATCAAGGAAAATTTTTGGTTCCGCGTCTCTTCTGTCTGTGGTTAATTCGCTCATAGATACCCGAAATAATGGTCGAAATGGGCTGAAACTTGGGAGGTAGGCGCGGGTTGGTCCCGTACCAAAATCATTGCAAAAGTTCTGTAACTTTCGTCTGCGCATGCGCAAACGTGAAATACTTAAAAAGCCCATAACTACTTTAAATATCGTTGAAATGATTTCAAAATTGGAAGGTCGACCAGGAATAATACTTTGATAGTTTCACATGAATTTCATTGTAATCGTACAGTAATTTTCGTCTGCACATGCGCGAACATGAAACGTTGAAAGAATGTTGCAATGTTTCATCCTATATTACGCATGTTAGGTGATTTATTTCTAGTCTGTTTATTGCTATTTAATTTTTTTTTTCCCAACTGATTCTGCACGTCCATGTTACAATAAGTGAGGAAGCTATACTGCCCACGCATTTTGGAAAACTTCTTATTATTATTATTTATTTATTTTTTTATTTATTTTTTTTCAACTGCTTAAACTGGCTTTTCTAGTTGAGTCATCGGTGTAATCAAAGTTGGTAGGTTACCAGGGCCCCAGAGGTAATCTATATGATATAAAAATGCGTGAAACTTTTTAGTCCAAACAGTTTTGATGAATCATATTGAAATTTACTGAATCCAGTACGAATAAAGTAGGTATCTCAAGAAATTGAAATGCTGGTGAGTTTCCGTGATTGCCATTATCTGTTTCGATGGAGCTAAAACTACAAATCACGTCAACGAAGTTCTGGTTTAAAGAAATCGAAGATAACTCATGTCGCGGATCCATCAGAAAATGTGGATTTGCCTCTGGTAACCAACCAAGCTCTGGTTGTGCAAATTTTTCTCGACATTTTCAAAACGGTCGGGAAACCCTGCTGTCATGTCAAAGTCAGAGTCGTCCGTTACCACTGTAGCTCTGTAGCCGTATTAAAGAAGGCAATAAATATATGTACAGTTACGATACATCGTGGTATCTGTAAGAAATTCTGCAAGAGAAGACACCCAGTCCTGTAGACTTGTTTACAGTGGACAAGTATGTAGGTAGAGGTGTACCGAGGCGTCGAGTTACTGGTACGTGTACCTGTGCCGTAAAACTCTGTTCGACTGAAGTTTGTTCACCTCAACACAACGTAGGTACAGTAGTGAACCGAACGGTGTTTCGTATACGTGGCACCCAAATCCGCAGCAGGAGAAACAAACAGGTAATGGTGATGGTCGGAGGCCTGGAACCCGCCCCTTCCATCATTATCCCATCATCCGGGACGGGACGGCAGATCGCGTGCGCCTCCCTTCCCCATACAGCTACGAACGCGCATCGATCCCTGCAGCACGCCTTCCGCTAATGGCCGGGGCTGATCCCTTCATCTGGCCCCCTTCGCACCTCAGCCATTTTTCTTGTTAGTATTATAATATGAATCTCTCCGGCTCTGATGGGTTTCTGTCCCTTGTCTGCCTACCTCCAATATAACAAGCGTGTTTTCCCCAGAACCGCGGCATTCATTTCAAACGTATGCCTAAATAAATGCAGAACACGTGGTTACTTCAAATGGGTTTCGCTGATTGTTTCCCCTGAATCGATTTTTTCGGATGACAGCTAATCAACGCTCAGACACGCACAATTAAGATCCCTTACTACAGGTATCCACTAGGGAAAACGTTAATATCTGGGGTTGATCAACTGTAAGATCTCTCCCGGACCTTAGATCAAGCCTTTCCTGAATCATTCAAGCTGATTCCATTTAAATCCTGTGAGAGAGTGTAAAGTGGGGGTGGACCCTCGAGAGTTCCCGTCCTAGACCAGCGAGATTATCACCGGTTAAGAAGGGATATCGATTAGGCTTCTCCAAGCGACCCCGTTTCCACCGGAAGAAAAAATGTATCGAGAACAGCCCACACTGTTACAATCCTTATCCTTCTCCTAATTGCAAGTCTAGAATCGCAACTCACATTGTGATAGCAATGGTGAAGTGGTCATTTTATCAATTTCACAGCCAGTAGATCGAGAGTTCAATATGCCTCGGGAACACGAATTGGTTTGTCCTCACCGTCCTGATTTGTAATTACATACTGACATCCATTTATCCTTTGAGAGAAAGGAAATCCAACAAATCCTTTGAGAGAAAGGAAATGGATTTGTGGATTTCCTTTCTCTCAAAGGATAAATGGATGACCTTTCTCTCAAAGGAAAGAAAATATTTTCAAGCACAACAAACGTAGTATACTTTTTGTAGGTAATTGTAAGTGTACTACAAAGTGCACAACAGTAGTCATGGTTTGCATGAATGGCAAAAAGCCCATGGCCAAACAGTGCCTACCGCTCTAACAGACATTACTCAAATGTTTAATACATCCAGACATGCACAGGAATGTTTGGGTGTATTAAACACTGGATGTATTAAAATATGTACTTGTAGTAGCGTTTCAACACAATCATATTAAACCGGTCAACTCCCATCAGTATGAGGAGGTAACCACCATGTAATCTTCTGCCACCTGAAAATCCCTGCTATACTTGATATCAGTGCTGCTACACCTATGTGGAGTGGTAATACGTAGATGAGAGGGTGGGACCCGACTGAAACGTATAAAAACTAGCTTTTGGATACATATCACTCCATGTCTCATTGCATTCTGAGCACTTATGCTTCCTTAAAGTGATCAAGTAAGATCGAGTATGACCAGTTTCATCTTTGATAACACCGCTGGTGCGTACATCATGAACCCGCACCTTCTTTCCGCTAGCAAGTGGTTGTAGCTCTTTAGCGCCCTTGTTCTTATCAACATTCCTTTTCCCGCTGCTCTTAACCTTCATCCTAGAAACTACTGATATCAATAGTTGGTTTGTTTAAATGTTTAATACATCCAAAGATTCGTGTGCATGTCTGGATATGCATATAATTGCAAACAATATAGGAATACTTGCAGTATCGTTTCAACACAGTCATATTAAACCGGTCACCTCCCATCACTTTGAGGAGGTAACCACAATTGAATCTTCTGCCGCCTGAAAATCCCTGCTACATTTGATATCAGCGGTTCCTATGTGGAGATATAATGGGGAGGTAATACGTAGATGAGAAGATGGGAACCATAAAACTTATAAAAAGTAGCTTTTGGATCCCTTTCACTTCATGTCATCTCAGTGCTAGAAACTACTGATATATCAGTAGTTGGTTGCATTGGTTCCATGATGGCCACGAATAACAGTGGCGACCTCTCTCTCTTTGAAGATTTATAATACAGTGTACTTTGTGATTAGCATTGTTAGCTGACAGTGGATCGTTTGATTTCAGGTATCTGACGGAGCGCCGGCGACAAGCACTGGCCGCTGAACTCGGGCTGAACGAAGCTCAGATCAAAATCTGGTTCCAAAACAAGAGGGCGAAAATCAAAAAAGCCACCGGAACCAGGAACCCCCTGGCACTCCAGCTGATGGCTCAGGGCCTCTATAATCACTCGACCGTCCCAATGTCAGACGAAGAAGGTGATGAGAACAACTCTTCCAACGGACCCCCGTCCTCCTAATGTTCGGCTCATCTCCCGGCGAAAACAAACGACATCGCTATGTGGACATCTCCTTCGAACTGAGGAGGAGGAGAGCCAAACAGAAAGGTAGTTTCTGCTGCGGGCCTGAACGTTCCTAATCCTCAACAAGCCGCGTGGATCTCTGCAAGCTGGCCAGTGAGCGGATTTCACTTGGGTTATTGAGTCGAGCATTGTCAATAGCGCCTAGCACTGCTACGTCAGTAATGTTCAACATCTTATGGATGAAAGAGCATCGGTATTACCCGAAACTGGAGTCAGAGTCTTGCATTACTTGATAGCTGATGATTTTCTTCGGAGATTTCCACAGGGCATCATCAGCCGTCCCCTCCAGTGCTGGTTACTGGGCTGAATACTCAAGTTAGAATTGATCTCAGCCATGTACGAGTAAATCATGCTGCCATGCGCAATGGATGAGGTCAGTTATAGTGCTTAACAGATAGCTGGATGAAAACATCACTGAATCAGAAGTTAGTGCTGAATTGCTTGTGAACTGTAGATTTTACTGACAGCGACTTCTATACAGAACATCAGTCATATACTCTCATTCTGGTCAATGATGCTTACGGGCAAAAAACCAGTCAGCTCAGCAGTAAACCATTATTGCCCATGACACATGATAAAATGGTGCATTGTTCGATTCAGAGCATTATCATCCTGAAATGATTGCAAGCGATCGTTTTTTCAGCGGTGATCTCAACAAAACAGCAGACCTGTTGTTGACTCCAGAGAATGTATATCTATACATTCTCTCATCCTGGGCAGGAAGCAGCTTCTCGTGGATTAAGTCATAGTTAAGTTTAGTTAATCATAACTGCTTTTACTGCTGTTATTGGAAGAGCACATTGTTATAATCAGCGAATTCCTGAGACTTCCGATTTTCCTTTCGAGGCATCATCAAACATCCAGCCCAGTTCAAGACTTCGCAGCAGTAAGTTAAGCGCAACCGTGGATGTTGGAACATCGACAGGACTGCAAACTGAGGAAGAACTTCATCAGTTTCAATATAATTCATCAAGCTACTGATGTCGACATAATTTGCAGCGATCTCCTATCAGACTACTGATACCACCAACAAGTCGCTCTGGTAACGTACCTAAAAGCTGTCAAGTGGGAGTGTTGGATTCGATTTCATCAAACCGAAGGTATCAAGTGCTTTACCGCGTACAGATGTACGGAATACTGGACCTGTCCTCAGTATGTCAGTGTTTATTTGGCTGTTGGTATAAATTCATTACAATTGTAGGTGTTCCGGAACTCAGTCGCCACAGCAATCTACGAGAAATCCACCGGCTTGTGACAATTTGTTCCTTCTTTCGCCCCCACTAGTGTTTTAAGAAAAATGAACTTGTGATAAAACCAATATTGTGACGCGTTATTGCAGTATAATAATATTTAGTGTGTTCAGCTATAATCATACAAAAGAGTTCACACAGAGGAGTAGACAGAGGCACGTTCATTATATTTATTTTTGTTCCGCGAGTTTTCGCTAGAACAACCAACCATACTATAGCGTTATTTTTTCGAAATAATAAAATGTTTTTTAGAATGATTTTTAAAAAACCAGTGAGACCGTACAAAACTGAAACATGAAACCCCACGACTACATTTTTGTATTCTTATGTTGATTAATATAAATTATTTTACGATAGGAGCACTAAGAAAAATTGGGCGCTTTCATCGTTTACTTTTTTCCGATCTTCTCCGAAAACTGGCTTCTTATCATGTTTTTTACATGAGACCAGACAATAACAGTACTGTAACAGTTTTATTATATGAGGGGTTTTCAGGTGACGATGAAACTGAGGTCTGTTCGCACCTATTTCCCATTTCGGTTTATCACGCTATATAAAAACGGTGTCTGTTCGTTTCATTGGTAAGATTATCTGATCATCACGAAGCCAAATCTCCTACCGCTGTTGATGATGAAATACATTGTAATGTTCATAAATGCTATTACGTAGTCATGATGCCCCGTACATTTAGACCTTTATCATTTTATGTACTGTTCAACGATCAGGAATGATTTTTAATGTATGGTCTACCTTCATGAAAGCGTATCTATTCAGTTTAATATGAACAGTAAAAGAATGGGGGAATATAAAATCATCTTACCTAAACCTATCATAATTATTATCATATTTTTTCTTTTTCCAATCAATATTCTGGCAATTGTACAAGGGACTACGTTCCATCTTCACCACCTGTAATAATAAGCGAACGTCCTCATATGAATAATATTATTAAGGACACCTAACTACTGAACAGTGAGTAGGAGCAAATGTAAATAATACGACTCATGTATAGGCATTTGACATTATTTATTCGTTTCTTTAAGGTGGTTTTGACTAGCTATAACTCTCAAAGTAATGTGCAATTGGAAATCCATATGAAAAAAACCAATAGGTATATTTATAAGGTACGTACGCAATAACTACCTGTGAATCATACAGGGTTGGTAGAAAGTCTCCCTCGTACATTTTCAGAATGCAAGGTGATTCTTTTGAAATTCTTTGTAGCGATATGTATTTTAAACAAAAAATAACCACCTCCAGTTTCAACAAATAACGTCCAGATTTGGTTTTTTGTCGTTTTCTCATTGCAACATGTGCTAGAAAAATGTTCAAAGTATCTCTAAGTACCTATCTGATATCAATCTATAAGAAATGGTCTTTGTGATTTTGTCCACGTATAAGTTCTTTGACCACAAAATAGGTGAACTATTTCTAATATTTGATAGGGAACACCTCTAATCCCTGTCAAATGCTTCCCAAAATAAACGGAGCAGCATCTTCATCTAAATTTTGATATTATTCTTTTAAACGGGAGACTTTTTTGAACACCTCGTAAGATCCTAATTGGAATAAAAAACAACAAGATTCGAAAGTAAGAGTTATTTATTGAACTTCTCAAAGCATTGTTGTTAATTTCATTATTTTTTTATTTTTTCAGCAATTTGTTAACTGTTTCACTGTTGTACATAAGGTTAGTTATATAATGAATATCATAAAAATCCTCATGTACAAATCCACTGTTAACTACTAGGTTTTGTGCTTTAAAAACTGAACATACTTTTGTGTGAATGTATATACTATTATTATTATGTATTAGGTAAACATTGTTAATCCGTATCAACATGATGTCTTTGATACATGATACTAGTCATTGTAAATAGAAAATAAATTTTGTAAATAATCCGAGGGCGAACCGTTCATTTTTTTGTTTTTTTCTGACTGACGCCGTCGATGCCATAAATATAGATTAGTCCCTAATGCAAAATGAATGAGAAAAATATAATATATTATTAAACAGAGTTGGATTGCTTCAGTTAATTTTTTTTACATATGAATATATTTAAATTATAAATAAATACACGGATGGTTTAGTACCTATTTATCATTTAAAGCTAAATTTCTAATGATTTTCACCCCTACTTTGAAAACGAGCGACCGAAAAGGAGCTTAGAACAGAATGCACTACTTTTTATTAATATTGCTTGGTTTATTGATTGCGATACGTAATTCTGGTTAATGAGTGGATTTCTCTTGAAAGTAGGTAGCTTGGGAAGATGTGGATATTTTAAAACGCTTTCAGGAACCTAAAATTTGCAAAAAACTCTACAACAAAGATACAGTTGTTGGTTATAACGCTGGATGCACCATCAATGAGTTTCTTGTTGTACTCGTTTTTTGGGTTCAACATGATGATTGTTTGAGAATATTGGATGCTACCAAGGTAAAAGAATCAAGAAAAGGTAAATTTAACAAAAGTATCAAGAAAAAGACAATTTGTTTGAGCAAAACGATATAATTTTTTAAGACATCGCGTTTTACAAATCATAACTCAGGAATGAGCTGCACATTAAAGGAAAACAAAAAATTATGGCTCGACTTGAGAAATGACAAAATAGCATTCGGCATTTCCGCAATTGGCAATTCAAGATATTTTATACTGACACATTCTTCGAGTTGCTGCCGTTTTGGTTTCTTGTTTTCAATAATGAACCAAGGAACCGAGCATGAAAAAATATATGTTCGTTCGTTCACAGTGATGCCTGAACGTCTGGACTGGAAAGCTTCGTCAACACGAGATGAGAACCACAGGTATGGTATACATCCAGCCCAGACATAATCATTGCTAGGGAACAGCTGATTGTAATCACGCATGGCTGTATGACAGAGTTGTTTTTTCCTCGTGATATTATTTAATTTGAAGAAATATGGTTATTTTGGATTTTGTTGATATGCATACTTTGTTGTTGTCTGAAACAGTCTTTCTGTAGGCACTAAAATGTGACAGACGGCACTTGATTTCAAGTTACTGTTTTCGATTTGAATCAGCATCCCTTTCTGTAGCAACCTCAAAATACCCCGTCAAAATGCTGCTGAAAAATGGTCGAATAAGTCGTTACTCCCATATCCAGTGAATTTACTTACAAATATCCGACAATGCGTATAATTTGGTATTTTGGGGCCAGCAGCTGATGGTGTAGTACCTAGTAGTAGTTGATCTTGTTAGAAAATCGCCTCGGTGTTGCTAACTAATTTGTTCATCAGTTGGAGCAACATGAAAGCAAATCTCAAAAGTACCAGCAGTCAAACAGAAAAGATATTCCACAGAAATATTTTTTCTGCATCTGACTCAATCTACGGCGTCTGTGAACACTAAAGTATGACAGACTATCAGTTTTATACTCACATTCCCCTGTCGAAATACAGCTGAAAAATAGTCGATAAGTAGGTACGGAAAAATCAAGTAAAAGACTCGTTATTCCTATTTCTAGCGAATTTACATTCATACAACATCCATATCCAGTAATCCAGGGGTGTAGAAGTATTAGTTGATCATGTTTGAAAGTCACCTCAATTTTGCTAACTAATTTTTTCTTAAATTGGAGCAACATGAAAGCAAATCTCTATAGTACCATTAATCAAACAGAAAATATCTTTCGCAATAATAATTTTTCTGTATCTGACTCAATCTAAAACATCTCTTCGCTATACAGATCGATAACTTCCACAACCTAAGTAGGTATTATCCTTTTGTATGCGGTAAAATATGACAGACTATGGCACTTGATTTCATGTATCTGCTTTCCATCTGAATCAGCAATCCTCACAATAGCTTTGATCAACCTCAAAATACCCTGAGAAAATGCAGCTGAAAAAATATTCGAGTAAGTACGGAAATGCGCACAGTTCAGTTGGAGCCAGCAGAGTAGCAGTGTAGCAGTTGATCATGTAGAAAACAGAGAAACAAGTTGAATTTATATTACTGAGTAATATTGGATTGATCAGCGTTTCAATAGTTCTTCTTCTGCCGCTGCACTTCGCATGATTATTTGAAATTGCGATTTTAAAATTGAACAATTTGATCAAGATAGTATTGGTGCTGTTACATCTACTTGATATGTCCAATTTGTACTGAAAGGCGGGTTTCTCTGCTAAAGCAGTGTGTGAGGGGTTGGCCATGTGATATAGTAACTACAACGCTACCTACTTTGGTCATGGTTGGAGAAGATACGCCAAAAAGTCTCTATTTAAATCTAGCAAGACCTGACATGTATCAATATTTTACAAATATCCAATAAAACCTACTTTAGTAGTTGCCGAACGTCAGGGAAGACCTCTTACTTGAGAGTCGAGCGACATTTGAGGCTGGGTATTATAGTGTTGTAACGCGATAAGTGACCCTTGGAACCGTCATAAAAATCTTAAATTTCGATAGTATGCTCCTTGGGCCCTCAGAATTTGCTGTATAGTTTTTGGCGTCTCGACGACGCCGTGGAGAGGTGCCACGGCGCCGGAAGTGGCGCCGAGTGTGCCAAAACACCGGTAATAGTGGGACCTTACGACTTAAGATTCTCCGAATACACTGTTGGGTATCGCTATATAGGTTTTGGTATCCAGACAAAGCCAGTTAGTGGTGCCAAAAAAAAAAACCAAAAGGAGCTAATTTGTTGTATATGCGCTGCATTCGTTTTACTGGAGGTACGAGAGGCAACTGGTCAACGGACCCACTAGACTTTTCTTTAGATTTTAGTCTAAATTAATCAGCTGAACATGATGATGAAACGCAGTTGCAGCACGTGAAGGAAGATCTCATCTTGAGGTCACCATTGCAGCTTATAGGTAATCGTGCAAAAAGTAGATGTATCTATGGGTACATGGACGGTAATTGTTTACTTGTTATCAGTAAAATTCGTATCCGTTCTCCGTCATCGCACTGCATGAGGGTAAGTACTCGTACCTCAAACGAGAAATATTTGTGTACCACTACATAATGTAATTGCAACGAAGCAATGGAAATATCCGCCTAAATTTAGATTTATAACATCTAGTGATCAAGTTTTCAACGTGCAGTAGCACATTTAGAAGAGTTGATGAGCGCTCTATACGAAGTTTTCAAGAATATTACTCAGATAAATGGCCTGTTTTTAGATCGTATAATGGATCAGTCATCTCTAAGGGGTGAAAAGTAGGGGTTGAAATTTTCAGAACGCCTATACCTTTTTTTTACGTGAATCTTTTTGCGGTTTTAAATAGTTCTTGAACTTACGAGTTTTTTGAGACCACCCAGAGCATTGTACGTCCCGCCGTTCTTTCACAGTAAGGCCCCCCCAAGTTTGCACCGACAGGCTTGGTCATCAGGAGGGTGAATCAAACAAACTGCGTACATTCAGGCCAAATATCATCGCTAGGGAGCACCTGATTATAATCACGGATGGCTGTGTGAAGTCGAGTTGGTTGTTCCGCGATATTATTCCATTTGAAAACGCTGCAAATCCCTGCACAACGGTTTATTATTTTGTATAGAATACCCTTCCGTTACAGATCACAGCTCTATGTATAGATAACCCGTCTATATAATATGATATGTACTATTCTATACATATTATGTAGATCGCAGACCCTCCTTAGGTTAGTACCTAACCCCGTACTCGTTACTAGGTACCTACCTAAATCACGAGTTAAATGTTGCTAAAATAATTCTGCCGATGACAAACAGTACCTAACAAAAAGAAACACACATAATGAAGTTCTGAAAAGAAATTGTTGATGAGGAGTGAAAAAAGTTGCGAAAGTACCTACCAACAAACTCCAGCCCCTTCTACGTAGATGGTATAATGAACCGTTGTGTAATAATTTACCGTTGAGTAATGATTTACCGTAGTAATAATTTACCCATCAATAATACTTCAACGTTTGTTCAAGTTTCACTACCTACCAACAAACTCCAAAAGAGCCATCATTTTTCAAATGAAATAATATCACAGAACAACCAACTCGACTTCATACTCCGCCAATATAATCAGGTGATCCCTACCAATGATTGGCCGTATTCACGAATTCCTATTGTGGGCGCGTCTCTGGTTACGAGATTTGGTTTGAATTGTATACAATTTCATTCACACTGGAGTCGAAAATGCCTGTCGGTGCTAACTTCGGGGCCTTACTGTGAACGAACGGCTGGACGTACGATGCTCCGGATGGTCTTAAAAAACTCGCAAGTTCAAGAACTATTTAAAACCGTAAAAATATTCACGTAAAAAAATGGTATAGGCGTTTTGAAAATTTCAACCCCTATTTTGAACCCCTTAGAGATGACTGACAGTAACGTCGAGCTTCGAGGACCAACTAGACAGCGAACGGAACCTATAACCCGAATTTCATCAATTTTTGTTCATGGTAACTAAGAAAAGTGGCCCGTACGGCGTACGGCGTACGGCGTACGGCGTACGGCGGACAGACAGAAATATTTTTATTGCAGTTTTGGATTCTACATACCTTGAAACGTAAACCATCAAATTTTGAGGGGGGGTAAGAATTTTTTTTTTCATGCTCGATTCCAATGGTTCATTATTGAAAATAATAAACCAAAATGAAGACTCTTTTGGATTTTGTTGATAGGTACTTTTGCAACTTGAACAAACGGTGAAGTATTATTGATGGGTAAATTATTACACAACGGTAATTATTACGCAACGGTAAATTATTACATAACGGTTCATTATACTATCTACGTAGAAGGGGCATCTATGCAGGTAAATTATTACACAACGGTTTATTATTTGCCTTATGCTTCATGAATAACTACAAAAAATTATTTAATGATTGAATTATTGAATCCCGCTCATTTGTAGGAAACCTTAATTCCGGGGCCGGTTCCAGTACCTACTCGATTTGGGGCTTTCCTGGGGGGAGCTCGAGGGTATTGACGTAGAAAACAGTGATCTACGCAGAAGGGACATCTACACAGGTATTTTTTCTCTCTTCCTGATAGATATTTACAAAATGTAGGAATGAATTACTTACATATGCCATTTTATAGGTGATGTTTTACATGTTTTTAAGTTGTTCTATAGAGCATGCTCTATAGACTAAATAGTCTCAAGCATAATAAAAGTTGAATAAATCAAGAAATGAAAATAAATAAATTGCTTTGGAAAATGCCCGAATTGGTTTGGAAAATGCTCAATTTGGTTTATAAAATCTCCAATTCGACTTAGAATTATGCTATAAATTGGACTTATGGATATATTTTTTTTCTCACAATTAACTATATTTTTTCTTTCTTTCATTCATCCAGCTAAGTAGGTGTAGTCACTAGGCTGTGTTCAAGTTCTCGAAGGAGCTCGTGTCCCGTGGAACAAAAGAGCGCGAGATTTGTGAGGTTGACATTCCAAAGGGGTCCGGTTAATATATTACAACCGACAACACCATTCGACTCACCCGCTACCGCCGAGGAATTTAGCGTTTGTAAACGACTAATGCACCCCCGCACACGTTCACACTACCGCACGTTCACAGCCCCCTGCAGCATTCCGACAATTAACTGATTGGTCCCGAAGGGGCAAAGGGTGTCGTAAAACAAATATTCTTTATGCACCCTCACAGGATCAAAAACCCCCTCCCCTCCCCTCCTTACCACTCCACTATGACCCTAAGTGTACCGTATCAAACTCGGGACAATATGTTACATCACTTGAGCTAATTCCTTTCCCTCAACCGTTTCCCCCTACATCTGGTGTTGGGAGGAGAACCCTCATGTTTTTATCATCGAATGAACGATACACTTCTCCCCTCCCTTTCAATCAACTGACTCATTTACTTCGCTAATGAAACTAAATTAATAGCCATTTCACTGTCCCTACGAGAAGCCCATGGTTTGTTCGTGGTTGTTCACCAAAAGAAAACGTCTGCCAGTTCCAGTAGGCAGTACAGCTTCCTCAAGTGAATCACATGAACGTATTGAGTAGTTGGGTATGTTCGGGACCATCTGCGATCCAACCCGCGTGTACCCTCAAAATGTCACGTCTCTACGACTATTTTTCGCGTTGTTGGAAGAGTTACAAGAAAATGGTCAACATTTCATGTTCGGACATGCGCAGACGAAAGTTACACTACGATTCCAATGAAATTCATAGGGAACTATCAACGTATTAAACCTGATCGACCCTCCAAATCTGAACTCATTTAAACGATAATTAAGGTACCTAGTTATGGGAACTCCAAGTATTTCACGTTTGCGCGTGCGCAGACGAAACAATTTCAATGATTTTGAAATGAGACCATCTGCGATCAAACCCGCGTGTACCCTCAAAATTTCAGATCTCTACGACTATTTTTCGCAGAGTTAGAAGCGCCACAAGGAAACTGTCAACATTACATGTTCGCGCATGCGCAGACGAAAGTTACACTACGATTCCAATGGAATTCATATGGAACTATCAAAGTATTATACCTGCTCGACCCTTCAAATCTGGACTCATTTCAACGATAATTTATTAAGGTAGTTATGGGGACTCCAAGTATTTCACGTTTGCGCGTGCGCAGACGAAACCATTTCCATGACTTTGAAACTTGACCAACTGTGATCCAACCCGGGTATACCCTCAAAATTTCAGCTCTCTACGACTATTTTTCGCAGAGTTAGAAGCGTCACAAGGAAACTGTCAACATTTCATATTCGCGCATGCGCAGGCGAACGATACAGTACGATTCCAATGAAATTCATGGGGAACTGTCGAAGTATTATTACTTTTATTATTAGTTTGAACTCATTTCAACGACATTTAAGGTAGTTATGGGCGTTTCAAGTATTTCACGTTTGCGCATGCGCAGACGAGAGTTACAGTACGTCTGCAATGATTTTGGTGTGGCACTATCTGCGACCCAACCCGCACCTACTTTTCTAATTTCAGCCCATTTGGACCATTATTTCGGGTAGTTATGGGCGTTACAAGGAATTGACCATAGCCAGAGACACACGGACGGACGGACAGACAGACACGGAACCAAAAATGTTCCTTGATGTCTTCAAGTGCAAATTCACATTTTGGAGGACTTGAATTTTTTCGGCTCTGCCATGTTTAATGGCACAGCTCTCGTATCAATAACACGATCGCATGCAGCTCGTGTTGTAATTACGCAGTGTGACGCTAATAATGAATAAACACGCCATTAGTTCGTAAGGAATTAAGTACCGCGGATTTCCGCGTTTCTGCGTGCGCAATGGCCATAAATGATCCGATCGTTCTGTAAGTCACCAGGGGACATATAGGGCCCAACCCGCACGTTCCCTGAAAATCTCAGCAGAGGATTGATTCAAATTTCTGATTTGGATTGAGTAAGTTTGCTGAATTTGTTCAGAAAGCTTTAAAATCGGCAAGTGGATTTTAGAGCTAAAAACGCGGCGACGTCCTTTTCACATGGGTATATCATTCTACTGGACATACCTACAGAAGTGTCGGCTGTTCAATTATCCTTTCTTTCATGTGCAATAATTTAATAGTGCAATAATTTAAATAGGTATGATTTCCACCAATTTTGCCCCCCCCCCCCCCCTCACCAAAACACGAATTAGGCTCCTATTTTTGATAAATTATGTTTGATCATTCATAGTGTCTTGATCCACCTGTTGATACTACTTCTAGTGTTATTATACAAACTTACGGATTTCAGACAATTTCCCAGGTTTTTGACTCATCAAAAATGAATTTTGGAAGCTGAAACTTCGTTACTACCTCAATTCTTCACTCTTTGGTCAAAATCAACTTCATTTTCGGTCTTCTCGCCCCAAAAAACATGGGAAACGGTAGCTCATAAGGTCATGTTCACTAAAACCTCAAAAAAAAAAGTCGAAAACCCATATTTTTACATCCATTTTTCACCCATAATACCCTTGGGTATATTCCGATCGGGCTGCAAAGTTTTGGAACACAACTAGGGCCCAAATAGAGCCTGTGTGCGGAAGAACCAATTTCGTAAACCGAAAATAAGGTAGATATGGATGATACGGAGGACGGATGGCATTTTTGGAATCTGTACCTTGAAACGTAAAAGAAAAAATTTTGAGGGGGTGTTATAAAAAAGTTTTTGCTGAACAAATACATAGGTGTATTTTCTACAGAATAATAAACCAAAATTTGTTTCCCTCTCAAAAATCAAAACAAAGGTTCCGCTACTTTGGTGGGCTGGGAAGCAAGGTTTCTGTCAAGTTTAATGGCACAAAGCTTTCTAGCATCCATAACATGATCAAAAATTACAATAGGTTTCTTGGGGTTTAAACGTGGGTTACGCGTTTACGCATGCGCAGACGGAATTTACATTCAGGTTTTCATTATGTTCATACAGGGCCATCTCTGGCCCAACCCGCAGCTACCCTAAGATTCACCGACCATTCTTTAGTGCAGTTATGAGCGTGGCATGAATTGCGGACACACATAGGCACACAACCAAATTTGATCAGAAATGTCTAAAACGCAAAACATTAAAATTTTGCTTTCAGAAGACAAAAACATATATTTTTCCTCCCAAAACTGATCACAAGACTCCCGCTACCCTGGTTAACTCGGAAGTAAAACACTCAAAAATAATTTCCAAGTAGGTAGACAATTAAATAACAAGAAAGTGCAAGAAATGATAGGCTGTCAAAAATGTATATACAATCAAGGGAAATCGGGATTGTTATATTAATATACGAAGGATCGTTCATTTTTACTAAGGTTGTTATTCCATTTACTTTGACATAATTACTATTCCTACTGATAGTTGACGTTATTAACAGCTAGTTAATTGGATATGATTCAATATTATAGACCGACATTTTGTGAAAAACATAAGCATAAACATAAAGTAAACTCTAGAAAATTATATGAAAAATTTGCGTAAAGCGAATCGAAGTAAACTCTAGATGTTACCATTATGCGCTGGCAGTCTTAAGCCTGCATAAAATGGGAAGGAAACGCTAGTATCAATACTGGTCCAAAGTGGTTGCCAAGGGATGCTTTCTTCTGGCCCAAAGTGGTAGCGAAAACCGGTCCAAAGTGGCTGCTATTTCAAAAACGCTGCAAATAATTACACAAATGTTTATTATTTACCTTTATATAGATGCTCCTTCGCAAAACCCCATTTTTACCCCCACTTTTCACCCATAACACCCTTGGGTATATTCCGAACGGGCTCCAAAGGTTCGGGACACAACTAGGGCTCAAATGGAGCCTGCTTGCGAAAGAAAGAATTTTTTAGACCGAAATTGAAGTAGTTATAAATGATAAGGCGGACGGACATATCATATTTGGGATCAACGCACCTTTTGAAACGTGAGGGGGTAAACCAAAAAGCTCAACAGGTGAATCAAGACATTTAAATGGCACTATCAATGATCAAAGATAATTCGAAAAAAAGGGAGCGTAATTCGTGTTTTTGGGGGCCAAAATTGGTGGAAACCATAAGAAAAAGCTATTTCATTTATTGCACATGAAAGAAACAATAAATGAACAGCCGAACTGTAGGTATGTCTGATAGAATAATAAACCCATGTGACAAGGACTTTGCAGCGTTTTTAGCGAATTTTCGAAGAAAAGGAAGCTATTGTTCTCGGTCCAAAATTTTTAAAACTCGAATTTCCGAAAGATTTTTATACCAAAATCCGTTTCAGACCATCCTGAATTCCCTGCCGAAAGACACCAAAAATTATATGTATATATATATATATATATTTATATATTTATATATATATTTATATATTTATATATGTATGTGTCATTCCAGACGATAACTCTCGAAAGAATTGAGATAAAAAGTTCAAATTTGCACGAAAAATCTGTCTTGGCAATCGACAGGCTAAGTTCGAAGATGGGCAGAATCGGGTCACCCTAAGAGGGAGTTTTGGGGAGTTTTAGTGGGGGAAAATTACCCATAAATTCCCAAAATGAAAAAGTCTGACAAGTGACACCTCATTTTAAAGGTTTTTGTACGCTGAACACGATGGTGAAATCAGAATTGCGATATCTCATTCCATTCTCAAACTGGAGCACTTTGAAGATGAAGGAACGTGGTTATTTCTTGAGATGTTCTTCCTGGTTCGTCTGCTCTAATCTGATAACGGAATGGGATATCGCAATTCTGACTTCACGATCGTGTTCAGCGTTGGAAAATCTACAAACCGAGGTGTTACTCGGCAAAAAATGGAACAAAAAATTTGTTACGTACCCAATACCTACTCTTCTGGTATTCAAAACATTTTTGATTTCCCCCTCCCCCTCCTTCCACCCCAAATTTTACTTTGCGTAAAACTACTCCTGTTTTAATTTTGTATGGTATCAAGTTGGGAAAACATTGACCGAAAATTAATTTTCAGAAAATTTTAGGCGGAGGAGGAAGATGCCGAAAACTTCGAAAATTCGCTCTTATAGCCATGCTGCATGACTGTGGTTTTTTGATTTAGTAATACCGTTGTAAGCCAACTTGACACCATGCTTGACTAGCTCTTGGAATTCGGACTTTTCAAACGCGGTTGAATACCTTTCGGGTAAAAAATACTCTAAATTCACCCAAGCATTTTGTGAAAAATAAGAGCTACGGCGTTCTGAACCTGATCCCAAACGGTACCCACAAACCAAATTTCGTTAATTTTGGTTCATGGTAACTAAGAAAAGTGCGAAGTACGGCGGACGGACAGAATTTTTTGTATTGCATTTTCGGATTTTACGTACCTTGAAACGGAAACCATCAAATTTTGATGGTGGTGGGGGGGGGGGGATTTATTTTTTTTCATGCTTGATTCCAACGGTTCATTATTGAAAATAATAAACCGAAAGTTGGGCCAAAGTGGATCCCCCCCCCCCCCCCCTCCACCGGTATATTATCTGAAGGATGCATGCCCAAAAATGTTGAAGACCACAGATCTAAATGATCAGTATTATTTTTGATTTTATTATGAGGATTTATTTTTGTGCTAAACGCAAATTGAATTTGGTTATTTGATTACTGAGCAGGATTAGACGAAAAGCAGAAAATGGTCGAACGGAGCTAAAAAGCCTGCGAAAAGAAAACACCGATGACCGCCAGTTTGTAACAGTAAACGGAACCGATTCTTCGTCGCGTACTCTGCCCATTGTCCGCCCATTTATGAAAAGCTCGCTCTCGGGTGAAAATCGGCGCGGCGGCGGCTCCTTGAAAGATATGAGAAGAAAATGATAGCGCCATTGAGTAGAAGAAGACTCTCGAGGGAGTCGGGTGACGAGAGTTTTCTCACGTTCGGACCGAGAAAAAAATGGAGAAGAATAAAGAAGAAGAAGAAGTTGGAAAAATGGAAGGTACGGCGGCATCTTCAGCAACGGGTAAACATCTAAACCATTGAGGACCTCTTTCAGTTTTGTAAAGAGCAATTTGTGATACTGTAGAAGGATGGGGGTCGAACAGACTCCCATAGCGTTTGAGGGGGTACTTGGCTTGAGGCGTAATCGCACGAACGAAATGCAATATTGAACCCAGTTTACCAAAACTGGGGGCCTATTCACTAAGAGAGATAGTGAAAAAGAGATCTATTTTGAAAATCTCCTGGGCGAAATAATCTCCCTCGGGAGACATTCTCTTCCAGTGTCTCCCAGGTTCGTCTATTTTACTGAATAGCTCTCAACCCGCACTTAGACGTTTTTACTCAAGAATCGATAATATGTACATGTTACGGGCAATGTATCCAAGTTGGGCATTCTGCAGAATGACCGGAAATTTTATACAATGACCGTTCAACAGGGTATTGTACCCTGTTGAACCCATGAATATTCTGTGATTCTGTAGAATTCCCGGTCATTCTGTAGAAAGCCCACAGGTTGATGGTCAATGTTTTGAATATCTCTGAAAGTGTATTGAGAAGTAGGTAGTTTTTATTGAAATTAATGAAGCGGTATCACAGTATTTCATGACAAATGATCACATAGTCAACATATAACAAAGAACAATGGAACTCACTTATTGCAGAATGTCCAAGAACTAAGATTTTATTGACAACAACTTTTATTGACGATATCTCCAAAGCATTAAATTGCTTTGGAGCTCCATTGATCCTATTCACAAGGATGTACACTTGAAATTGAACACATTGCCTAACGATGAGATGGCAATGTATACAATGCCCACTCATCGTTGGGCAATGTGTTCAATTTCAAGTGCACATCCTTGTGAATAGGATCAATGTAGCTCCAAAGCAATTCAGTGCTTTGGAGATATCGTCAATAAAATAATGTCATGTGCGAATTACTTGCGTCCAAAAAGCTGGACATTCTACAGAATGCCCATAACATATATATTTTTAGTCAACAATCGACTTACCTTTAGGAGATGAAAAAACATTCATCAAAATGACCGATATGGTAGCTGGTGAACGAAGGATGATACACGATCACTGTCGAACGAATGAGAAATGAGAAAGAGACTCTACCTTTCGAGAAAAGACACCCAGGGGCGTTGCGTCCATAAGGTCACTTGGGCCACTGCCCCAGCACCCAAAAACACTAAAAAGACCAATCATTGTTCAGTTGGCATCTGAATTTCCCTAAGTACACTGTACCTACCATTTTTGTCTATGTTGTCTGAGGTTAAGTTGGAGGTATAACCAGGGGCGTTGCGTCCATGAGGCCACTTGGGCCACTGCCCGGGCACCCAAAAACACTAGGAGTAATAACAAACACCATTGTTCAGTTGGCATTTGAATTTCCCTCCATACACTGTTCAACAGCGACTCGGCAGTTTTCTCTGGGTATGGAATGGAAATTCTACGGATATTCAATATTCTAGTAGAGCATCCATGGTGTGCTCCATAGACCAAGCGTGTTATCGGGATAAAGCGACAGTAATGCGTGGGATTCAGTAATTCAATAATGAATTATTTGCTGTTATTCATGAAGCATAACGTTTGTTCATGTTTCAAAAGTTTCTACATATCAACAAAATCTATCATCATCATCATCATCACCGAATCATCGTCATTCCTCAAATGAAATAATAGTAAGGAGCAACTAACTTGACTTCATACAGCCATCCGTGATAATAATCAGGTGTTCCCAAGCAATGACATTTATGTGGGCCGGATTTGTAACGTATAGCCTTCTACGTAGATAGTATAATGAACCGTTGTGCAATAATTTGCCCATCAATAATACTTTAACGGTTTTTCAAGTTGCACAAGTACATACAAACAAACTCCAGCCCCTTCTACGTAGTTGGTATAATGAACCGTTGTGTAGTAATTTGCCACTGTGTAATAATCTCCAAAAGAGCCATCATTTTTCAAAAAATGAAATAATATCACAGAACAACCAACTCGACTTCATACTCCGTGAATATAATCATGTGCTTCCTAGCAATGATTATCTCGGGCCAATTCCCGATTGTTGCCGCGTCCCTCGTGATGATATTTGGGCTGAATGTATACAATTTCATTCACCCTCCTGTTGAAAAAGCCTGTCGGTGCAAACTTCTATGCGCCTTACTGTGAACGAACAGCTGGACGTATAGTGCTCCGGGTGGTCTTAAAAATCTCCCAAGTTCGAGAACTATTTAAAACCGTTAAACAAATTCTAGATAACGGCGTCCTGGAGATTTCAACCCCTATTTTTCACCCCTTAGGGATGACTGACATTAACGCCAAGCTTCGAGGACCAATTAGACCCCAAATGGGACCTACAAACCGAATTTCGTCAATTTTGGTACATGGTAACAAAGAAAAGTGCGACGTGTGGCATAGGCGGACGGACTGAAAGTTTTTATTGCATTTTCGGATTTTACGTACTTTGAAATGTAAACCATCAAATTTTGAGGGGGAGTTAAACATTTTTTTTCATGCTCGATTCCAAAGATTCATTATTGAAAATAATAAACCAAAATATCAAGGCTGCCGATGAGGAAAGTTTTCCTCTGGGAAATGTGATACTGCGAGCCGTCAGTCCTCTCCCAGAGATCCACAGTGGCTGGAGAGAAGGCTCAGTGCACAAACCACGCATGCCCTCTGGGGATCGGGATATCGTGGGTGGGGCCCACCAATCAATAAAGGACCTGCAATTCCTCCCTTCTGCTCCTGTAATTCTTATCCTTCTCTCCCTTCAGTCCGCCGCTCTTCCCCAAGGCAAACTTGATTGAACGTCCTAATCAACGCTTTCTTTGCAATTCATGTCGAAAGATCCCTGAACAGGGTGAAAGTTGACGAGAAGCCAACTTCACTGGTGATGAACGGAGAAGGATTAAAGCAATAATTAGGTGCTTCCTGAGAGGCTTAAACCAACAAAATTTCATTTTTTTGGTTTATTACTCTGTGTATAATAACCTGTGTATTTCCTCAGCAAACATTTTTATAACACCCCCTCAATTTTATCATTTACGTTTATGCGTATATTCCAGAAATGCAATGTCCGTCCGCCGTATCACGCATATCTACTTCATTTTCGGTCTAAAAAATTCGTTCTTTCGCACAAAGGCTCCATTCGGGCCCTAGTTGTGTAACGAAACTTTGCATCCTGATCAGAATATAACAAGGGGTGTTATGGGTGAAAAATGGGCGAAATTTGTGTGTGCTTTAGTAACATGAGCTTGCGAGGTATCGTTTTCCATGTTTTTTAGGGCGAGGTGTCCGAATATGAAGTCGATTTTGACCAAAGAGTGAAAATTGAGGTTGTAACGTAGTTTCAGCCCTTAATTTTCGTTAAACTTTCTTCCATGATCGTCCTTCTTCTGCGCACAGTTTGGGTCCCCATTTGGGAACACATTTGGGTCCTAGTTGTGCTCCGAAGCTCGGCAGCCCGAGCGGAATACTCCCAAATATGTTATGGGGGGAAAATGGGTGTAAAAATAGGGTTTTTCGAGGTTGTTTTTTTTTTTGAGATTTTAGTGAACACCGAATGAAGTTGAAGAACGCATATGAAGTTAATTTTTGAGTGAAGAATTGAGGTTGTAACGAAAGTTCACCTCCCAAAATTCATTTTTTATGAGTCAAAAACCTGGGAAATTGTCTGAAATTTCCATAAATTTGTATAATAACACTAGAAGTAGTGTTAGCAGATGAATCAAGACAGTTAATCAATAATCAAAGATAATTTGTCGAAAATAGGAGTTTAATTCTTGTTTTTGGCGGCCGAAACTGGTGGAAACCATCAGAAATAGCCATTTCAATTATTGCACTTGAAAGAAACAATAAATGAAGAGCCAAAATTTCTGTAGGTATGTCCAATAGAATAATAAACCCATGTGATAAGGACTTTGCTGCGGTTTTTTTATTTTTTTATTTTTTTTGTTTTTTAAGGATGAGGAGACCAAATGTGAAGTCGATTTTGACCAAAGAGTGGAAGAAAATTGAGGTTCTAACGAAGTTTCAGCCTTAAATTTACGTAAAATTTTGGTCTAAAATCATCGTTCTTCCGCACACAGTTTGGGTCCCCATTTGGGACATTTGGGTCCTAGTTGGGCTCCGATGCTCGGCTGCCCAATCGGAATACAGCCAGGGGTGATATGGGAGAAAAATGTGTGTAAAATTAGGGGTTTCCAAGTTCTTTTTTTCAGGTTTTAGTGAACATGAGCTTGTGAGGTATCGTTTTCCATGTTTTTTAGGGCGAGAAGACCAAATATGAAGTTGATTCTGAGGATTGAGGTTGTAACGAAGGTTCAGCTCCCAAAATTCATTTTTTATGAGTCAAAAACTGAAAAAATTAAATTAAATGTCACTATCAATGATCAAAGATAATTTGGAGCCTAGTTCGTGTTTTTGGTGGCAAAAATTGGTGGACACCATCAAAAATAGATATTTCAATTATTGCACATGAAATAAACAATATATGGACAGCCAACATTTCTGTGGGTATGTCCAATAATAAACCCATGCGACAAGGGCTTTGTAGCGTTTTTATGTTATCAATTATTGCTGTGACAATTCTGATAACTCGATTCTTTCCGGCCCCTCTGTCTCCTATTGTAGGGAGAGCCAAAGCTCCCGCTGTTGCCTGGAAAAACTACAACAATGGCCGCACATCACTTGTCATCAACCTAATCGCACCTAAATCGTACTCTACCTCCGGATAAAATCAAATGGACTCCGCTCAATTGACCCTCAATTACGCCATTTTCCTGTAAACGCCGCAGAGAGCTGAATATAAAACGACTGGTAGCTCATTCCGTTCTCGATACGAACCGGAAACGTTTGAAGTCCGCCTGGAGACTCTATCAAACCTAATTTTCATCATATCATACCTAATTTGCCACGGACTATGAGAGGGAAGTGAGCGGTCTGGGGCGGACTTGAGCCTTGTTTTTTTCTCTCCACTGGACAAACGAGACGGGGCTTAACTGTTGGTTTCCTCTAGCCTCGGGGTGGGCTCACTTAAACCCGCGGTTTTCGTGATGTGCTATTGTTTGAGTAAGGTAATCGGGGTTCCGTGATTCCGAACGTTCCGTCGTTGTAATTTCCGTCCAAAGTGAAATCGCGATGAGTCGACGCGACAATTTGATGTCGTTGTTCCTGATGCGGTCGTCAGACTGTGAAATTTTGGAGGGAAACTCGATAAGTTGACGACGTGAGCGCAGTTTGTTTCGTTATATGCCTTAGTGACTCGGACATACTTTTTTTTTTCTCTCTGAATTATGGAGGTATTCAACTTTCCAAAGAAAACTCATCGTGCGTGGTCATACGCAATTAAATAAAATCTTCGCAATTAAATTAAATCTCTTCCACCCTGCTAGAACCACCTAACACCCTCCATGAGGATCCTGCAGTCCTATTGTACAATATGTCCTATTAAGGAGGAACGATCGAGGCAAGACTAGAGCTACTCTCATCTCGATGTGAGGAGTTTTTTGCATTTTACGAAACTAAAAGGTCTTCTCGAGAGTTTTAACATGGATATGTTTTTGGGCTGAGGGACAATTCGAAATTTCCGACACCAAAATATGTAGCACTGTATCTAATGGGCTATTTGCAAGTATTTATATTATGAAAGTATTTATTTTTTAATGAAAGTAGATTCCATCCTAAGAATTTTGAGACAAACCGGTAAAATATTGATGGGGAGATAGTTGATATCGTTCCAAAATAAGAAAACTATTTTATAAAAATAAGATTATGATCTTATCAAATATTACGATATCCGATGGAAGACAAATTGATTAACCATAATTATCAAGAGGCACCCTAATGCCCGTGTCAACCTTACAAGATATCCTAAACATCTTGGAGGATAAACTAATATTTAAACCCTCCTACGATAAGCAGTTCTTTCTCAATCAGTTTTCAAAGTTTCCAGAGTATTCTACGTCACATGGCAGGGGGTTTCCGCCCAGGCGAGAGGAGTGCAATGAGGAACATCTGGAAAATTTGTAAAATCATAAGAATCGTAGGAGCGTGCGGTTTGTCTCAAAATTCTCAGGATGGAATCTACTGTCATTTTAAAAACTGTAATTTTAAAAATAATACAAGCCGCTTTCATGACCCATGCAAATAGCCCATTCCCCAGAAGCTAATTAATTTCTTTACTGTTTGAACTGCGAGGATGAAATTCGAAATGGAGCCTCTCCAGGACTGGTGAATAAGAATGACGAGGTGAGGACCCTCCCTAATCAGCAGAGTGAGCCCTGAGGCTAATTTCACTCCTGTTCTGACCTACGAGGATGAAATTCGAAATGGAGCCTCTGCAGGTCTGGTGAGTAAGAATGTCATGGTGGGGTCCAAAGTCAGTTGATGGAGCCTTTCATCAGGCCCAACATTTCTTCGTTTAACGCAAAAAAAAAAAATTAAACCACTTTTTTTTCACGGGCAAATATGCAATACAGTACTGTCAATTCGTGCGTCCAAAAACATGTCCATGATTCAATGTTTTTCAGAGAAAGCGGAGAAAATGAGGTTTAGTTTCTACACATAAACGTTGTTGTCATGATTCCCTCTCAGAAACCACTCCTGTAATATTACGAGAGATTTTACGAAATAAACGCGGATAACGTTGAGCTGGTCAACAACAAGGGTTTTCCCCACCACCAACCGCCGCAAACGGTCGTAACGGCCGATTTTGGACTGTGGACGGGTGGAAAAACCCGTCCCCTATAAAAACAGCCCTTCTGGCCCAGCTCTTCAGTCGACGATCCGTTCCCCGACTTGCGACTTCTCTCTCGAACCTCTATCTCTCTCTCTCGTCCTATCTCCCTCCTTTTCTCGTACCTGCTGTGGTGAAAACCGCGGGGTGTTAGCTTCCATCCACCTGGTGTCTGCTGTGGTGGAAACTGCGGGACACCTTCCTCTCCACCAGTACCTACCTGCTGTGGTGAAAACCGCGGGGTACTAGCTACCCCATCCCAGGCACCTGCTGTGGTGAAAACCGCGGGGAGCCACTTCCTAAAGCGCCTGTTGTGGTGAAAACCGCGGGGAGCTAACCTTCCCTTCATCTAACTCCCGCTGTGGTGAAAACCGCGGGGAGTTATCAAAAAGACTCCATTGGAGCACATCCGTCCGCTTACAACCTCTCACTCTTTCTCATCTCACAACACCTGGCGAACCCTTCTCTCCAATCGACAGTCGTGAAACCCCTTCACGACAAGTGGTCCTGAGCCAAAAAACCGCTCACGGCAGTTGTTTAAACTTTTTCCTTCAAACTCCTCTTCCCGACAGGTTTTCTGAAAGGATGCTACAGGTCGTTCGGGAGCTTTGAAGCTGTGTGGGGGAAAATGCGACGTAGTCGATACCGTCTCCTACCCCCAAGTCTTTTCCTCCCATCCCACTGAATCACTTCTATCACGTGCCCTCTTCATCCCCTCTCGTGTAATCTGTATTCCAAACCCGAAAACGTTTCTCGAAGCAAATCTCGCCTTGTCCTGCCGGAGAATCGACTTCCACGTTATTGACCGGAGTAAAGTATTTGTACCTTGCGCCTGCCTTCTCAACATATTTACAATGCGGCGGCAATTAACACAAACTGGAGATCCTGGAGACCTTTGCGTCTTCCAGAAATTTCATAAATTCCAGAAAATGTTTTTCTAAATTTCGTCGAAATTCAGTGAAATAGAATCAGGGATCACAAATCGCTCAGATGTCGCTTTACAAAGATTTTCATTGCTCGCGCTTGCTCAGGTGCTGCTGTTATTCAGATCACACTGAAATTGATAGGGGACTATCAATTAGAGGTTCGACCTGCAAGATTCCTGGAAAGATCAAATTTAAAAAACGCCGTCGTTCGAAAACTTTTGATAGAAAGGTATGTGCCTATACAGGTTTTTATGAAATTTTAAAATATATCGAATTTCAGGATTTTTTGAGACCGCCCGCGGGAGCATTGTACGCCCAGCCGTTCGTTCGCGGTAAGGCCCTAAGTTTAAACCGAGAAGCTTCGTCAACATGAGCGTGGAATCATACAGTATGCATACGGCCGAGACATCATTGCTAGGGCATAAATATTATAATCACGCACAGCTGATTATAATCACGCATGGCTATGTAAAATCGATTTGGTTGTTCTGTCTTAATTATTATTATTCAAGTTGAAGAAAGACTTTTATTTTGGATTTTGTTGGTAGGTACTTTCGAAACTTGAACAAATTTGGTTCAGTGTCTGTCCGTCTGTGTTTTCAAAAATCCTTGCCACACACATAACTTGCTCATCTCGAATTCGATTTTGCTAAAATTTTCAGTGATCGTGCGGGTTGGGCCCTAGATGGTCCACTACGAATTACAGAACGATCGGATCATTATTAAAGCGCATGCGCAAATGCAAGATCGTGGTAATCAATTTCATACGAAAAAATTTCGCGGTTTCGATCAAATTTGGTGGGTAGTTGAGGGTGGTGCTTCTATAATCCAGATGGTCCCCTATGGATTTCAAAAAGCTCATCATTGTACGACCACTGCGCCTGCGCAAACGCAAAATCCGCGTTGTTACTAAATTTCTCATGAACCTACGGCCCGTAGGTTCATGAAAGGTTTTGAAATTTAAAATCGAGCCGATTTCTATGAAATTTTCACGAAAGATTTTTTGAGACCACCCGAAGCTTTGTACCTACGTCCAGACGTTCGTTCACAGTTAGATACTGAAGTTAGAAGCTTCTTCATCATGAGTAGGGACTGGAATTTGCATAATTTGCATGTGTGTTTTGCATATTTTGTTCGGTTTCGGAGATTTTTGCATGTTTTGGTCGTTTTGTGCATATTTCTGCATTTTTAATCGAAATTGGGGAATTTCCCTATTTTTCGACACTCCAATCGCCAAATCCTCCGAGATATGTGTTTCTGGATAGAGATACATATCATGATTCATGAGCGTGAATCATACGGCAGTTTACATTTCTCACTCGACCGAAACCGAGCCGGGTTGGTCAGATGTTCGCTAGGGGCGAGACAGCGCTAGGAGCTTCTCCTCGGCTTAGCTTATCTGTTATCTATCTTCCAATCTGTTATCTGAGATCTCTTCAACCAGTTGTGAACATTTCTGTGCGACAAAACAAACGAAGTTGTACGTACCTACGAATATAGTAATTAATGGAAGCTAAGTGAAAACCATTAGAAAATGTTGCCTCAAAATTTATTACCGTAACAAAATTCGAGTATTTGTCCGCCAGATTATGTAGGTAGGTACATGACAGATCAGTGACATGCGTTAGAGAGAGATTTCGAGAGAAGTCGAATTAATATACTGTCTGTATGTACTTATCAATACTGTAATTATAGGTAGGTAGCGGTAGGAACTCCTCCTCGACTTATCTGTGATCTGTCCAATCTGTTATCTGACATCTCTCCAACGAGTTGTGAACAATTTCCGGGCGGTAAAAACGAACGAAGTTGTACATACCGATAATATAGCTATTAGTAGTTGTATCTAAGTGAAAACCAATGGAAAATTGTTGCCGCAAAATTGATTACCAAAACAAAATTCGAGTATTTGTCCGCCAGAGATTATAGGTAGGTACAGGAGAGATCAATGAGATGATCTGGCGGGAGATTTTCTCAAGACGTCAAATTAACATTTTTTGTTTGTACCTTTTAGTACTGCAATAATACGTAGGTAGCAAACTGGCGTGGTTTAAATTAAATTTGAGCGGGCTCGGCTCGTAGTGAACAGCGCTGTTTTACCCCTAGCGGAGGTCTGACGAACTCGGCTCGGTTTCAGTCGCTAAGGTCGAGTACATTTCTCTAGCACAGATATCATTGTTAGGGAACAGCTGATTATAAGCACGCATGGGCTTATAAAATCGACTTGGATGTTCCGTGGTATTATTTCTTTCTTTTTTTCAAGAATGATAGTTATTTTGGATTTTGTTGGCAGGTACTTTAACCCGTTCAGTGCGCCCGAATTTTTGCGAAGTGCTCGCCAGTGCTACGAAAAAAAATTTTAAAAATTTTTTAAAAATTTTATACTGTATATTTTTGCAATTGTCCATGAAAAATATTTTTCATGATTTTTTCGAAAAAGGAGACATCGTGTAGAAGAGACGGGGGCCCCCCTCCGACCCACATGTGTCGAAGGAATTTCCCCGCAGCATTTCCCCTCGAAAGGAATCGGACTACGTTCCGCCGAGGGGTTCTCGGGGGCGCACTCCCGAGGATCACGGTTTTCCGAGGGGGTCTCGGGAGGCGCACTGAACGGGTTAATGCCTAGTTTTTGTTATAAGGTGCAAATAAATTTAGGTATGTAGAAGTTTACCAAACGAATCATCCAAACTAGGTGGAAATTTGGGAATATGTCGAGCGGTTCAGTGAGACTTAGGTTTAGCTACCTTCAGAATATCAAAAATGACCGTTCGTAGGGCCGAAATGGCGCATTACAGGAGATTTTGGCGGGGTAAACACGCACTTTTACTAACTGTAATTATTTCCTGATGTTAGAGAGGTTATTCTTCAACTTTGGGTTCACTTGGGGTGGGTGTGGGTGCGTGGTTAGGTATTCAACAGAAAAATACCCTACTGATTCAGAATCCTAATTGGAATTCAGCCACCTAGGCGCATCTGTACAGGGAAATAATAAACCGTTGTGCGATGATTTGCAGCGTTTTTATTCCTTTTGAGGAGTCTACGATCCTTGAAACGCAAACCACCAAATGTTGAGGGGAGGGGATGTCAACAAATGTTTAACGCTCAATTCCTACGACGATGGGAAATTTTAGTCAAAAAAATTTATTTAAAAAAAAAAAAAAGTTCATAGCTCTTGGAAAAATGATAGTTTGAAGCACGTTTTCCACAATAAGCATTATTTTTTTAAATGAGGGTGATCAAAAGCAAAAATGCGGCAAAAAATGACGTATCAGGTCAATTGACATCTGATTGGCTGTTGGCCCATGAAGGCGGGGCAAAGCTTCGGAGGGGAAGAAGGTTCTCAGTGCTGCCATGAACCCAACATTAGAAATAGCAAACCTCCAGGAACCTTTGCCGTCCCTCGGTTTGATTTTGAGGAAGAGTTTTTTAATTTACGTATAAATTTGCGGTTCGAGCCATCGGTCCATTGCGGTTCCGCGTACCGTTTGAAGTGATGCATTAGCATCACTTCACGCGCGCTGTAGCGCACTAACTGAAATCCCGCTTACAGCCTGTAAGCGGGATTTCAGTTGAACTAGTCGGCGATTTACCTGATGCGTCATTTCTAGCGGGAACTCGGAAAATCAAATTTCACACTCATTTTCTGCCTGGATTTTCCGACATAAACAACTCGGTATGTGATCAGTAAGAAGTGTTAATTTCCGTTATTGAACAGAATTTTGTCCAAAAAAATGAAGAATTTAGCCCTCTGAAAACTGCCAATTCGCTGTAAAGTGTCGAAGTGTCTGGCAGCAGCCTCGTCTCGAACACCGAGGAAGAATCACGGGGAAACAATCAATAGCTCCCTGGTGTCCCGCCCCCGTCCTTATCCCGAATTGCCATCCTTTCCCCCTCCACCGAGTCCCATCAGCCCTCCCCACTACCTACCCCTCTCCACCCTTTCTCCGCCGCTTGATTGGCCCGTAACCACACGGGACCAACTTTCTTCAGATTCCCCCGGGCTAATTAAATCAGAAAACCTCCGCCATTTCCCCACTCAACCGGATCCCTTTTTTTCTCCCTAAAGCCGAAAACGTCCCGTTTTTTTTAAAGGACAGTCCTGATTCCAGACATTTCGTCCCTGGGAAAAGTACTGCCGGAGCGGGTGAGTGCTACGGTTTTCGTAAATTTTCTCAAATACCACCAGAAAAAAATCCGTTTTCGTTTATTATTTTCAATAATGAACCTTTCGAATGGAGCATAAAAAAAAGTTTAACCCCCCTCAAAATTTGATGGTTTTTCAAGGTATGTAGAATCCAAAAATGCAATAAAAAAAATTTCTGTCTATCCGCCGTACGCCTTATGAGCACTTTTCTTAGTTACCATGAACCAAAATTGATGAAATTTGGTTTACAGGTCCCCTTCGGGGTCTAGTTGGTCCTCGAAGCTCGGCGTTACAGTCATTCATATCTAAGGGGTTCAAAAATAGGGGTTGCAATTTCCAGCACGCCGTAGCTCGAAAACTTTCAATAGAAGGGTATGGTTTTTTAAACGTTTTTAAATTGATCTTGAACTAAAAAAATTTTTGAGACCACCCGGAGCCAGCCGTTTGTTTTCACCGAAAATCTTGTCAACATGATCGCGAATCAAACGGTATAAATCCGGCCGGGATATCATCACTAGAGAGCACCTGATTATAATCACGGATGGCTGTATGACGTCGAGTTGGTTGTTCTGTGATATTAACAGTACCTAACTAAAATGGCAAAAAGAAACGCAAATAATGAAGTTCTGAAGGAAAATTTGTTGATGTGGAGTGAAATAGATGCCCCTTCTGCGTAAATCGCTGTTTTCTGTGGTCAATACCTACCCTCTGGTCAAGCATAATGAACCTTTGTGTAATAACTTGACCATCAATAATACTTCAACGGTTGTTCAAGTTGCAAAAGTAACGATCATCAAAATCCACCCCCTTCTTGGTAGATGAACCGTCGTGTAATAATTTGCCGTTTTGTAATAATTTACCCATCAATAATACTTAAAAGTTTGTTCAAGTTTCACAAGTACCTACCAACTAAATCCAATAGTCCATCACATGTCAAATGAAATAATATCGCAGAACAACCAACTCGACTTCATGCAGCCATCCTTGATTATAATCAGGTGCTCTCTAGTGATGATATATCTGGGCCGGATTTATACCGCTTGATTCACGATCGTGTTGACGAAGCCTTTTGGTGCATACGAACGCCTGGCCGTACAATGCTCCGGGTGGTCTCAACAAATTGTTTAGCTCAAGACAATTTTAATAACGTTAAAAAAAACCATACCCTTCCATTGAAAGTTTTCGAGATACGGCGTTCTGAAAATTTCAACACCTATTTTGAACCCCTTACACTATGTCCTAATTGGGACGTCATCGTACGACCGTAAATGGCCGTACACCGTCTGCCGTATCACGTGTACCGGCTTCATTTTTGGTCTAAAAAAATTCGTTCTTTCGCACACATGATCCATTTGGGCCCTATTTGTGTCCCGAAACACCCAGCCCGATCGGAATATACCCAGGGTGTTATGAGTGAAAATGTGCACAAAAATAGGTACTTTTTGTGTTTTAGTAACATGAGCTTTTGAGGTATCGTTTTCCAAGTTTTTGTGGACGAGAAGACCGAATATGAAGTCGATTTTGACCAAAAAGTGGAAAATCGAGGTTCTACCAAATGTTCAGCTCCCAAAATTGATTTTTTATGAGTCAAAAACCTGGGAAATCGTCTGAAATCACCATCAATTTGTAGAATAGCACTAGAAAAAGTGTCAACACGTGGATCAAAGATAATTTGAAAAAAATAATTGGTGGAAACGATCAGAAATACCTTGCTAATCGAATTATTTCACGTGAAAGAAACAATAAATGAACAGCCAACATTTCTGTAGGTATGTCCAATAGAATAATAAAACCATGTGACAAGGACTTTGCAGCGTTTTTGGAATCAACACACCTTGAAACGGAAAAGAAGAATTTTTGAGGGGATGTTATAAAAAAATTTTGCTGAGCGAATACATAGGTGTATTATTCACAGAATAATAAACCAAAACCGTACCCTTCTGTTGAATGTTTTCGAGCTACGGCTTTCTGAAAATTTCCACCCCTATTTTTCACCCCTTAGAGATGACTGACAGTAACGCCGAGGACGAACTAGACCCCAAACGGGACATAAAAACCAAATTTCATAAATTTTGGTTCATGGTAACTAAGAAAAGAGCGAAGTACGGTGTACGGCGGACGGACGGAGATTTTTTTATTGCATTTTTGGATTCTGCGTACCTTGAAACGTAAACCATCAAATTACGAGGGGGGTTAAATTTTTTTTTTCATGCGATTCCAGAGGTTCATTATTGAAAATAATAAGCCAAAATTCATTACTACCAAAAAGATCTCAGTGCACTCAGAATTATAATTACAACATTTTCTTCGTTATTTTAATCACCGAGACGCAAATGAATTTGTTTCCTCGATGGTTCAAATTTTGATTGTCGAGCTCCCTTCGAGATTCCAACTCGCCTTTTTAAAAATTCCTTCCACGTCACGCGTCACGTTCGCAATCCGAACCTATGAAACGGAAATGATTAGAAGGCTGAGGGCCCTAAAGCTGAAATTGAGTCTCGAAAAACTTCACGACGAACAAACAAAAAAAGGGCCATTTCGACAAGGCGACACCCTTGAGAAAGATGACCGTGACTGATCCTTTTCCACTGAAGAATAAAGAGAAAGTGGGGAAAAAAGGCGAAGTGGGATCGAAACCGGATAAGGGGAAGAACCGCCCTCTGTAACCCGGTGCAAATCGTTTTAAATTAAAAATTCCCCCTCATCTCACAGGGGGGGTTTCAGGGTTTTAATAAACAGACAGGGCCTTAGAGTTACCCTTGAGGGACTCCGAGGGTGTGATGTGACGATAGGAACGAATTTTCCGCCTTGCGATCAAACAATGGCGACTCTATCGCCCCCCTTATCGCCCCCCTCCGAGAAAAGGGGTTCGCGGAGCAATAATTGAAAGTTTCGGCCCGTTTGTTGTCGGGAGGTTGGCCGAGTGGCGTTTTATCAGGCGAACTGGTTATCTCGTTATTTTTGACTCGCCTTGAGGTTAATAGCGCGTGTTATCTGTTGTTGTAATTTTGGCTTCCTCGCTATACCGAAGATTGGGGCAGCTTGGTATATTCGTGAAACGTCTGCCAATTCGAGTAGGCAGTACAGCTTCCCCACGTGAATCACATGAACGTACCTATACATATAACAGTTGGGTAGGTTCGTTTTGATACGGAACCATCTGTGATCCAACCCGCGTGTACCCTCAAATTTCAGCTCTCTACGGCTATTTTTCGCGTAGTTAGAAGCGTTACAAGGAAACGGTCAACATTTCATGTTCGCGCATGCGTAGACGGAAAGTCATATGCAATTATCAAAGTGTTACTCCTGATCGACCCTCCAAATCTGAACTCATTTCCACGATATTTAAGGTAGTTATGGGCGTTTCAAGTATCTCACCTTTGCGCATGCGCAGACGAAACGATTTCCATGATTTTGATATGGGACCATCTGCGATCAAACCCGGGTGTACCCTCGAAATATCAGCTCTCTACGACTATTTTTCGCGTAGTTAGAAGCGTTACAAGGAAACTGTCAACATTTCATGTTCGCGCATGCGCAAACGAATGAAATTCATATGCAATTATCAAAGTGTTATTCCTGATCGACCCTCAAAATCTGAACTCATTTCATCGATATTTAAAGTAGTTATGGGCGTTCCAAGTATTTCACGTTTGCACATGCGTAGACAAAACGATTTCCATGATTTTGAAATGGGACCATCTGCGATCAAACCCGCGTTTACCCTCGATATTTCAGCTCTCTACGACTATTTTTCGCGTAGTTGGAAGTGTTACAAAGAAATGGTCAACATTTCATGTTCACGCATGCGCAGACGAAAATTACATTACGATTCCAATGAAATTCATTTGGAACGATCAAAGTATTATTCCTGATCGACCCTCCAAGTTTGAACTGATTTCAACGATATTTAGGGCAGTTATGGGCGTTTAGAGTATCTCATGTTTGCGCATGCGCAGACGAAAGTTACAGTACTTCTTCTCTGGTTTTTGTGTGGGACCCAACCCGCACCTGCCTTCCGAATTTCAGCTCATTTTGACCATTTTTTCGGGTAGTTATGGGTGTTACAAGGAATTGACCACAGACACGGAACCAAAAATGTTCCTCGATGTCTGAAACGCAAAAAGGTAGTGAAAATTTTCATTTTGGAGGACATACATTTTTTTTCACTCAATTGCGAATCCCAAGGCTTCCCTACCTTCCGGACCTTTTAAAAGGACCTTTTAAGAAATTGTCCTGGATAATCAAAATTTCCAATTGCTTTTTGCATTTCAAAGCTTTCTGAACAATTTTGGCTCCGTACCTGCCTGCTTGAGGTAAATTCCTTGCTCCGGGAAAAACTATATGAAATTATGATACGATTTTGATGAAATTATAGAGATTGTATGGGTTAGCCTGTAGAAAGTCCCCTATCAATTTTATCACAGTCGGACCTACGGTATCGTGTGCGTCTGCGCAAACTTGATTTTTATGAAACGACGATTTCGCATTTCCTAATGGACTGATTTCGCTCAAATTTAGCGGAGGGTGGTTGGGGACTGGCCCCAAGATTTCGTCGCGATTGGATCAGGAATAACCACTGCGCATGCGCAAACGTGAATATAGTGAAACAATGATCTTTCAGTTCCTAATGGACCGATTTCGGAGGGTAGTTGGGGAACGGCTTCAAGACAATTGCCTATAAATTTCGTCGCGATTGAATCAGTAATAACCACTGCGCATGCGCAAACGTGAATATAGTGAAACAATGATCTTTCAGTTCCTAATGGACCGATTTCGCCCTAATTCGGAGGGTAGTTGGGGACTGGCTCCAAGACGATTGCCTATTAATTTCGTCGCGATTGGATCAGAAATAACCAATGCGCATGCGCAAACGTGAATATAGTAAAACCATGACATTTCAGTTCCTAATGGATCGATTTCGCCCTAATTCGGAAGGTAGTTGGGGACCGGCTCCAACACGATTGCCTATGAATTTCGTCACGATTGGATCAGTAATAACCACTGCGCATGAGCACACGTGAATATAGTGAAACAACGATTTTTCAGTTCCTAATGGACCAATTCCATCAAATTCGTAGGGTAGTTGGGGGCTGGTTCCAAGACGATTGCCTATGAATTTCGTCGCGATTGGATCAGAAATAAGCACTGCTTATGCGCAAACGTGAATATAGTGAAACTATTATTTTTCAGTTCCTAATGGACCGATTTCGCTCAATCGGAGGGTAGTTGGAGGCTGGCTCTAAGATGATTCCCTATGAATTTCGTGGCGATTGGATGAGTAATAACCACTGCGCATGCGCAAATGTGAACCTAATATTCGAGTTAAAAATTTGAGGTCCCATTCTCACCGTATTCAGTCGAGAATAATAAACCCATGTGACAAGGACTTTGCAGCGTTTTATACTTAATTTCATCAAACAACCACGCGTCTTCTACTTCATCAGCTGCTGTCGCTCAGCAGAGGAATGACGTCCCTTGCTATTTCGAAACAAATATCGTATAGCAATTTCAATTCATATTGAAAAACCAAAAAATTCTGTGTCGATTTGGTTCATTCGACGCAGAAAGAGACCAAATAGAGCTCTCAATCTATATAGCCTCGATCCCCATGTTAGAATACGTTTTTCCAACTCTTGCATCTCACTGAACATTGAGAGTGAGAGACCCGCTCTCCACCTGCATAACATCGACTGTTTTCACAGATTTCGGAAAGTTACCACATCTTACAACAGCCAAAAATACAGAAAACTTGCAAGAATAATTGAATAGGTGAGTCTAAAACCAGTAAAAGTCCAATTTAGGTCATTTTGGAAAAACAGTTTTATAACAAACCTGATGTAGAAGTAGCCAATGCAGCACGAGAACGGCAGTCTAGCAATACTCGTAGGCCCTGAAATCAGCGAGGGTGAAAATGAATGTGGGATAATGATTAGCAATTATCGTAGGCCCTAAATGTAGCAAGTGTGAAAATGAATGAGGGATAATGGTGTACAGTACAAGTCCATTATACTTGAACTGTTCTTGCCCTCAACACGTGCACTCACTAGCTGGGAGGCGCCCATCTGTGTTTGCTTTTTGTGTGGAATTGTTTACAGTGGAATAATATTAACGTTTTATAGACAATCACATTGTGTTTCAGATGTTTATTATTTGCAATTAACATGATTATAAACTTTATGTTTTCACTTGAATTTTGTTGAGAATAAAAACAGTACAAGCCCAGTAATTTATTTTTTAATCTAATGTCCATTAAACATTCTTTTTAAACTGCAAGTATGATACCTGATGGCTGACTAATCTTTAAACGCACTGATAGTGATTTAGCAGGTAACCAAATCTTTGATTGTGAATAACTCGAACTACTGATTTGGGACATGTGTTGTTGTAATTCTCACCGTTTCAATTCCATTCAGAGTTATAAGGTACCGGTTACACCTACCTATCATCACTTGAAATTTCGAATGAAATCGAACATCCAGGAGGTTTTCCTTTTTGACTCCCGACTGTGACAGTTTAAGAATTTGCCTGTTACGTAACATTACGTAACATTATCAGTGATGTATGGTGATGACAATAATGCCATTTCCCATGTCACTGTTGAGGGATCTAACATACTCGTAACTAACTACCTACTTCATAGATCCCAACTTGGGCTCCTGATATCTGAAAACACTGCAAATCCCTACACAACGGTTTATCATTTTTTACAGACACAGCTCTCTGTATAGATAACCCTTTTATACAATGTACGTACTATAATTCTATACACATATTATGTAGATCGCAAAACCTCCGTAGCTCAATACCTAACCCCATACTCGTTACTAGGTGCCTACCTAAATCACGCGTTAAAATAATTCTGTCGATGACAAACAGTAGCTAAAATTGCAAAAAGAAACACGAAGAATGACGTTCTGAAGGGAAACTGTTGATGTGGAGTGAAAAAGTATTCGGCCCCGGTAGGGTTTCGAACTCCGGAACTTTGGTACCTATACCAGTCCGTCAGGTAAACCACTGTGCTACAGATCTACTGATCCCAGCTGGCCAAGACAAGTGATGTGCGCTCTCAACCCAACTTGATACCTGCATTCACCCTGCTGTTTACGGCAAATTGTACAGCAAATTTTATGGCAACATCGTAGAATCCTCCGGATGGTCTCAAAAATTCAGGGTAAAAAAATCAAACTATTCAAAAATGCTAGAAAGCCCACACCTCAAAATACAGCTTTCCGAGATAGGGATACTCTGGACATTTCAACTCCTATTTTTCACCCCTTGGAGTTGAGTGACGGTAACGCCGAGCTTCGACGACCAACTACAGCCCAAACAGGACCCATATACCTACCAAATTTCGTGAATTTTGGTTCATGGAAACTAAGGAAAGTTTGCGAAGTACGGCGGACGGACAGATATATTTTTATTCCATTTTCGGATTCCACTTACCTTGAAACGGAAACCAACAAATTTTGAGTGGGGCTCGATTTTTTTTTTTTTTTTTTTGTTAATGTCCGTACGGCGAACGGACTTCAACTTTTTATTCGATATTTGTATTCTACGTCCCTTGAAACGTTATTCATCAAATTTTGAGGGGGGGGGGGGGGGGATTTTTTTTTTTTTTTTTTTTTTTCATTATAATTATACCTGAACCGAGAATAAGCAGGTTTCTTGATTATAATGTCAAATCAAATCAAAACAAAAGTTTTATTGAATAAAATCTATTGTTACAGGAGTCCTCAATTACGATTTTAAAGAGGTACTTCGACGACAATTTAAATTATGAAACACTGATAAAATACTGATTCTGATAAAATACTGTGCAAAAAAAGTAGTTCCAAAATAGAAAAGAAAGGAAAAATCTTCATGGGTTTCGTTAAAGCTGCTTCGTCAATAAGTTTGACGCGGATTTGGCGGGTTCATTCCGGAGGGTTTTTATCGAATAACGTCTATTGTTACAGGAGTCCACAATTACAAATTTAAAGAGGTACTTCGACGACAATTTAAATGATAAAACACTGATTCTGATAAAATACTATAAAAACAAAGTAGGTTCCAAAATAGAAAAAAAAAAATCTTCATGGGCATCGTTAAAGCTGCTTCTTTTGCTTCGTCCATAAGTTTGACGAGGATTTGGCGGGTTCATTCCGGAGGTGCTTTATGCTTTATATTTATCTCGTTTAGTGCAAATGCCCTCAGCATCAAGGATCGCCGCCCATCTTCTTCCTATCGATCCTTATTTCCAGTATGGTGCACATTGCTGTTCCTTCGTCTTCTTCGTTGTGTGGCAGGTACTCTTTCAGGTAGTAGTCTCTGTATGGCTTATATAGCAGCTTTGTTCGTGGAGTCCCTCAGAGCTTGTTACGAGCAACCCGGGCGTGCGCAGTAAGGGTGAGGCAGAGATTCGCTGATCGCGCAGACCCAGGGCGAGCTCCGAGACAAGCGGTCTGGTGCTCGTGCTGCCCCGGGGCAGAGATTCGCTGTTCGCGCAGACCCAGGGCGAGCTCCGAGCCAAGCGGTCTGGTGTTCGCGCTGTCCCGGGGCAGATGATTCGGTGTTCGCGCTGGCCACGGGGCTTCTTCCGAGCTGCTCTGAGCAAGCCCTCCCGTGCCCCACGAGAAGACCAGGGGCAGCTGAGCGTTGCTTTTCCGCGCATGCACCCTCGACCCGTTCGAGCTGCCCTGGCTCCGAACAAGCTCCAGGCTCACCCTGCTCCGAGCGAGCGTGTTCAGACCTCACCCTACACCAAGCCAGTTCGGTTCAAGCGAAAACTGAACTTGCTCGGAGCTAGCACCAACGGGACAGCAAGAAAAAAGCTAGTGGGCCTATGGTTTCAGGTCCCATCAAATTGCGAACTGTACAGAGTCCTCCGTTGCCCAGTTAATAGAGAGTTTTCGCAACGGTTTGGCTACTAGCCCGTTGACGGGCTAAGGCCTACGTACGAAGGAAAGTGCGAACTGCGCATGCGCACGTTTGGGTGGCAACGACCCAACTTAGCTCGTCAACGTTGGATGCCACCAGTCTACGTAAACGACCTAGCACTAGGTCGTATGGGCCGTTTCCCGTACTAACCTTCCACCAAGGAAACCTCATCACATGGTTTGCCTTCTTCCATGGCATTTGTGATTATTGTTTTGTGTTGTGTACGTGTACCTGATAGTGTGCGTCTTGTTTCTCTCGATTTTCGATTTTTCTGCTGTATAAAAACCCTACATATCTATATTTTTTTTTAAACAGTATTAGGAAATATTTCTGTGATCCTTGAAGATTGGAAAATGTCAATAAATTGTGCCTGGCTAATTTCTCTATGTCTATGGACAACCTTACAGTTTTTTGGCTAATAATGTCTACCTATTAGCCACTAATTTTTGCCAAATAACTTTAATTAACCAAACCTTCAGCTTTTTGGCTAATTTTTCTCGTGTCTATAGGCAACCCTACATTATTTTCCATTTGAAAATAGTAATAGGAAATGTTTCTGTGATCCTTTAAGACTGGAAAATCTTAATTAATCGTACCTGTCTAGTCTATGAACAACCGTATAATAATTGTACTAGCGAAGATGAAAACTAAAACCGGCTTTTTAAACTGAAATCTTCAAGTGATGAGAATATGATGAGAACAGTTCAACGTTAACGTTAGCGTCGCCCATCGAATCAGCTTAGATCGTTCAACGACCTAACTTTCACGATCTAAGAGGTTAGCATCCGGTTTTTTCCCCTTAGATCGTTAGCCCGGAGATCCTTAGTCCGTCAATGACCTAGTGGCCAAACTTTTGCGAAAACTCTCTAATATTTGCTGCGTTTGCGTATGAACTTGATTTTTCCCATTTCAACATTTGTCGTTATTCTCAACCGGGTGAGCAGTCTCTTGTGGACGTTTCCAGCCAACTCCAGGTACACCTGACCTTCCGCCATAGTCAAATATCACACGGTTGATTTCAATGTACCCACCTAACTTGATAGCCAAATGAATTAGTCGAGGTCGAGCGGATGTTTAAATGGTTCTTCCACTTCGGTTTTGATGTTCGCCGTCGAAGGAAAACTTCTCAGCAGGAGGCAGCGTCGCTTCAAGTGTACGTCAAACACGCCAGGTACCTACCTCATAGCCCTGCCTTCACAGATCTATACCTCAGCCACCCTCGTGTCACTCACCAGTGACAACCACCCACAAAGTGTCGTCGTTCGATCACTCCACCAAAAGTAAGCTGTTTAGCCCACAAAGTGACATATGACGCTACGGCAAACTATAGTCCAAAGGGCTACAATGGCTCTGAAGGAAAAGTCGGGGTTTCGGACAGAGGTGGACAATGGGAAGGTAAAACGTTGAGGTTGTGGTCCCCTAGCGCCGTAGCTATGTGTTTGTTGCCCGGTGATTCTTCGGATGTTCACAGGGTTCCGACTCTGCGGGGGGTTTCGTTTCCAACCCTCTCAGTAACTGACTGACTGTGCACGAAACGATGTGCTCGACAATTCCATCACTAAAACGCTGCAAAGTCCTTGTCACATGGGTTTATTATTCTATTCCACTAACCTACGGAAAGGTTGGCTGTTCATTTATTGTTTCAAACTGTTATGGCGAAGCTAAATAGATTGCACAGGGGCATACTGAGGGTTATGTGTGCGAAGCCTCCGCGTTTTCCCTCGCACTTGCTACACGTAGAATCCAGGGTTTTCACTATAACTCAACTCTTCATAAAAAATCTTCTTCTCTTTTTTCATAGAAAACCCGATATTATTTCCGTTTTAACCTCCCATCAATACCCAACTAGGTTTACTCTTGAACAGAGAGTCGTAAACCCACGCCCCGCTTTAACTCTCATCACCAGAAGTTCTCATTATTTGATTTACCTTATTTATAATTCACTTCCTATTCATATGAAATCACCTAGTTTATATTCTCGATCTGTGTATAAAAAACTCATCTATTCTTGGCTTATCTATCTAGGCTTGGAGAACTGTTGCAGTTTACTGCGTAGTGTTTATGTAACCTGAAATGTCACCGTTCTGCCGTCTTATACAACTTACTATTTTATTTATTTTATATTAGTTTCAGTAGCGACATCAACCAAAGTAGGCGTTTTTCTGATTTAATCGAGAGTGTATTATTATTTTATTTTTTGTATTTGATTTTACTGCTAGCATAATATGTTTATTAGTAAGCTCTACTCTTGTCTGGCGACACGGGCTCTGCCTAATGCCAGACAATAATATTCCTGTAAATATTTCGAAGCTTGTAAAATTTTTGTTTTTTCTTTTGTTTATTCGTGAATATACTTTCTTCTCTCTCTCTCTCTCTCTCTCACTCTTTCGTGTGCAATTATTGAAATGGTTATTTTTTATGGTTTCCACCAATTTCGGCCACCAAAAACACGAATTAGGCTCCTTTGTTTTTTCTTTTACAACTTATCTTTGATCATTGATAGTGACATTTGTTTGTCTTGATTCACCTGGTGATACTACTTTTATGGCATTCTACAAATTGATGGCAATTTCAGACAATTTCCCAGGTTTTTGACTCATAAAAAATGAATTTTGGGAGCTGAACCTTCGTTACCAACCTCAATTCTTCACTCTGGTCAACCCCTCCTCGCCATAAAAAAACATGGAAAACGATACATCAAAAACTCGTATTCACTAAAACCTCGAAACCCCCTATTTTTCCACTCATTATTCTCCCATAACACCCCTGGGTTTATTCCGCTTGGGCGCACAACTAGGGCCCAAATGGGGACCCCAACTGTGTGCGAAAGAACGACGATTTTAGACCAAAATTTAACGTTAATGTAAGGTAGGAACTTCGTTAGATCTCCGATTTTCTGGTCTTTGGTCAAAATCAACTTCATATTCGGTCTCCTCGTCCTAAAAACCATGGAAAACGATACCTCGAAAGCTCATTTTACTAAAACGCCAAAAAATCCTGTTTTTACTCCCCATTTTTCACCCATAAGACCCCTGGGTGTATTCCGATCTGGCTTCAAAGTTTCGGGACACAACTAAGGCCCAAATGGAGCATGTATGCAAAATAACGACTTTTTAGACTTTCGCGTATGGTAGTGGGAATTTTCATTTTGGAGGACATACTTTTTTTTACTCACTCACAAATCCAAGGCGCCGGAAAGCCAGGACGTTCCGGTAGTGAGGAAGCAAAAAAAATTGAATTTGGAAGACACAGAAACTGCGCACTACTGCTTGTGATGCTCACAAGCTCCAATTGTTAAAATTTGCTTGAAAAGAGGTTTCTTTTGGTTGGAAAAGTAATTCAAGAAAGGAGGGCGAAGAAAGTTATATTTGCTTGAGAAAAAAAAATGTTCCGTTTAGTTGGAAAATTCAGTTAACGTCTGCCAATTCGAGTAGGCAGTATAGCTTCGTATATAATAGTTGGGTAGGTTCGTTATGATACGGGACCATCTGCGATCAAACCCGCGTGTACCCTCGAAATATCAGCTCTCTACGACTATTTTTCGCGTAGTTAGAAGCGTTTACAAGGAAACTGTCAACATTTCATGTTCGAGCATGCGCGGACTAAAACTACAGTACGATTCCAATGAAATTCATATGGAACTATCAGAGTATTATTCCTGATCGAATCTCCAAGTATGAACTCATTTCGGCTATATTTAGGGTTGTTATGGGCGTTTCAAGTATTTAACGTTTGCGCATGCGCAGACGAAAGTTTTGGTTTATTATTCTGTGAACACACCTATGTATTCGCTCAGCAAAAAATTTTTATACCACCCCCTCAAAATTGTTTCTCTTACGTTTCAAGGTACATAGATTCCAAAAATGCAATGCAATGCAACCGGCTTCATTTTTGTTCTAAAAAATTCGTTCTTTCGCACACATGCTCCATTTGGGCCCTAGTTGTGTCCCGAAACTTTTCAGCCCGATCGGAATATACCCAGGGATGTTATGAGTGAAAATGTGCACAAAAATAGGTACTTTTTGTGTTTTACCTAGTAACACATTAGTAAAAATGAGCTTTTGAGGTATCGTTTTCCATGTTTTTGGGGGGCGAGAAGACCGAATATGTAGCCGATTTTGACCAAGGAGTGGAAAATTGAGGTTGTACTAGATGTTCAGCTCCCAAAATTGATTTTTTATGCGAGTCAAAAACCTGCGACATCGTCTGAAATCACCATCAATTTGTAGAATAAGACTAGAAAAAGAGTCAACACGTGGATCGAGACGATTAAATGGTACTATCAATGATCAAAGATAATTTCAGCCCATTTCGACCATTATTTCGGGTAGTTATGGGCGTTACAAGGAATTATCACAGACAGACAGACAGACACGGAACCAAAAATGTTCCTCGATGTCTGAAACGCAAAATGGTTGTGGAAATTTTCACTTTGGAAGACATACATTTTTTTACTCAATCACGAATCCAAGGCTTCCCTACCTTCCGGTAGTGAGGAAGCGAAATATTTCGTTTAGTTGGAAAATGCAGTAAACCTGAACTTTTGTACGGTAAATATTGGTGAAGACCGGCCATAAGTAAACCCGTAGGAAGTACCTGCTGTACCCAGCGATCTACCGACAGCTGATGAGCTGAAGTACCACAATGCGGTCCTCCTGGCGTGAGGCGAACCCTCGCCATATGATAAGGCGATGGGTAAACCCACGAAACCATAAACCTAAAGGCGATCACGACAAATCGTGTCGAGTGCTCCCTTCGACTGAGGGGTTTTTCAGCCAATCGCAGATCCCGATTAGCTCGCTCTGGTAGGTGCCGTTGTATATTCCTACCTCCTAAAACTCCGCTGAGGTCTCCGGTAGCCTCCTTGTGGGATGCCTTCCCTATCTCTGGCACGCCCACTCTCGCTCCCGCGTTCGACGATACCACCCACTCTACATTTCGAACTGTTTAGTAGGTAGATACTTAATAATAACGAAATAATAACGAAATATGAAAAGAAAAATATCAGAGAATTTATTTTTACAAACTATTATATTAATATTTAAACTTAATTAATTCTTGTTAGGGTTTACTCTTATAAACCGAAACGTTGGCATAGCCTATTTTTGGTTTATTATTCTGCGAATAATACACCTATGTAATCGCTCAGCAAAAAATTTTTATATATAAAATAGGTAACGCCCCCTCAAAAATTTTCTTTTGCGCGTAGATTTCAAAAAAGCTATGTCTTAACGAAGTTTCAGCCTTAAATTTACGTTAAATATTGGTCTAAAATCGTCGTTTTTCCGCACACAGTTCGGGTACCCATTTGGGAACACATGTGGGTCGTAGTTGTCCTCCAAAACACGGCAGCCCGATCGGCATACACCCAGGGGTGTTATGGCAGAAAAATGAGTGTAAAAATAGGGGTTTTCGAGGGATTTTAGAGGTTTTAGTGAACATGAGCTTGTGAGGTATCGTTTTCCATGTTTTTTACGGCGAGAAGACCTAATATGAAGTTGATTTTGACCGAAGAGTGAAGAATTGAGGTTTTAACGAGGGTTAAGCTCCCGAAATACATTTTTTATGAGTCAAAAACATGGGAAATTGTCTGAAATCACCATTCATCTGTATAATAACACTAGAATTAGTATCTTCAGGTGAATCAAGACAATTAAATGGTACTATCAATGATCAAAAATAATCTGTTTAAAAAAATAACCGAGCCTAATTCGTGTTTTTGGGGGCCAAAATTGGTGGAAACAATCAAAAATAGCCATTTCAATAATTGCACATGAAAGAAACAATAAATTAACAGCCAAAATTTCTGTACGTGTGTCGTGTAGAATAATAAACCCATGTGACAAGGACTTTGCAGAGTTTTTTAATTTCAACTGACCAACCCTCAAGAACCGTAACAAAAATTCATACTGAGTGATCGAGAACCTTAAACATATTTAAACTTAATAAACAATATTTAGACGTAGGCAATGACAAAAAAAAGTAAGTGTTTTCCGATTATCGACCGCTTAGTTCCTACGTTCGATTGCTAGTTCCTACTTGGTTGTGTATTATCGTTTTTGTTCCTTTTTTGTTGATAGCCCTGAGGACGGGGTACCAATACCTGGAAATGTTGACCTGAAAATAGTATTTTATTCTCCCTGATCGACTCTCCAGTATAAGCCAAACTTGACCAAAAATAAAGTCATAATTATATGAAACATCTGACCAAAAAATACGTAGGTACTTATTAAGAAACCCATTAATGACCGCTAAATTGGTTCGTAACATCCAGTAGGTACATATTCCTCCATTCATCCTCGGATCTAATTTTTGGCTCATTACTGATCAGCAAAGCTATTCTAAAATTGAAAAATAAACATTAGAAGAAAAAGAGCCGAACTCTAAAAATATATGAATGATAAGTAGTTATGCGAAACGCTAAGTAAATTAACAAACAACTAATCAGTCTGTTTTAAACATTCTGAATTTCCTGCAAACTTTTCTAAGCAGTTTGCGGAAAAGACTTTGGCAGTTCTAGGTGCTTCAAAACTGCAGAGTAAACGGTAAATTATTTTCAAATCAGTGTAAAAATATGGAAAATTTGACTTTCAATCGCGAATGGGGAGATTCTGGACCACTGTGGGCCGTTCTTTTTTCATTTTTATTTATTCATTTATTTATTTATTTATTTTATTTTATTTGTTTTTTTAATAAACAGTTTAATTCCCAAAACTTTTCTCGTTTCTTTGGCCATCTCTAGAGCAAACTCCCATTTTGCTTCCTCACTACCGGAAGGGGATTCGTGATTGAGTGAAAAAAAATTGATGCCCTCCAAAATGAAAATTTTCACTACCATTTTGCGTTTCAGACATCAAGGAACATTTTTGGTTCCGTGTCTGTCTGCCTGCCTGTCTGTGGTAATTCTTTGTAACGCCCATAACTACCCAAAATAAAGGTTGAAAGGGCTGAAATTTGGAGGGTAGGTGCGGGTTTGGTCACAGATGGTCCCATACCAAAATCATTGAAAAATTACTGTAACTTTCGTCTGCGCATGCGCAAACGTGAAATACTTGAAAACCCCATAACCAACCTAAATATTGTTGAAATGAGTTCAGATTTGGAGGGTCGATCAGGAATAACACTTCGATAGTTCCACAAGAATTTTATTGGAATCGTACTTTAACTTTCGTTTGCGCATGCGCGAACTTGAAATGTTGGCCGTTTCCTTGTAAGGCTTCTAGCTACGCGAAAAATAGTTGTAGAGAGCTGAAATTTTGAGGATACGAGCGGGCTGGATCGCAGATGGTCCCATTTCAAAACGAACCTACCCAACTACTCCACACGTCCATGTGATTCAAGTGAGGAAGCTAGTATAGCAAGTATAGCAGTATGCGTACTCGAATTGTCATGCGTTTTTTAAACAAAATCAAAGATTCAATTCAATTGTAGACGTTTGGAAATACCGGAAATGTACCATTGAATTCGCCTTTTAAATAATTCACCCACTTGATGAACCCGCGCGATATCCAAATTTCTCTTCGGCCTCGAATGCCTTTGAACTGGTAGCTGACCCAAAATTTATTCTCAAAGCAAAGTGAGCGTAAGGGGGTTCTGTTTTTTGTTGATGTAAACAAAAAGTGTCCGCCACCCATTTGAGTGATTCCCTTCTCCTTATCTTGTGACTTCCATTAACGGGTTTCCTATTTTTAGTTAGTATTTTTTCTCTCTCTCTTTGTTCCCCTTTTATTGTTGTATACCACGAGGTTGATACGTAGGAGCAGGTAGCACTTAGCGGAGGAGGATGTCACAGCTCTGCAGGCGTTTGTGGTTTTCGACGTTTTGTTTGGTAAACATTCGTTCGCCGTTGACTCCTTCGCTGTGAAGCGGATGCGGAGCTTGAGAGGTTCGATTTTGACAGGTTCAGGTAAACATTTTGTTTTCAATTTTTTTTTTTTCATGCGTCCATCCTTCGAATTTATAAGATTTACCAGCTTTTGAAACCAAACCCGGAGTGGCGGGGCTGCCTCGGGCCCACGCATCCCGGAAGTCCCCTCGCCGTATCCGTTAAAATGTAAAATACCTGTCATGCAGCAGGACAGTAATGAGCGAGTTTTCGAACTGATGTATCGCAATTAATAAAACGCTGCAAATCCCTGCTTATTATTTTGTACAGAATACCCTTCTGTTACAGATCACAGCTCTCTGTATAGATAACCCGTCTATATAATAAAATATGTAGATTCTAATATGTAGATATTATGTAGATGATATGCAGATCCTCCATAGGTTAGTCCCTAACCCCCACTCGTTACTAGGTACCTACCTAAATCACGAGTTAAATATTGCTAAAATAATTCTGTCGATGACAAACAGTAACTAAAACGGCAAAAAGAAACGCAAATAATGAAGTTCTGAAGGAAAATTGTAGATGTGGAGTGGAATAGATGCCCCTTCTGCGTAGATAAATGTTTTCTGTGGTCAATACCTACATGAACGGTTGTGTAATAACTTGCCCATCAATAATACTTCAACGGATGTTCAAGTGGCAAAAGTACCGATCAACAAAATCCAGCCCCTTCTTGGTAGATGAACCGTTGTGTAATAATTTACCAATCTGTAATAATTTACCGTTGTGTAATAATTTGCCTTTGTGTAATAATTTACCATTGTGTAATAATTTATCCATCAATAATACTTCAACGTTTGCTCAAGTTTCACAAGTACCTACCAACAAAATCCAATAGTCCACCACTTATCAAATGAAATAATATCGCAAAACAACCTACTCGACTTCATACAGCCATCCTTGATTATAATCAGGTGCTCCCTAGCGATGATATCCGGGCCGGATTAATACCGTTTGATTCATGATCGTGTTGACGAAGCTTTTTGGTGCACACGAACGGCTGGGCGTACAATGCTCCGGTTGGTCTCAAAAAATTTTAGCTCAAGTCAAATTTAATATCGTAAAAAAAACCATACCCTTCAATCGAAAGTTTTTGAGATACGGCGTTCTGAAAATTTCAACCCCTATTTTGAACCCCTTAGAGATGACTGACAGTAACGCCGAGCTTCGAGGACCAACTAGACCCCCAACGGAACCTATAACCCGAATTTCATCAATTTTCTTTCATGGTAACTAAGAAAAGTGGCCAGAACGGCGTACGGCGGATGTTTTCGGATTCTACATACCTTGAAACGTAAACCATCAAATTTTGAGGATGAGTTAGAATTTTATTAATTTTTTTTTTTTTTTCATGCTCGATTCCAATGGTTTACTATTGAAAATAATAATCCAAAATTAACACAAAATACCTGAATCGGCCTGAATGAATCGATGTGTAGGGGACAGATTAGGCTTTCAATGCGATCAATATTATTGTTGGGGTTGTTGAAACAATGTTAACGGCAGGAGTAGAGGGGAACCGTGGACTTTTTTACTAATTGAAATAGTCCTTTTCCGTCTTGATTCACCATTTTATAACGCATCGGGTGAATCTGAAGAATGTTTGCAATTTCTATCAGTATTTAACGATTTTTAGAGATTTTTGAGAAATCCAATTTGATCCTCTCTTCATTTTTGAGCACCTGTTGCTTATCTTGGAACTCATTCTTTTTCATTTTCCACTACTTAGGTACCAACCTAGATTTTGGCGAAATTTAAAATTGTTTGCCTCGCATCCAAGGTCTGATATCGTCTGGAAAGACATGAATATAATACCTACCCTATTGTTAGAATGGATTATAATCGGAAAAAATTTCGGCGTACGACGTACGGAATCTTCGCACCTTGGAATTAAAAAAAACGCTGCAAATTATTACACAACGGTTTATTATTTACCTGTATAGATAGCGCCTTCTGCGTAGGTAACTGTTTTCTGTGGTCAATACCCTCTAACTCCCTCCAGGAAAGCCCTAAATCGAGTACTGGAGCCGGCTCCGGAATTAAAGTTTCCTACAAATAAGCGGGATTCAATAATTCAATAATTAATTATTTGTAGTTATTCATGAAGCATAAATCAAACAATAAACCGATGTGTAATAATTTACCTGTATAGGTGCCGTTGTGTAATAATTTGCCCATCAATAATACCTACTTCATCGGTTGCTCAAGTTGCAAAAGTACCTATCAACAAAATCCGGCCCCTTCTACGTAGATGGTATAATGAACCATTGTGTAATAATTCACTCATCGGTAATACTTCAATGTTTGTTGTTTCAAAAGTAACTATCAACAAAATCCAAAAGATCCATCATTTTTCAAATGAAATAATATCGCAGAACAATCAACTCGACTTCATAGAGCCATCCTTGATTATAATCTGGTGCTCCCTAGCGATGCATACCGTTTGATTCACGATCGTGTTGACGAAGCTTTACTGCGCAAACGAACGGCTGGTCGTACAATGCTCGGGGTGGTCTCAAAAAATTCTTTAGTTCAAGATCAATTTAAAAACGTTTAAAAAACCATACCTTTCTATTGAAAGTTTTCGAGCTATGGCGTTCTGCAAATTTCAACCCCTATTTTTCGTCCCTTAGGGATGACAGTAACGCCGAGCTTCCAGGACCAACTAGACCAGGAACGGGACCTATAAACCAAATTTCATCTTTTTTTTTGGTGGTTTGGTTTTGGCTCAACTGAGAAAAGTGCTAAGTACGGCGTACGGCGGACAGACAGCAATTTTTTTTTAAATTGCATTTTCGGATCCTACATACCTTGAAACGTAAACTATCAAATTTGGAGGGGGAGTTAATTTTTTTTTTTTCCCCATGCTCGGTTCAAAAGGTTTCATTGAAAATAATAAAACAAAACAAATGTTGAGGAGGTGTTCAACAAAATTTTTTCTGAGTGAATATATTGGTGTAATTAGTGACAGAATAATAAACCAAAAGTAAATGGACAAGTTGACAGGTATACCTACCTAAAATTATTTTGTCTGCATCAGTTTCTGTTAGCTAATTCCTCACACTGAATTTAAGAAGGTAGTAAACATTATGCTAGTAGGTAGGTCTGTTTACCTATGCCCTGGGGGGGGGGGGGGGGGGGGTTGAAAACTGCTGGTGAAATGGTAGGTTGGTTGGTGTATTTTGGTTTTCCTCCAACAAGTTGAAAATCCTGCTACAGAAGGTACCTACGAGTTCCTCAATGGCGCTGAGGGGGTACCTGGCCGAGGAAGCTGTTTCAGGTGTCAGTGGAGCCATCTGTTGGGGGCCCTCGGAAACTCCTCACCTGACGGTGGCGCCCACTCGCGCATATTCGGGCGGCTGTGGCGCGTTTCGCACGCTGCGCTGCGGAAGGTGGACGTTGGTCGAGGGTACATAAATATTTACCTTCCAGCGCACCAGCTCAACCCTCCGTTTCAAAGTGAGGAGCCACTGTTGTGCGCACAGTTAGAGGAGCGGGAAAAGCTTCAAAATTGAGTTTTCGAGAGATACGTACTTAGTAGTTTACCTGTCATTTTCAATAATGAACCTTTGGAATCGAGCACGAAAACCTCCTCCTCTTCAAAATTTGATGGTTTCCGTTTCAAAATACACAGAATTCCAAAAATGGAATGAAAAATTCTATCTGCCGGCCACACTTCGCAGTTTTCTTAGTCACCAAGAACGAAAATTAACGAAATTTGGTTTATAGGTCCCATTGTGGGTCTAATTGCTCCTCGAAGTTCGGCGTTACTGTCAGTCATCTCTAAGGGGTGAAAAATAGGGGTTGACACTTTCAGAACGCCGTAGCTCAAAAACTTCCTATAAAAGGGTAAGTAGGTATATGGTCTTTACATATTTTTAAATATTGACCTTGAACTTGAGGGTTTTTGATACCACCCGGAGCATAGTACGTACCTACAACCGTTCGTTCACAGTAAGGCCCTGAATTTTGGCTTCGTTAACATGAGTTTGAATGAAACGTTATAAATCCGGCCCACATATCATCGCTAAGGAACAATAAATTATAAAGTTGTTCCGTGATTGTATTTCATTTGACGAAGGATGGCTATTTTGGATTTTGTTAATAGTTAAGTAAGTAACCTAATTAACTAGGTAACTTTTATAACTTGAACAAAATAACATGCATAACAACAAGTAATTATAGATAATAATCATGAATCCACCGGATATTTATAAAACCATAGCATATTTATAAAAGCCTTGGCAGACTCGAAAATTCGATCCATTTAGCTCTTTCCAGGGGAATGTGCGAGGGTAGGTATTGACCACAGAAAACAGTGAGCTACGCAGAAGGCGCTATCTATACAGGTAAATAATAAACCGTTGTGTGCAATGTTTTTTGCCCCCGTTTTCGGATTTTACGTACTTTGGAACGCAAACCACCAAATATTGGGGGGGGGGGGGGGATATATATTTTTTTATTTTTTTCCATACCTACTCGATTCCGAAGGTTCATTATTGAAAAATGATAAACCAAAATATGCGGCATTCTTTGTTACTGGCCCCCATTTTCAAAAGTTAACTGCGACACGAATACTCGACGAAAAAATAAGTTTCAGGAGCGTTTTGGAGTCTATAAAACACGTACTTTCCACTCGTTTTAGCCTTGAGAATGCAGCAATTACTTGAATAGCGATAAACGCTTGTTGGAAAAAACGGGGGCCAGTAACAAAGAATTTCCCCAGTCAAATTCTTTATTACTGGCCCCCAACCCTCCGTCATATATTTTATTCTCAAACGAATCTGTTTTTGGTTTTTGGTACTAACCACACCTATGTATTCGCTCAGCAAAAAAAATTGTATAACATCCCCGTCAAAATGTTTTCATTTACGTTTCAAGGTGCGCATATTCCAAAAGCGCTTCAAGTGTGCGAAAGAACGAATTTTTTAGACCGAAAATGAAGCCGGTATACGTAATATGGCGGACGGCGTACGGCGTAATGTAAAAGAAAAAATTTTGAGGGGATGTTATAAAAAATGTGTCCTAGTTTTGGTCCGAATACACCCGGAATACACCCAGGGGTGTTATGGGGGAAAATGGGTGTAAAAATAGGGGTCTTCCAGGGTTTTTTTTTAGGTTTTGGTGAACGTGAGCCTGATGAAGTTGATTTTTACCAAAGAGTGAAGAATTGAGGTTGTAACGAAGGTTCAGCTCCTAATATTCATTTTTTATGGGTCAAAAACCTGGGAAATTGTCTGAAATCACCATGAATTTGTATAATAACACTAGAAGTAATATCAACAGGTGAATCAAGACAATTAAGTGGCACTATTAATGATCAAAGATAATTTGAAAAAAATTGGAGCCTAATTCATGTTTCTGAGAAACAATAAATGAACAGCCAACATTTCTGTAGGTTGTCCGATAGAGTAATAAGCCCAACTGACAAGGACTTAGCAGTTTATTGTGAAACATGAGCTTGTGAGCATGTTTTTTAGGGCGAGAAGACAGAATATTAGGTTGATTTTGACCGAAGAGTGAAGAGTTGAGGTTGTAACGAACGTTCAGCTCCCGAAATTCAATTTTTATTAGTCAAAAACCTGGGTTAATTGTATGAAATTACCATAAATTGGTATAATAAGACTAGAAGTAGTATCAACAGGGGAATCAAGACAATTAAATGGCACTATCAATGATCAAAGATAATTTGTCATAAATAGGAACCTAATTCGTGTTTTGGGGGCCAAAATGAGTGGAAACCACCAAAAATAGCTATTTCAATTATTGCACATGAAAGTAACAATAAATGAGCAGCCAACATTTCTGTAGGTAAGTCCAACAGAATAATAAACCTATGTGATAAGGACTTTGCAGCGTTTTTGGGATGAGGAAACCGATTTTGAATTTCGAATAAATAGCGCAGGAATGTGTTTAGTACCCTGCGGTTTTCACCGTAGCAGGTGCTAGAGGCGAAGGAGATGTCCCCCGGTTTTCACACAGCAGACACCGGGAAGATGGAAGCTTTCACCACAGCAGGTGCTAGGGGAGACGGAAGCGTCCCACAACAGACGCTGAGAGGAAGAGAGTGAATATCCCGTGGTTTTCACCACAGCGAGTATTCAAGAGGGAGCACTCCGCGGTTTTCACCACAGCAGGCACAGGGATAGAGAGAGAGAGAGAGAGAGAGAGAGAGAGAGAGAGAGAGAGAGAGAGAGAGAGAGAGAGAGAGAGAGAGAGAGAGAGAGAGAGAGAGAGAGAGCGCGCGAGAGGAGGTGTTGGTCGGGTAAGACAGAAGTCGTGGGTAAGAGCGAGATCGGTTGAATGACGAGCTGGGCTAGCAGGGCTACTTAAAAAGGCCCCTTTCCACCTGTCCCCCAACCAAAATCGGTCGTTATTACCGTTGAGGGGCGATGGCGGTTGATGGAAGGGACCCTTCTCCCTTGGCCACACCCGGCTCGGCTCGTCGTTCCCTTCGTTTATTTGGATAAATCTTTCAATATTACATAAGAGTGGTACATGTCGAAGTTTGAGGGGCACCACGACTCAGGTTCGTTCGCAGTACAAATCTCAACTCTGTTCTGAACTGGAGGAGTTCTGAAAAATGGCCGCCTCAAGTTCTGAACAGGGGTTCTGAATTCTGCAACGCAGCGAACGCTCAGTGAATCTGGAACTGTCAACCTTACTAGAGGATAACCTGCGCCTCTTCCTGGTTGACAGCCAGAGACAAATAATCTGGCTGGGTTAGTTCTTATAATTACTTCCCTCCTTCTCACCAGAGCGCTCTTGTGCAGTTGTCCCCCCAGTTTGAGAAAAAAAACTCCAGAACTGCGCTCCGAATGTGCTCGGGACTTGGAGGAAAAATTACTGGGAACAGCGAACTCAAAACTAGAACTCCGAACGCCTGTTCTACGAACGCTCTAAACAATACGGCGCTTGCGCAGAACATTTTAGAACTGTCTGGAACTGTAAGGAACTCCACTGCAAACAAAGCCAAGGTTCGTTCGCAGTACAAATCCAATTCTGTTCTGAACTGGAGGAGTTCTGGAAAATGGCCGCCTCAAGTTCTGAATTCTGCAATACAGCAAACGCTCAGTGAATCTGGAACTGTCAACCTTACTAGAGGATAACCTGCGCCTCTTCGCGGATGACAGCCAGAGACAAATAATCTGGCCGGGTTAGCTCTGATAATCACTTCCATCCTTCTCACCAGAGCGCTCTTGTGTAGTCAGTTCGAGAAACAAACCCAAACTCCAGAACTGCGCTCCGAAAATGTTTCTGGACTTGGAGGAAAAATTACTGGGAACAGCGAACTCAAAACTAGAACTCCGAACGCCTGTTCTGCGAACGCTATAAACACTAGGGCGCCTGCGCGGAACTTTTTAGAACTGTCTGGAACTGTAGGGAACTCCACTGCCAACGAAGCCAATGACATTTCCACGTTATGTCGGCATCTTCCAGTGCTCAGACGACAAAAGCTCCGGCAACTCGTAAGAAACACAACCAAAGCAGGCAGCCGCCCGGTCGTCACCCGCATTTCCACGGGACCTGACCCGATGTGCGTCCTGCGTTGTAACGTTGGCGAGCGGGACTCGATGACAGTTATTACGCGGACGCCTTATAAAGCTAAATATGTTTAAGCGGTCGGGTCGCGGAGTCGTCGGCCTTTTGTTTCGGTGTTGCAAATCGCCACCTTCCTCTTTGTCCCGCCGGTTCGAGGAGGTCGACGTATGGGAAACTGCCGTAGGACGTCAATTACCCGGGGCCTTGCGCGGTTTCGGGGACGACCTCAAGAATATTAGCCGTATGAACGGGTGCAATGGGTGAGGGGTTCCTAATGTTTTCAGTTCTGGTGAGAAGAGGGACAACTATCGACCTGGAAGATTTTTTTGCTTCCATCCCTAAAGATTCGTGCAATTAGTGCAAAAAGTAGCTTTGAAAAAACTGCAAATCCCTTGTCACTTGGGTTTATTATTCTACTGGACATACGTACAGAGACAAAGGCTGTTCATTTATTGTTTCTTTCATGTGCAATAATTGAATTAGCTATTTTTGATGGTTTCCACCAATTTTGGACCCGAAAAACACGAATTAAGCTCCTATTTTTGACAAGTTATCTTTGATCATTGATAGTACCATTTAACTGCCTTGATTCACCTATTGATACTACTTCTAGTGTTATTAATTATACAAACTTTTGGTGATTTCAGACAATTCCCCAGATTTTTGACTCATAAAAAATGAATTTTGGGAGCTGAACCTTCGTTACAACCTCAGTTCTTCACTCTTCGGTCGAAATCAACTTTATTTCGGTCTTCACGCCCTAAAAAACATAGAAAACGATACCTCACAGGCTCATGTTCACTAAAACCTCAATAAACCACTAAAACCATGTTTTTACCAGGCGCGGATCCAAGGGGGGGGGTCACAGGGGTCATGACCCCCCCCCCAGAATCAGCCTGCATTTCAAAAAGCAGAGCTGAACGAATTGTTCACAAACCCGAAAACAAAAAAAACCAAACGAAAACGAACCCAGTTTTTGTGAAATCAAAAACCAGAAACAAACCAAACACAAACGGTAGACAGTGTTAAAAAAACTGAAAACAAAAAAGAACGATAAAAAATCTAAAAAGATTCGATCAAAAATGTCAAAATTAGTCGAATATAATCGTACACTTGGTCCTACCAATGTTACTTTATATACAATTATGTCAATAAATTTACCTTGGTGTATCCGTCAAATTACACCTTGTTTATTTCTTCTTATTTTTGTTAATTATTATCTTGTTTGTGTCTCGTTCTCGTTTTCTTTCCTGCCAAATTCAGTAAAAACTAAAAACGATACTGAATTCACAGAGATCAACAATAGATTGTTGTGGTTTCAATGTTTTGATTTGCAAACTCTGAAGTTAGCTACGCTGCCATAAAATGCGCCAATTTGTTTGAAAACACATTAGGACACTTTTTTAGAAGAAAATTGAAAATAAATACATTTACCTATCAGTTAAATAATTAATAGATATTGAAAAATATTTTTTACATAAACAATGAATTTTATAAATAAATACAATTAATTTTGTAAGTAGACAAATTGGACGAGTTTAGGCATAAGGTTGAAAATTTTGTTTGTATTGTTCGTTTGGTTATTTTGTTATTTTTTATATTGTTCTACCCTGTGACCCCCTCCGGAAAAAAATTCTGGATCCGCCCCTGGTTTTTACACCCATTTTTCACCCCTGGGTGTATTCCCATCGGGCTGAAAATGGTTCGAGACACAACTAGGGCCCAAGTGTGCAAAAGAATGAATTTTTTAGACCGAAAATAAAGTAAATACGGCGGACGGCCTCCGGCACTTTGAAACGTGGAAGAAAACGCTGCAAAGCCCTTGTCACATGGGTTTATTATTCTACTGGACATACCTACAGAAATGTTGGCTGTTCGTTTATTGTTCCTATAATGTGAAATAATTTAAATAGATATTTTTTATGGGTTCCACTAATTTTAGACCCCAAAACATGAAATAAGATCCTTTTTTTGACAAATTATCTTTGATCATTGATAGTGACATTTAATTGTCTTGGGTCACCTTTTATACTACTTCCAGTGTCATTATACAAATTTATGGTGATTTCGGACAATTTCCCAGGTTTTATATTAACAAAAAATGAAATTTTCGGAGCTGAAACTTGGTTAGAACCTCATTTTTCCAACCTCTGGTCAAAATCGACTTCATATTCGGACTCCTCGCCCTAAGAAACAAGGAAAACGATACGTCACAAGCTCATTTTCACTATAAACTTTAAAAACAACCCCGAAAACCCCCAATTTTCCCCTCATAACACCCCTAGGTAAATTCAGAAGGGTGGAAAATAGAGGGGGTTCTAACGAATCATCCTTTAATTTACGTTAAATATCGGTCTAAAATCGTCGTTCTTCCGCAACAGTTTGGGACCCCATTTGGGAACACATTTGGGTCTTGTGAGGTATCGTTTTCCATGTTTTTTTTTTTAGGGCGAGAAGACCGAAATGAAGTTGATTTTGACCAAAGAGTGAAGAGCTGACGTTGTAACGAAGGTTCAGCTCCCAAAGTTCATTTTTTATGAGTCAAAAATCTGGGGAATTGTCTGAAATCACCATAAGTTTGTATAATAACACTTGAAGTAGTATCAAATGTGAATCAGTTAAATGGCAGTTAAATGGCACTATCAATGGTCAAAGATAATTTGTCAAAAATAGGAGCTTAATTCGTGTTTTTGAGAGCCAAAATTGGTGGAAACCATCAGAAATAGCTATTTTGATTATGGCACATGAAGGAAACAATAAATGAACAGCCAAAGTTTGTGTAGGTAAGTCCAGTAGAATAATAAACCCACGTAAAAGCAACGTTAATGCAATAATTTTGAGGGGTGTTATAAAACTTTTTACTGAGTGGAGAAGTTTTCGCAGAATAACAAACCACAAGACGAATCAGATAATCGCAGTCGGCAGTTTCGGAAAATCGAATTTCCGCCCACCGTGCGCCTCCTCGCGAGCCTCACAATTCATTTCCCTCTTCACGCGGACTCCGCCGGTGGACGGTGACGAGGAACATCGACCGCGAAAGAGACAAATGAGGGGGGGGGGATGGGGGAAGACGGAGGGGGGTTTTGTGGGGGGACTTTGTTGGGGGGGGGGAGAAAACCAGGTGCTGCCCGGATGCTGGAGCGGGAATGAAAAAGACAGCATATTTGTCGTGAAAGAGGAGATTGGCGGAGGAGGAATCCGACTGTCGTGGGCCACTGCTTGTGGGTGGAAGGGGGCGGAGGGGGGGGGGGGGGGGACCGCGGACCACACACGACGTTTCCTTGGGGGAGGGGGGAGAGAAAACTCCGAGAGATTCGAAGGCGGAGGAGAAAGGATTGCAGAACTTCTCCTCCTCCTCCTCCTCCCACCAACCGGCCAGACAAACCCGACCATAAATTCCTCCTCCAGCGATTCAAGTGTTTTTGGTGAGAGGCCGCGGTGACATTCGATCTATGAGAATCCCCAAACAAGCCCCCCCCCCACCACATAGTTGCAAAGTCCTTGTCACATGGGTTTATTATTCTATTGGACATACCTACAGAAATGTTGGTTGTTCATTTATTGTTTCTTTCATGTGAAATAATTTAAATTGGTATCATTTTATTTATTTCGTTTATTTGCATTATACTGCGACATTACAAGGAGCAGCTATACACTTAAAGTTAAATAACAAAACTTTCGTACCTTCCTAAATTAAAAAGAATTGAAAAATTATACAAAACATAAAAACGCTGCAAAGTCCTTGTCACAAGGGGTTTATTATTCTACAGAAATGATGGCTGTACATTTATTGTTTGTTTCATGTGAAATAATTGAAATAGATATTTCTGATGGTTTCCACCAATTTTGGCCCCCAAAACACAAATTTAGGTAAGCACGATCTTTTTTTTTTTTTTTTCAAATTATCTTTGATCATTGGTAGTGCCATTTAATCGTCTTGATCCACGTGTTGACACTTTTTCTAGTGTTATTCTACAAATTGATGGTGATTGCGCAGGATTTTGACTCATAAAAAATCAATTTTGGGAGCTGAACATCTGGTACAACCTCAATTTTCCACTCCTTGGTCAAAATCGACTTCATTTTCGGTCTTCTCGTCCCCAAAAACATGGAAATCGATAACTCAAAAGCTCATTTTACTAACATGTTACTAAAACACAAAAAGTACCTATTTTTATACACATTTTCACTCATAACACCCCTGGGTATATTCCGATCGGGCTGAAAAGTTTCGGGACACAACTAGGGCCCAAATGGAGCATGTGTGCGAAAGAACGACTTTTTTAGACCGAAAATGAAACCGGTACACGTGATACGGCGGACGGCGGACGGACATTGCATTTTTGGAATCTACGCACCTTGAAACGGAAAAGAAAACGACGAGTGACAGCAGACCCAAAACTCGGCAGCTGACAACAGACGAAAACTAATATTAACAAAAATGAAATTGCAATAGGTGAAAATGGCGAACTAGTGACAATAGTGACGACTGCCGAATTAATAAACTAGTAAATCTTAGTTGATCAATCAAATAACGAAATGAATACTGGTCCTCCCTGCAGATTTTAGAAACAGGTACAGGCGCACAGCGTCCTCTTTTGAGTTTACATTAAATACGACTAGATATTTTTGATGGTTTCTAGCAATTTTGGCCACCAAAAACACAAATTAGGCTCCTTATGGTTTATTATTCTGTGAATAATACACCTATGTATTCGCTCAGCAAAAAATTTTTATAACACCCCCTCAAAATTTTTTCTTTTACGTTTCAAGGTGCGTAGATTCCAAAACGCTGCAAAGTCCTTGTCACATGGGTTTATTATTCTATTGGAGTTCTAGAGATTCTTGTTGGCTGTTAAATTTATTGTTTCTTTCATGTGGAATGATTGAAATAGCTATTTATGATGATCTCCACCAATTTTGGCCCCCAAAACATGAAATAGGTACGCTTTTTTTTCCAGATCATCTTTGATCATTGGTAGTGCCATTTAATAGTCTTGATTAACATGTTTACACATTTTCTAATGTTATTATACACATTGATGGTGATTTCAGACAGTTTTTCAGGTTTTTGACTCATAAAAAAACCATTTTGGGAGCTGAACCTTTTGTAAAACCTCAATTTCCGCGTCTTTGGTCAAAATCGACTTCATATTCGGTCTTCTCGTCCCCAGAAACATGGAAAAGGATACCTCAAAACCTCATGTCACCAACATGTTGCTAAAACGCAAAAAGTACCTATTTTTATACACATTTTCACTCATAACACCCCTGGGTATATTCCGATCGGGCTGAAAAGTTTCGGGACACAACTAGAGCCCAAATGGAGCATGTGTGCGAAAGAACGACTTTTTTAGACCGAAAATGAAGCCTGTACACGTGATACGGCGTACAGCGGACGGACATTGCATTTTTTGAATCTACACACCTTGAAACGGAATAGAAAACGACGAGTGACAGCAGACCCAAAACTCGGCAGCTGACAACAGACGAAAACTAATATTAACAAAAATGAAATTGCAATAGGTGAAAATGGCGAACTAGTGACAATAGTGACGACTGCCGAATTAATAAACTAGTAAATCTTAGTTGATCAATCAAATAACGAAATGAATACTGGTCCTCCCTGCAGATTTTAGAAACAGGTACAGGCGCATAGCGTCCTCTTTTGAGTTTACATTAAGTACGACTAGATATTTTTGATGGTTTCTAGCAATTTTGGCCACCAAAAACACAAATTAGGCTCCTTATGGTTTATTATTCTGTGAATAATACACCTATGTATTCGTTCAGCAAAAAATTTTTATAACACCCCCTCAAAATTTTTTCTTTTCCGTTTCAAGTTGCGTAGATTCCAAAAATGCAATGTCCGTTCGCCGTCCGCCGTATCACGTGTACCGGTTTCATTTTCGGTCTAAAAAAATCGTTCTTTCGCACACATGCTCCATTTGGGCCCTAGTTGTGTCCCGAAACTTATCAGCCCGATCGGAATATACCCAGGGGTGTTATGAGTGAAAATGTGTGTAAAAATAGGTTCTTTTTGCGTGTTAGCAACATGTTAGTAACATGAGCTTTTGAGGTATCTTTTTCCATGTTTTTGGGGACGAGAAGACCGAATATGAAGTCGATTTTGACCAAAGACGTGGAAATTGAGGTTTTACCAAATGTTCAGCTCCCAAAATTGGTTTTATATGAGTCAAAAACCTGGAAAACTGTCTGAAATCACCATCAATTTGTAGAATAGCACTAGGAAAAGTTTCAACACGTGGATCAAGTCGATTAAATGGCACTACCAATGATCAAAGATAATTTGAAAAAAAAAAGGAGCGTACCTAATTCAAGTTTTAGGGGCCAAAATTGGTGGAAACCACCAGAAATTGCTATTTCAATTATTTTACATGAAAGAAACAATAAATGAACAGCCAGCATTTCTGTAGGTATGTCCAATAGAATAATAAACCCATGTGACAAGGACTTTGCAGCGTTCTCTTCTGGTTTATTATTCTGTGAATAATACACCTATGTATTCGCTCAGCAAAAAATTTTATAACACCCCCTCAAAATTTTTTCTTTTCCGTTTCAAGGTGCGTAGATTCCAAAAATGCAATGTCCGTCCGCCGTCCGCCGTATCACGTGTACAGGCTTCATTTTAAGTCTAAAAAAGTCGTTCTTTCGCACACATGCTCCATTTCGGCCCTAGTTGTGTCCCGAAACTTTTCAGCCCGATCGGAATATACCAAGGGGTGTTATGAGTGAAAATGTGTATAAAAATAGGTACTTTTTGTGTTTTAGTAACATGTTAGTAAAATGAGCTTTTGAGTTATCGATTTCCATGTTTTTGGGGACGAGAAGACCGAAAATGAAGTCGATTTTGACCAAGGAGTGGAAATTTGAGGTTGTACCAGATGTTCAGCTCCCAAAATTGATTTTTTATGAGCCAAAAGCCGGGGAAATCGTCTGAAATCACCATCAAATTGTAGAATAACACTAGGAAAAGTGTCAAAACGTGGATCAAGACGATTAAATGGCAATAAAAGATAATTGAATCAAAGATAATTTGAAAAAAAAAAGAAAGAAAAGGAGCGTACCTAATTCAAGTTTTGGGGGCCAAAATTGGTGGAAACCACCAGAAATAGCTATTTCAATTATTTTGCATAAAATATACAATAAATAAACAGCCAGCGTTTCTGTAGGTATGTCCAGTAGAATAATAAACCCATGTGACAAGGACTTTGCAGCGTTTTTACATCGCTGTGTGCCGTTGACGCGGAACACTACACAACGCAACTGTCTCGTCTCTGCCCAGCTGAAATGTAAGCACCCACTCGCCCCATCGAAGTAGCTCGGCCGAGTACTCCACCGACTACTCGGCCGAGCTACTCGGTAGGCTACGGATCCTCGGACGAGCGAAGGAGAGACGCGTACTTACCGCTCCGACGACCGGTTAGTGGGAGCCGTTGAGGCAGCGGACGTCTCTCAGTCATCCTCAGTAGCTCGTCCGTAAAGGGTGCTCTGGGGGCCTATTCACTAAAATAGACAGTGGAAAGAGATTATCTATTTTGAAAATCTCCCGCGACAGTCTCTTCCAATGTCTCCGGGTTCGTCTATTTTACAGAATAGCTCCAGAGACCTTGAGAAAGAGATATGGATCCTAATACACGAAAATGCCATAGTATCCATGAAGTGCGAGATGTTTGTGCCCCCGGGAGTTCAATTCCTTAATAATGAACGCATTCCTTAGTAATACCTATTCAATGGGAACTACCTACCTCAATCCATACTTGGACGTTTTTACTCACGAATCGGATAAAAGTTTAAATGAAATTGAAAAAAGTCTCAATTATAAACAGAAAAAGTCGAATTAGGGGGCTTTTAATGCTTGTGTTATATCTACACCTAATGAGCCTCTTAGGTAGGTAAGTACCTACCTCAACCCGTACTTGGACGTTTTTACTCATGAATCAATGATTATGTATAATATATTTTTAATTTAAATTTACTTACTTTTATGAAATGAAAGAATACACGATCAAAAGTACCGATGTGGTTGCGGATGAAGGAGGATATTACAAGGATGAAGGAGGATATTACACAATCACTGTGAAACAAACGAGAAATAGGATCTCTCTTTCGAGGGAAGACACCTAATTAGGTGTCTCTTTGAAAGAGATCGAGAATGCCAAGATGGCCGCCAACTCTCTCTTTGAAAATTTACTGAATAAACCAGTCATGGATACTATAAAAATCTATTAGGCCCAAAGAGAGAGTCGGACCTGAAAGAGATGTCTCTTTGGCTTAGTGAATAGGCCCCCTTGTAGATGGTTACGTACCCTATACGGACGATGACGGAGAGACGTGCACTGCCTCGACGTCTCCGTTAACCGGTTGAGGGGGAGGTGAAGGTAGAACACGTCTCTCCGTTGCTCGTTCATAAAGGGCCCGTGTGTTTCTATGGGGGCATCCTCAACGGAAAGGCAATGGAGGGTTGCGTTTCCTCAGCCTGTCCGTTAACCATCCGCCGTGATTCCCTACAATCACGGATCATTGAAGGAAGGGCACGGAAGCATTAAGGACAGTGATGGGTATGGGCTAGAGAAAACCTAGGGAGAGTCCAGGGATATTCACGGGAAAATCATGTATGGGCTACGGGGAGGCGATCGAGTGTTAGGGGTTAGTCAAGGGTGGGGCTATGACGACCCGTACAAACACCCACGGGCGTGCGATGGAACGTTGAAGGATTAACCAACGGAAATCACTACACTTGTACGGGGATTTTCAGAGTACTCCCGTGAAAATGATCATCAGTTGATTTTGCCGAAATAGTACACCACGGAAACCACAGGTGTTTCCGTTGACGATCCTTCAACAATACAGAGGTTACGGATAAATTTATAGAGTGCATCCGTAACCGCATAATATTTACGGATGCACAACTTCTGAGGGTGATTCCGTGAACTATCATTTAATGCCAATCTACGGGGGCGCTACCGTTGTTTTTTTTTAAAGGAAAACGCTCCTTTTGGTTTATTATTCTGTGAATAATACACCTATGTATTCGCTCAGCAAAAAATTTTTATAACACCCCCTCAAAATTCTTTCTTTTCCGTTTAAAGGTGCGTAGATTCCAAAAATGCAATGTCCGTCCGCCGTCCACCGTATCATGTGTACCGGCTTCATTTTCGGTCTAAAAAATTCGTTCTTTCGCACACATGCTCCATTTGGGCCCTAGTTGTGTCCCGAAACTTTGCAGCCCGATCAGAATATACCCAGGGGTCTTATGGGTGAAAATGTGTACAAAAATAGGTACTTTTGGTGTTTTAGTAACATGTTAGTAAAATGAGCTTTTGAGGTATCGTTTTCCATGTTTTTGGGGACGAGAAGACCGAAAATGAAGTCGATTTTGACCAAGGAGTGGAAAATTGAGATTGTACCAGATTTTCAGCTCCCAAAATTGATTTTTTATGAGTCAAAAACCTGGGAAATCGTCTGAAATCACCATCAATTTGTAGAATAACACTAGGAAAAGTATCAACACGTGGATCAAGACGATTAAATGGTACTACCAATGATCAAAGATAATTTGAAAAAAAAGAAAAAAAAAGGAGCGTACCTAATTCAAGTTTTGGGGGCCAAAATTGGTGGAAACCACCAGAAACAGCTATTTCAATCATTTTACATGGAAGGAACAATAAATGAACAGCCAACATTTCTGTTGGTATGTCCAATAGAATAATAAACCCATGTGACAAGGACTTTGCAGCGTTTTTTTCTTTTTTTTGACAAATTATCTTTGATCACATTTAATTGTCTTCATTCACCTGTTGATGCTACTTCTAGTGCTGCTAAAAATAAACCAAACTGCTGGGAGGATTCTTGTTTGTAAGGGAGGAGATGATTAGTTTGACGATGTATTAGTTCTTCTATGATTTGATTTAAACATAAAACGCTTGCGTACAAGTCCGCAACACAGTGAGACATTTTCATGTATCAGAAGCTTTTTCTTATTGACAGTAGGTAGGTAACTAAGAACTTGAACAAACGTTGAAGTATTACTGATGGGTAAATTATTACACAATGCTATTACACAACGGTTCATCTACCAAGAAGGGGCTGGATTTTGTTGATCGGTCCTTTTGCAACTTGACCAACCGTTGAAGTATTATTGATGGGCAAGTTATTACACAACCGTTCATTATACTTGACCAGAGGGTGGGTATTGAACATAGAAAACATTTATCTACGCAGAAGGGGCATCGATTTCACTCCACATCAACAATTTTCCTTCAGAACTTCATTGTTTGCTTTTCTTTTTGCCGTTTTGGTTACTGTTTGTCATCGGCTGTATTATTTTAGCAACATTTAACTCGTGATTTAGTTAGGTACCCAGTAACGAGTACGGGGTTAGGTACTAACCTACGGAGGATCTGCGATCCACATAATATGCATAGAGTAGTACATATTATATTATATAGACGGGTTATCTATACATAGAGCTGTGATCTGTAACAGAAGGGTATTCTGTACAAAATAATATACCGTTGTGCAGGGATTTGCAGTGTTTTTTTCATCATGCTCAGCTCAGCTACCGCGCAAGGTACGGTGGTGCGGTTAACCAGAAAATATTCAATAAAATCACACGATGATCGCTCGAGATCACTAAAACCTCGAAACCCCCTATTTGTACACCCATTTCCCGCCCATAACACCCCTGGGTGTATTCCGATCGGGCTGCCGAGCTCAGGAGCACAACTAGGACGCAAATATGTTCGCAAATGGGGACCCAAACTGTGTGCGGAAGAACAGCTGTTTTAGATCAATTTTAACGCAAATTTATTACTGAAATTTAATTAGAAACCCAATTTTTCACTCTTTGGTCAAAATCAACTTCACATTCAGTTCCCTCGCCCTAAATAACACGGAAAACGATATCTCACAAGCTCATGTTACTAAAAAAGAATCCCCATTTTCAGACCCATTTTTCACCCATAACACCCCTGGGTATATTACGATCGGGATGCAGAGTTTCGAGACACAACTAGGGCCCAAATGGAGCCTGTGTGCGAAAGATATAATTTTTATACAGCTGACTGACCATTTTGGTTTATTATTCTGTACATAATACACCTATTTGGAATTTACACACCTTGAAACGTAAAAGAACAAATTTTGAGGCGGCGTTATAAAAATTTTTAGCTGAGCGAATACATAGGTGATACATAGATAGATTCACAGAATAACAAACCATAAGTTCCAGTTATACAGCGTAGCTATAAGACCGAATTTTCAAAGAAATATTTCTGCTATTGAAAAAGATGATATAGCGAGAAACCGGAGTTCAAATACCTATGGAAAATCTGAAATAATATTGGGATTTAACAAGCAGGTATGGCAGGTTGTTTAATCAACGAAACTTGATAATTTGATCAAACCCCTCATTACAGCATTTCGTAAAATTATATAGTTTTTTCGTAATTTTAGCAGTTTTTACCGATTTTTGACCCTTGAAAAAAGAAAAGAAAGTCCATGTTTTAGTTTTATACAGGTTTTTTGAAGTAGGTTTATTTTATTTTATTTTATTTTTATTCTTTGTAGAATTTTTGTTCAGTGGAACACAAGCAGCAACAAGTTGTCTCATATTGGGCCATTTTGCGCTGCACCAGGGCAGCTCAGTCCTTCAGGGGATGAAATGAATTCCGGTAAACTGGTAAAGGACGAGAATAATTAAAATCCCGGTCAGCCCTTATAAATTTCCTTAGACGACTCGTTTGAAGCTCCCGCCGATTATCCATCTCCGTATCTTGTTACCCAGTTATCCAGGTATCCGTTGTTTTTTCCTCCATTTCCCTAATTAACAATGCCGGCAGCCTATCGCAGTGTCACCTTCCCGCTGTGGCGAGTGTTCGGTACGCGCAGGAGCCGCGGTAGGTCGCTCCACCAGCTTCCTGGCTATGGTAAGCCCCTGGTGCTGCTTACACCCACTTACAAGGTTTGTTCCAGCCAAAAAGAGTGGTCGAACCGCAGTCGACTGCCTTCTTGATTAGGGTTCGAACTGTGGAACTGTGGTTCCAATCTTGTAGTTGAGGAAATAGATGTAGAAGGACAAATACTCTCTTATGTGATACTCTCTACAAATACTCTCTTGATGTGAACTCAGCCCGCCTGCTGGCTCAAATCAACTGGAAAGGGAAGGCAACATTGCAAGGTGGGCCCAGGTAGAGGATTAGAGGGCTAAAAATAGGCCCCTATTGTTATGGCCAAAATTGGCGGAAACCACCAGAAATAGCTATTTCAATTTTTTTACATGAAAGAAACAATAAATAAACAGCCAAAATTTCTGTTGGTATGTCCAATAGAATAATAAACCCATGTGACAAGGACTTTGCAGCGTTTTTTCTTTTCCGTTTCAAGGTGCGCAGATTCCAAAAATGCAATATCCGTCCGCCGTCCGCCCTATCACGTGTACCGGCTTCATTTTCAGTCTAAAAAATTCGTTCTTTCGCACACATGCTCCATTTCGGCCCAAGTTGTGTCCCGATACTTTGCAGCCCCATCGGAATATACCCAGGGGAGTTATGAGTGAAAATGTGTATAAAAATAGGTACTTTTAGCGAATTTTCGAAGAAAAGGAAGCTATTGTTCTCGGTCCAAAATTTTTAAAACTCGAATTTCCGAAAGATTTTTATACCAAATCCCGTTTCAGAAAATCCTGAATTCCCTGCCGAAAGACACCAAAAATTATATGTAGGTATATATATATATTTATATATTTATATATGTATGTGTCATTCCAGACGATAACTCTCGAAAGAATTGAGATAAAAAGTTCAAATTTGCACGATAAATCTGTCTTGGCAATCGACAGGCTAAGTTCGAAGATGGGCAGAATCGGGTCACCCTAAGGGGGAGTTTTGGGGAGTTTTAGGGGGGGGAAATTACCCATAAATTCCCAAAATGAAAAAGTCTGACAAGTGACACCTCATTTTAAAGGTTTTTGTACGCTGAACACGATGGTGAAATCAGAATTGCGATATCTCATTCCATTCTCAAACTGGAGCACTTTGAAGATGAAGGAACGTGGTTATTTCTTGAGATGTTCTTCCTGGTTCGTCTGCTCTAATCTGATAACGGAATGGGATATCGCAATTCTGACTTCACCATCGTGTTCAGCGTTGGAAAATCTACAAACCGAGGTGTTACTCGGCAAAAAATGGAACAAAAAATTTGTTACGTACCCAATACTTCTTCTGGTATTCAAAACATTTTTGATTTCCCCCTCCCACTCCTTCCACCCCAAATTTAACTTTGCGTAAAACTACTCCTGTTTTAATTTTGTATGGTATCAAGTTGGGAAAACATTGGCCGAAAATTAATTTTCAGAAAATTTTAGGCGGAGGAGGAAGATGCCGAAAACTTCGAAAATTCGCTCTTATAGCCATGCTGCATGACTGTGGTTTTTGGTTTATTATTCTGTGAATAATACACCTATGTATTCGCTCAGCAAAAAATTTTTATAACACCCCCTCAAAATTTTTTCTTTTCCGTTTCAAGGTGTGTAGATTCAAAAAATGCAATGTCCGTCCGCCGTCCGCCGTCCGCCGTACGCCGTATCACGTCTACAGGCTTCATTTTCGGTCTAAAAGAATCGTTCTTTCGCACACATGCTCCATTTGGGCCCTAGTTGTGTCCCGAAACTTTTCAGCCCGATCGGAATATACCCAGGGGTGTTATGAGTGAAAATGTGTATGAAAATAGGTACTTTTTGTGTTTTAGTAACATGTTAGTAAAATGAGCTTTTGAGGTATAGTATTCCATGTTTTTGGGGACGAGAAGACCGAATATGAAGTCGATTTTGACCAAGGAGTGGAAAATTGAGGTTGTACCAGATGTTCAGCTCCCAAAATTGATTTTTTATGAGTCAAAAACCTGCGAAATCGTCTGAAATTACCATCAATTTGTATAATAACACTAGAAAAAGTGTCAACACGTGGATCAAGACGATTAAATGGTACAATCAATGATCAAGGGTAATTTGAAGAAAAAAAAAAGGAGTAGTACCTAATTCAAGTTCTGGGGGCCAAAATTTGTGGAAACCACCAGAAATAGCTATTTCAATTATTTTACATGAAAGAAACAATAAATAAACAGCCGGCATTTCTGTAGACCAATAAAATAATAGAATAATAAACCCATGTGACAAGGACTTTGCAGCGTTTTGTATTTTAGGAACATTTCAGTAACATGAGCTTTTGAGGTATAGTTTTCCATGTTTTTGGGACGAGAAGACCGAATATGAAGTCGATTTTGACCAAAGAGTGGAAAATTGAGGTTCTACTAAATGTTCAGCTCCCAAAATTGATTTTTTATGAGTCAAAAACCTGTGATATCGTCTGAAATCGCTTCGTTAACATGACCGTGAAATTAAACTATATAAATCCGGCCTAGATATTATCGCTGGAGGGAGGGGGGGGGGTCTGATTATAATCATGGATGGCAGTATGAACTCTAATTGGTTATTATGTGATATTATTTACTATGATGGCTGTTTTGAATTTTGCTGATATAGGCGTGTAACTTGAATAAACGTTATGCTTCATGAATAGCAATAAATAATTAATTATTGAATTATTCAATCCTGCGCATTTTTATGAAACTCGAATTCCCAGGATGGCTCCAGTAATCGATTTAGAGTTTTCCTGTGGGGAGGACGAGGGTAGGTACTGACTACAGAAAACCGTGATCTACGCAGAAGGGGCATCTATGCAGGTAAATAATAAACCGCTGCGTAATAATTTGCAGCGTTTTTGTTTTTTAATAGGTAATAATTGATACATTTTTTGTAATTTAATGAACTTACCTTTTCTCTCATGTTTAGCCCTCGTCCGCAGTAAATAATGTATTCTGATATAAATGTTAACCAATGAACCTAAGATGATTGAGAAAAAGTTCCAGTTCAGATAAGAGCGAATTTTCAAAGAAATATTCGTGCTACTGTGCAAAAAGATGGCATAGCAAGAAACCATACCACTTTTCGTACAATTACCTGCATCATTTTTTCGTGATTTTAGCCCTAAAAACTCAAATTTGGAACCCCTTAGAATTTTAGAAAATTGCTCATCTTTGAATTCATACTTTTGTTTCGCAATACGAATATTTTGGCGAAATTTGGAATTTTTATCATGTACCCACCAGCTTCAGATATCGTCTGGAGTAACACAGACAAACACATAATATTATAATAACATAAATATAAATTTTGGTTAAAATCTTGGGATGAATTCAAGGGGCTGTGAAATGGATTTGCCTATAAACAAATTTCAAAACTTCGTGTTCTGAGAACTCTGGACCCATTTCTATATCTACATTTTCCTAGAAAATTCGGTAAAAAATTAGAGGCGATGTGCGGTAACGCAGACTACTTATGCGCAGAAAAACTCTCGTTTGAAATGGATTTTTATAGAAAATTCTGGAAAATAGTTCGTGTACTGAAAATGATGGAGCCATAGGTGTTGCTCAACTTCCACCAAAAAGTCAATGGAACTACGAAAAACGCTGCAAAGTCCTTGTCACATGGGTTTATTATTCTATTGGACAAACCTACAGAAATGTTGGCTGTTCAATTATTGTTTATTTCATGTGAAATAATTGAAATAGCTATTGCTGATGGTTTCCACCAATTTTGGCCCGCAAAACACGAATTAGGTAGGCACTTTTTTTTCAATTTATCTTTGATCATTGGTAGTGCCATTCATTGGTCTTGATCCACGTGTTGATACTACTTCCAGTGTTATTATACTAATTGATGGTGATTTCAGACGATTTCCCAGGTTTTCGACTTATAAAAAATCAATTTTGGCAGCTGAACATTTTGGTAGGTAGAACCTCGATTTTCCACTCTTTGGTCAAAATCGACTTCATATTAGTCCCCAAAAACATGGAAAACGATACCTCAAAAGCTCATGTTACTAACACGTTACTAAAACACAAAAAGTACCAATTTTTTTGCACATTTTCACTCATAACCAAAGCCCTTCAAATGCCATATTGCCATGGCGCCATACAAAAATGCCATATTCTGCAGATTTTTTTGTAAAATGCCATATTCGGCCGATTTTGGGGGAAATGCGATGTTTGTACCATGTTTTGCCTTTTTTTTCGCCATGCTCCTTCAAAAAAATTTTTTGTTTAAATTTGAAGTGAAAATGTCTGAATGACATGAGGTTTCTCGAACCCTGAGGCCATTAGTGTAGAGGGATTACTAATGCCTCTAACCCTTTTGGAATGGGGTGCTTCCACGGGTCGCCACTCAGGTGAGGAAGCCACACTGAAGGAAGGCTGGGAACCTGCTGATGTCCTCTCTATGAAATACGCCCCGGCAACATCAGCTGATGTGGAGAGGACTTCCTCAGTAATGAAATACCTTCTGGGTAATCGACGGCTGGAATTTTCAATGGAAAGCGTTGCAGCACACCTGATGTTTTTATTTAATAATAATAATAATAATAATTAATTATTTGTATAAAGCTTTGTAAATAAAATAAATTATTTAGCATAAATAACTTGTATGTTGTGATATTATCGTCTCAGAATAGCTGGGGTGGTGGGAGAGGGTTGAAAAATAATTGCCATATTGAGAGAAATAAGTGCCATATTTGGGCCAAAATAAGTGCCATATTGCCATATTTTTTAGGGCCCTATTTCACAAAAATAAGTGCCATATTGTGAAGGGCTCTGCTCATAACACCCCTGGGTATATTCCGATCGGGCTGAAAAGTTTCGGGACACAACTAGGGCCCAAATGGAGCATGTGTGCGAAAGAATGACTTTGTTAGACCGAAAATGAAGCCGGTACACGTGATACGGCGGACGACGTACGGCGGAACGTAAAAGAAAAAATTTTGAGGGGGTGTTATAAAAATTTTTTGCTGAGCGATTACATAGGTGTATTGTTCGCAGAATAATAAACCAAAACCATCAATAATCAAGTGGCGCTGAGCTGTTTAAAATAATTGACTTAGCCCCCATTCAGAATGTTCAGTCTGGTGGAACGTTCAGCCACGTCCACTCGCGGCAGTTCTTGGCAGTCATCACTAGGAATGCGCCAAATGTTCGGTTACTATTCGGTATTCTGTCTATTCGGCAATGTTTTGAGTATTCGACCGAATACCGAATAGTAGTATTCGGCCAGAACAGTCATTTAGTCATTCGCAAAGAAGGGAAAAAACGTCTGCCAATTCGAGTAGGTAGTACAGCTTCCTCACTTGAATCACATGAACGTATAAGTAATTGAGTACGTTCATTTTGATACGGGACCATCTGCGATCCAAACGCGCGTGTACCCTCAAAATGTCAGCTCTCTACGACTATTTTCCGCGTAGTTAGAAGCGTTACAAGGAAACGGGCACCATTTCATGTTCGCGCATGCGCAAACTAATGAAATTCTTATGGAACTATCAAAGAATTATTCTTGATCGACTCTCCAAATCTGAGCTCATTCCAACGATATATAAAGTAGTTACGGGCGTTTCAAATATTTCACGTTTGCGCATGCGCAGACGGGACGATTTCCATGATTTTGAAATGGGATCATCTACGATCAAACCCGCGTGTACCCTCAATATTTCAGCTCTCTACGACTATTTTTCGCTTAGTTGGAAGGGTTACAAGGAAATGGTCAACATTTCATGTTCGCGCATACGCAGACGAAATTTGCATTACAATTCCAATGAAATTCACGTGAAACTATCAAAGTATTATTCCTGATCGACCCTCCGAATTTGAACTAATTTCAGTGATACGTAGGGTTGGTCTGGGCGTTTCAAGTATTTCACATTTGCGCATGCAGGCGAAAGTTACCGCAATTTTTGAATGATTTTTGTATTTCAGCCTATTTCGACCATTATATTGGGTACATATGGGCGTTACATGGAATGACCACAGACAGGCATACACGGAACCGAAAATGTTCCTCGATGTCTGAAACGCAAAATGGTAGTGGAAATTTTCATTTGGAGGACACGAATTTTTTTTTTTTACTCAATCACGAATCCAAGGCTTCTCTACCTTCGGTAGTGAGAAAGCAAAATAAATTTTATTATAATATTATTTTGTAATATTACCATGCTGTGAAGTAGGTTTGATTTTTGCAAATTCCTCTTTGTGTTTGTGGTTCGAGTGATTTAACATTCCCACGGTGGACCCCTCTCCACCATAGTTACTTTACATAACGAACAGTTCAATAGCCTACTGTCGTCTTCGCGTTCCACGTAATATTCCCAAATAGGAGATTTTTGGTTTATTATCTTCAATAATGAACCATTGGAACGGAGCATGAAAAAAAAAATTCTAACCCCCCCCCCCCCCCCCCCACAAAATTTGATGGTTTACCTACGTTTCAAGGTATGTAGAATCCGAAAATGCAATAAAAATATTTCTGTCTGTCCGCCGTACGGGCCACTTTTCTTAGTTACAATGAAACAAAATTGATGAAATTCGGGTTATAGGTTCCGTTTGGGGTCTAGTTGGTCCTCGAAGCTCGACGTTACTGTCAGTCATCTCTAAGGGGTTCAAAATAGGGGTTGAAATTTTCAGAACGCCGTATCTCGAAAACTTTCGATAGAAGGGTACGGTTTTTTTTACGTTATTAAATTTGTCTTGAGCTAAACAATTTTTTGAGACCACCCGTAGCACCAAAAAGCTTCGTCAACACGATCGTGAATCAAACGGTATAAATCTGGCCCAGATATCATCACTAGGGAGCACCTGACTATAATCAAGGATGGCTGTATGAAGTCGAGTTGGTTGTTCCGCAATATTATTTCATTTGACAGGTTATGGACTATTGGATTTAGTTGGTAGGTACTTCTGAAACTTGAACAAACTTGGAAGTATTATTGATGGGTAAATTGAGAAACTGACGAACATGAACTTATACTTAACTAACGAGTGACTAATATCAACAGTCCGATCGCAGGATACCGTATTGTTCTCGTTCTCTCTCAACCTTCATCTCACGAAGGTAAACAAATCCAACCGAATAATTACACCGAATTTCGGTTATTCGGTAAGAAATCTGGCCGAATATTCGGTATTTTGAAAAAACCTCTATTTGGCGCATCCTTAGTCATCACGTTTTCGTGTTTGCCACTCAGTGGAATTGAACGGATTTCGAATTGTTTCCCCAACTTTCGAAAGGGGCAGCGGGTAGGACACGAAGCCTCTCGTCTGTCGGGACGTTCCCCACCTACACGGGCGCGATGCGGGAAAGTATACGCGGGCGCCTTAGGCACCTCGCCCACCCGGAACATGATTTGTGCGCGATACAGCTGGTGGCCAACAAATGAATTCTCATTTCTCCTCTGACATCGACCTCTTCCCCACCACCAACTCCCGGAAAGTCCGCGAAAACTATTCAAAAATAATGCGATCCAATCTCGCTGATGTCGCAGTCTCGAAAGTGTAAATCCTGATGTTCGTTCATAAAGAGATGGGGAGTTTTTCGACCGACGGATGGATATTTTGTGGTTACTTTTGGTTTATAATTCTGTGAATAATACACCTATGTATTCGCTCAGCAAAAAATTTTTATAACACCCCCTCAAAATGTTTTCTTTTACGTTTCAAGGTGCGCAGATTTAAACAAAAACGCTGCAAAGTCCTTGTCACATGGGGTTTATTATTCTACAGAAATGTTGGCTGTACATTTATTGTTTGTTTCATGTGAAATAATTGAAATAGCTGTTTCTGATGGTTTCCACCAATTTTGGCCCCCAAAACACAAATTAGGTAGGTACGATCTTTTTTTTTTTTTTTTTTCAAATTAACTTTGATCATTGGTAGTGCCATTTAATCGTCTTGATCCACGTGTTGACACTTTTTCTAGTGTTATTCTACAAACTGATGGTGATTTCAGACGATTTCGCAGGTTTTTGACTCATACAAAATCAATTTTGGGAGCTGAACATCTGGTACAACCTCAATTTTCCACTCCTTGGCCAAAATCGACCTCATATTCGATCTTCTCGTCCCCAAAAACATGGAAAACGATACCTCAAAAGCTCATGTTACCAACATGTTGCTAAAACGCAAAAAGTACCTATTTTTACACACATTTTCACTCACAACACCCCTGGGTATATTCCGATCGGGCTGCAAAGTTTCGGGACACAACTAGGGCCCAAATAGAGAATGTGTGCGAAAGAACGACTTTTTTAGACCGAAAATGAAGCCTGTACACGTGATACGGCGGACGGCGTACGGCGTACGGCGGACGGACATTGCATTTTTTGAATCTACGCACCTTGAAACGGAAAAGAAAAAAGTTTGAGGGGGGGTTATAAAAATTTTTTGCTGAGCGATTACATAGGTGTATTATTCAGAGAATAATAAACCAAAACGCTACAAAGTCCTTGTCACATGGGTTTATTATTCTATTGGACATACCTACAGAAATTTTGGCTGTTCATTTATTGTTTCTTTCATGTAAAATAATTGAAATGGCTATTTCTGATGTTTTCCACCAATTTTGGCCCCTAAAACACGAATTAGGTAGGCTTCTTTTTTTTTCAAATTATCTTTGATTATTGATAGTGCCAATTAATCGTCTTGATCCACGTGTTAACATTTTTTCTAGTATTATTATACAAATTGATGGTGATTTCAGTCGATTTCCCAGGTTTTTGACTAAAAAAAAATCAATTTTGGGAGCTGAACCTTTGGTAGAACCTCAATTTTCTACTCCTTGGTCAAAATCGACTTCATATTCGATCATCTCACTAACGTATTCTTCATCAGCTCATCTTACTAACATGTTACTAAAGCACAAAAAGTACCTATTCTTATACACATTTTCACTCATAACACCCCTGGGTGTATTCTGATCGGGCTGAAGAGTTTCGGGACACAACTAGGGCCCAAATGGAGCATGTGTGCGAAAGAACGATTTTTTTAGACCGAAAATGAAGCCTGTACACGTGATACGGCGGACGGCCATTGCACTTTTGGAATCTACGCACCTTGAAACGGAAAAGAAAAAATTTCGAGGGGGTGTAATAAAAATTTTTTGCTGAGCGAATACATAGGTGTATTATTCACAGAATAATAAACCAAAATGCAATGCTCGTCCGCCGAATCATCAATAATAATGTCCACTCTAGTTTCGGTCTAAAAAATTCGTTCTTTCGCACACATGCTCCATTTGGGCCCCAGTTGTGTCCCGAAACTATGCAGCCCGATCGGAATATACCCAGGGATGTTATGAGTGAAAACTGGGTGTAAAAATGGGGTTTTTTGGTGTTTTAGTAACATGAGCTCTTGAGGTATCGTTTCCCATGTTTTTAGGACGAGGAGACCGAATATGAAGTCCATTTTGACCATAGAGTGGAAAATTGAGGTTCTAACGAAGTTTAAGCATTAAATTTTGGTCTAAAATCGTCGTTCTTCCGCACACAGTTTGGGTCCCCATTTGGGAACACATTTGGATCCTAGTTGTGCTTCGAAGCTCGGCAACCCAATCGGAATACACCCAGAGGTGTTATGAGGGGAAAATTAGTGTAAAAATAGGAAGTTTTCGAAGTTTTTTTGTTGAAGTTTTAGTGAACATGAGCTGGTGGGGTATCGTTTTCAATGTTTTCTGGGCGAAAAGACCGAATATTAAGTTGATTTTGACCGAAGAGTGAAGAATTGAGGTTGTAACGAAGGTTCAGCTCCCAAAATTAATTTTTTATGAGTGAAAAACCTGGGAAATTGAAATCACCATAAATTTGTATAATAACACTAAAAGTAGTATTAGAACGAAGACAAGACAATTAAATGGCACTATCAATGATCAAAGATAATTTGTTTAAAAAAAGGAGGCTACTTCTTGTTTTTGGGGGCCAAAATTGGTAGAAACCATCAAAAATAGCTATTTAAATTATTTCACATGAAAGAAACAATAAATGAACAGCCAACATTTCTGTAGGTATGTCCAGTAGAATAATAAACCCATGTGACAAGGACTTTGCAGCGTTTTGAGTTTCGGTCCGGTGGAATAAAAATCCGTTATTTGGGCAACGTTTCGGAATACTTTCATTCTATTTTCAAGCCCTACAACGAATGAACATGGGACTCAAGACAAAGAAAAGGTAGGTAAACAATTTAACATGTGAATAATCAACACAAAGACGTGATAATATTTTGAGGTGACTGAACTCGGTAAGTACTGGTTATAATATAATATGTGAATCGCAGACCCTCCTTAGTTTAAGACCTAACCCCGTACTCGTTACTAGGTACCTACGAGTTAAATGTTGCTAAAATAATTCTGTCGATGACAAACAGTAACTAAAACGGCAAAAATAAACGCAAATAATGAAGTTCTGGAGGGAAATTGTTGATGTGGAGTGAAATAGATGCCCCTTCTGCGTAGATCACTGTTTTCTGTGGTCAGTGCCTATAATGAACCGTTGTGTAATAACTTGCCCATCAATAATACTTCAACGGTTGTTGAAGTTGCAAAAGTACCTTCCGATCAACAAAATCCAGCCCCTTCTTGGTTGATGAACCGTTGTGTAATAATTTACCGTTGTGTAATAATTTGCCGTTGTGGGACCTTTCCTGTTATCGTTCCGCCACTCCGACTCTGGCCGCGCTCAACCAGGTACGGTTCCGTCACCACTGATTACTCAAATATTATATTAAACCACAAATATTATATTTAACACCAGTATTGAACCAAAACCAAATTTTATGTTAAATGAAATGTCTTACATCTTAGAAGTGGGTCTCAGGAGGCCAATATCGCACAATTTCAGAAAGAATTTCTTCAAATGGATCTAGGTTGCGTGATAAGCAGGACTGTCGCCAAATGAATTCATTTAGGTAATTATCGAGGAGGGAACGATTAGTATCCCACTGCCACAAGTTTCGTGCATACAATTTGCCCTATCCACGAGTGTGTTTTTGTTCATGCCCAGTTCACGCTCGCAAAACTTAATTATTGTAACAATTTCTCTGGCCCACGCATAAATAAATAAAACTATTGTTGTAAAATGCAGTTTTGAACCAGTTAAGTAGGTACTTGTCCTCAAGGCTCTTTCCGCTCTGCACCCTCGTATGTGACACCTCCAATTGTCCCTCGTCTCTGTTAGAGATAGTGTGGCATTGTGTCCTCCACTGCATAACATACTAGTAGGCAAAATCCCTTTTTCCTGCAAAAACTGCACAGCACCTTCTTTAGTTTTGAAATTATCGTAAAGAGAGAAAATGTTCATTTTAGCGAATTTTCGAAGAAATTGTTCTTTGTCCTATTGTTCTCGGTCCAAAATTTTTAAAACTCGAATTTCCGAAAGATTTTTATACCAAAATCCGTTTCAGACAATCCTGAATTCACTGCCGAAAGACACCAAAAATTATATATATATATATATATATATATATATATATATATATATATATATATATATATATATATATATATATATATGTGTGTGTGAGTGTGTGTGTGTGTGTGTGTGTGTGTGTGTGTGTGTGTGTGTGTGTGTGTGTGTGTGTGTGTGTGTGTGTGTGTGTGTGTGTGTGTGTGTGTGTGTCATTCCAGACGATAACTCTAGAAAGAATTGAGATAAAAAGTTCAAATTTGCACGAAAAATCTGTCTTGGCAATCGACAGGCTAAGTTCGTAGATGGGCAGAATCGGGTCACTCTAAGGGGGAGTTTTGGGGAGTTTTATGGGGGGAAAATTACCCATAAATTCCCAAAATGAAAAAGTCTGACAAGTGACACCTCATTTTAAAGGTTTTTGTACGCTGAACACGATGGTGGAATCAGAATTGCGATATCTCATTCCGTTCTCAAACTAGAGCACTTTGAAGATGAAGGAAAGTGGTTATTTCTTGAGATGTTCTTCCTGGTTCGTCTGCTCTAATCTGATAACGGAATGGGGTATCGCAATTCTGACTTCACCATCGTGTTCAGCGTTGGAAAATCTACAAACCGAGGTGTTACTCGGCAAAAAATGGAACAAAAAATTTGTTACGTAGGTATGCCCATATTTGATGCATACCGAATTAACCGAATAGCGTCATACGTGAATACCTATAATTACCCAATAAGTTCAAGATTGCCCATATTTGAATGGGATATCCCAAAGATCACATTTTATATAAAATCAGTTATTTCTTCGAAAAATTCGCTCTTATAGCCATGCTGCATGACTGTGGTTTTTTTAGGCTCACTTCATGCACTTCACCGTACTGGACTGAACCGAACTGGCAACTGAACACACTGTTGTTACAGCGGTTAAATGAGATAAGATTTGGTTAAATGAGTTTTACTGTAGTCAGGTTACCGACCTTTAACTCGAGATTTGAGAGGTGGCGGAACAATAACAGGAAAGGTCCCCGTTGTGTAATAATTTACCCATCATTAATACTTCAAAGTTTGTTCAAGTTTCACAAGTACCTACCAACAAAATCCAACAGTCCATCACTTATCAAATGAAATAATGTCGCAGAACAACCAACTCGACTTCATACAGCCATCCTTGATTATAATCAGGTGCTCCCTAGTGATGATATCCGGGCCGCATTTATACCGTTTGATTCACGATCGTGTTGACGAAGCTTTCTGGTGGATACGAACGGCTGGACGCACAATGCTCCAGATGGTCTCAAAAAATTGTTTAGCTCAAGACAAATTTAATAACGTTAAAAAAACCATAACCTTCCATCGAAAGTTTTCGAGTTACGGCGTTCTGAAAATTTCAACCCCTATTTTGAACCCCTTAGAGATGATTGACAGTAAAGCCGAGTTTCGAGGACCAACGAGACCCCGAACGGAACCTATAACTCGAATTTCATCAATTTTGTTTCATGGTAACTAAGAAAAGTGGCCCGTACGGCGGACAGACAGAAATTTTGTATTGCATTTTCGGATTCTACATACCTTGAAACTTGAACCATCAAATTTTGAGGGGGTTGGAATTTTTTTTTTTTTTTTTCATGCTCAATTCCAATGGTTCATTATTGAAAATAATAAACCAAAACGCCACCTCCGGCGAAAGCGCACCCCCAAGGAAGAGTACTTTACCTATCAACGAAAAAAAATCACAAGATTTGATGAATCTGAAAGACTATAGTTGGCTACGAAAGTTTCTACGAGAAGATCGTTTCGTGGCCTACTTCTGTTGATGTGGATGGCATTCCACCAGTAGACTCGGAATTTGAAGAGGACCTCTAGCCACTTTCTTAATGATTTTTAACCATGTAACAATTACGTTTTTCAACAATTTTATAATGTTGTTTAATAAAATTTTGTTTGAGGAAAGTAACTCTACTGTTTTCATTCCTACCTTTGCTTTAGGAGTAGAAATTTGTGATTAAGCGACATGAAAACTTGATTTATAGCAGAAACAATACATTTGGAAAATTTTTTTAAATTTATATTTAAATTTCAGGAAGGAATTGGAAACCAGACAGCATGGGATCTAGTTACACCACAATGTTTCATTTACATAAATTAATTGTTTGCTGATTTTTATCTATCAATAAGGTGGAGTTAAACAGTTTTAGCGAATTTTCAAAGAAAATGAAGCTATTGCAATGGCTTCGAAATTTAAATAATATAAATTTTTGGAAATTTTCTTCATAGAAATCCGTTTCAGACCATTCTAAAACGATTCCTGAAATTTAACACTTTTTTATATGTATATATATATTTATATATATATGTGTCACTCCAGACGATAACTCTCGATAGAATTGAGATAAACAGCTCAAATTTGCACAAAAAATCTATCTTGGCAATCGAGAGGCTAAGTTCGAAGATGGGCGAAATTGGCCTACTCTAAGGAGGGTTTTGGCGCATTTAAAATGCGCAAAAATTACCCAAAAATCCCCAAAATGTTATTTTCCAACAAGTGACCCCTCATTTTAAAGGTTTTTGCACGCTGAACACGATGGTGGAATCGGATTTTAGATATCTTGATCCGTTCTTAAATTAGAGCATTTAAAGTGCGCAAAAATTACCCAAAAATCCCCAAAATGTTATTTTCTAACAAGTGACCCCTCATTTTAAAGGTTTTTGCACGCTGAACACGATGGTGAAATCGGATTTTAGATATCTAAATCCGTTCTTAAATTAGAGCATTTAAAGTGCGCAAAAATTACCCAAAACTAGGATAATCTTTAAACTCTTACCCCCCCCCCCACCCCCTTAGAGTGGTCAGATTGAAAAATGTGAGAAGTATTAATTGAAGACGAGAGTTCGAAGCAAAAAAGGGGGAGGCAAACGATTAGTACAACTCCTTGAATTTCCCATTTGACATATAATTGTTATGATACCTTCATAGATAGACAAGTACCGGCCCACGTATTACTAGAAGGAAGACGAAAGAAAAAATCTATTTCAAATTATTCAATTTAGGTACTAACAGTAGGAGGAAGAAGGTTAGGTAGGTATCTTATCAATTTATTATCAGTATCATACGAATATTTGATATTCAAAGGTAGGTAGGTACTTAACATGATAAAAATAATATCAATGAAGAAGGAAGGATCTACCTACCTAGTAGAGCAAATCTTGAACTGGTTTTAGATACCAGGCCTGAAATCGTAGTCAAGAGGAAAGGCCATTCAGAAGGAACAAGGAATCTACTCATAACAGTTTATAATTATTACGTAGGTAATTATATGAAATTAATACCTACGTACAAAATGATTGTGTAAAGAGTTCGTAGCAGTTAATAACAAATTATAACCACATGGATATTAGTAACAGGGGCATCTAGTAGGAATATACCTAATAATTATGTTCCAAAGCTACCAATAGGTACTGACCTTCTTTTGAAAAAATCACAATATTGGTAATTACCTACCGATCATGTGATTTTTTTTAACAATAAATTAACTAAATTTATGTATTATAAGGAACCTACTTAATACAATATTTTCCGTTGCCTACCTACTAGTTTTCTTGAGCTGACGGGAATTTAAAAAAGGCATTCCTTCTTTGTGTTTCTGCATGGCGGCTGCATCCAAGCTTCCTTTTCTCTTTCATTCACTCGATCGCCTGATCCCGTTCTATGCAAACGCTTTCACTAGCCCGAAAAAACTCTATTACATCATACTTTTTTGTGTTTGAATTGTTCACATTGCAGTTCAAATTTGTAGATCAATCAAGAGAACCCACATGTTCTTCCAAGTGATCCTTCCAGAAACCACATCCTTCCTTCATAGTTTATTTCAAGATTGAGCCTGCATGAAAAACAACCTGCACTTGAAGCACTCATGATTTTCTATAACAACTCCTTTACCTACTGCACTCTCTTGAGTAGGTAAGTCAAAAGTCCTAACTACCCTATCCTACCTAATATGAACCCACAGCGATCAAATAAATAAGCACTTAGTACAATTACGTAATAAACAAACGGTAGAATCAGGATGGACAAAACGTACAAATTAAAATAAATACGAAGAGAATATACATAGAAAACCAAATTTTAGACCGAAGTTTTCCTTTATTCAAAACCATAGCCATTAATTCGAATATTTCTTTGAAAATTCGCTCATTAAGTCATGCTGCATGACTGGTTTTTTATTTTTACACAAAGTTTATACAACTCCTCCCCGCGTCACAAGTGTTACTTAGTGCGGGGAGTAGCATAAGAAAATTATTTGTACTTTTGCAATTGTAACGATTTACTTCGTTTAATAAATGTAAAAAAAAAAAAAAAAAAAAAATTGCGAGTAGGTATAATTAATGAAAACAACCATCATCTGAATGATGCACTATTTAAAAGAAAGGTACTGAACTAATACCTAGAACAAGCAAGATGACTTGGAGAAAAGGAAATGGAACATGAATTAGTTATAGTTTGCTTATATTCAACTTGTGACTGTCATTTTGGTTAATTATTCTCCAAATACACCTATGTATTCGGTTCGGAACATTTTTTTGGAACACCCCCTCAAAATTTTTTTCTACGTTTCAAGGTGTGTAGATTCCAAAAACGCAATGTCCGTCCTGGTCATCGATATCTACCTTAATTTTCGGTCTAAAAAAAAAACAAAAAAAACTTTCTTTTGCACACAGGCTCCATTTGGGCCCTAGTTGTGTCCCCTAACTCGGCAGTCCGATCGGAAAACATCGAGGGGTGTTATGGGTGAAAAATGGGTGCAAAATTAGGAATTTTTCAAGTTTTAGTGAATTTGCATCGTGTTCCGTGTTTTTTAGGGTGAGGAGACCAAATATGAAGTTGATTTTGACCACTGAGTGAAGCACTGAGGTTCTAACGAAGTTTTAACTCTCAAAATTCAACATTTATGGGTCAAAAACCTTTGAAAATGGCTGTAATCACCTGAAATTTGTATAATAACTCAGAAGTGAATCCGGACAATTCAATGAGAAGTTCAATGATCGAAGATAATTTGTCAAAAATAGGAGCCTAATTCGAGTTTTTGGGGCCAAAATTTGTAAAAAATACCAAAAACGCTGCAAAGTCCTTGTCACATGGGTTTATTATTCTACTGGACATACCTACAGAAATGCTGGCTGTTAATTTATTGTTGCTTTCATGTAAAATAATTGAAATATCTATTTCTGGTGGTTTCCACCAATTTTGGCCCCCAAAACTTGAATTAGGTACGCTCCTTTTTTTTAATTTTTTTTTTCAAAATTATCTTTGATCATTCTTAGTGCCATTTAATCGTCTTGATCCACGTGTTGACACTTTTCTAGTGTTATTATACAAACTGATGGTGATTTCAGCCGATTTCGCAGGTTTTTGACTCACAAAAAATCAATTTTGAGAGCTGAACATCTGGTAGAACCTCAATTTTCCACTCCTTGGTCAAAATCGACTTCATATTCGATCTTCTCGTCCCCGAAAACATGGAAAACGATACCTCAAAAGCTCATTTTACTAACATGTTACTAAAACACAAAAAGTACCTATTTTTATACACATTTTCACTCATAACACCCCTGGGTATATTCCGATCGGGCTGAAAAGTTTCGGGACACAACTAGGGCCCAAATGGAGCATGTGTGCGAAAGAACGACTTTTTTTAGACCGAAAATGAAGCCGGTACACGTGATACGGCGGACGGCATACGGCGGACGGCGGACGGACATTGCATTTTTGAAATCTAGGTACGCACCTTGAAACGGAAAAGAAAAAATTTTGAGGGGTTGTTATAAAATTTTTTTTCTGAGCGAATACATAGGTGTATTATTCACAGAATAATAAACCAAAATAGCTATATCAATGTTATTATACATGAAATAAATAGTAAATGAATATCCAGCTTTTTTTATGTCCAATAGAATACCTAATAAACCCACGCGTCAAGGATTTTGCAGCATTCTTCGATTTTTGATCTCGAACATTCTTGGAATAATGGTTCGTAATCCCATTGACCGCACGTACTTGAAACGCCCTAAATACCTTAAATATCGTTGAAATGAGTTCAGATTTGGAGGGTGGATCAGGAATAACACTTTGATAATTGCATATGAATTTCATTCGTCTGCGCATGCGTGAACATGAAATTTTGACCATTTCCTTGTAACACTTCTAACTACGCGAAAAATATTCGTAGGGAGCTGAAATTTTGAGGGTACACGCGGTTGGATCGCAGATGGTCCCGTATCAAAATGAACCTACCCAGCTGCTCTATACATTCATGTGATTCAAGTGAGGAAGCTAAACTGCCTACTCGAATTGGCAGACTTTTTCTTTCGCTAATGAACACCAAAAATCTCACTCTCCCACTGAATTTTTGATTTCCAGTAAAAATCATCTAAAGATAAATCGGTAACCAGCTGATGGTTTAAAAACCCCCTTGAAAACTGGGAGCCCCGGTCGCGGGAGCTCATTAGCATGCGGTGCATAGTTCATCCAATGCCTCCATATATTTAATCTGTAATTGGCTTAAATCCCCCTCTTCAACAGAGAGAAGGCAGAGAGGAGTCACCTATCCCCGCGATCAAACGCCGAGTTCCGTCCAATTTAAATACGTTAAAAACTTTCAGTTCTAAAAAGGGCTAAGAAGGCTCTGCAAAGTAGAAAGGAGAATCCTTACTGCGAAAAGGGGAGTTGAAATAAATCAAACACGAGAGGTTTGAAGTGTTTTTGTCCTTTTATTATTTTTATTTTGAGTTAATTGAAATTTATTGTTGGTAGTCGCGACTGTTACCTATGAACTCCTTCGGATGCTTTATTTCGCCGTTAGAAAGGAAGGGGTAGGAGAGGAGTGAAGATTCTGCGAATGTGATGCGATGCAGGAAGATTTTGAAGAGGTGTTCAAGAAGGGCGAGTTTTGGGTTCATTTAAACGATTTCGAAAGACGCAAGATTCGCAGGAATTATACGACAAGCACCCAAGTAAATACCTGTATGAAATGAAAATGAAATTTATTCCTCTAAAACCCAAGATACATAGGTATATATATGAAGAAGAAATAGAGTATTTAAACTACAGTGTCCACTTGATAACTGGAACTACCTCACACCGAAGAACACAGTTCCGAGCTGGGTGGGGGAGTCAACCCCCGAGTGCCTACATAAACATTCGAACTGTGCGGACTAATATATAATTATGCATATTATTAAATCAACAGCATTGCTACATTGCTACATTGCTAATAAACAGATCACTACACTACATAAGAACTCGTGAATAAATTGTCGTTGTATCCTTGTGATATTAGCCAGCTAAAAACAAATTTTTTTGTACTCTGCTCTAGTATATAATTAGTGGGGTTAGTTATAGTAAGGGGTGCAGTTCTTAATAATGCATTCGACTTATTTCGCTGCAAAAAACGCTGCGAAGTCCTTGTCACATGGGTTTATTATTCTACTGGACTTACCTACAGAAATTCTGGAAACTGTTCATTTATTGTTTCTATCATTTGCAATAGTTGAAATAACTTTTTTGATGGTTTCCACAAATTCTGACCCCCAAAAACACAAATTAGGTTTTTTTTCTCATATTATCCTTGATTATTGATAGTGCCATTTAATTGTCTTGATTCACCCGTTGATAATGCTTCTAGTGTTATTATACAAATTTATGGTGATTTCAGGCAATTTCCCGGGTTTTAGACTCATAAAAAATGAATTTTGGGAACTGAACCTTCGTCACAACTTCACTCTTTGGTCAAAATCAACTTCATATTCGGCCTTCTCGTCCCCAAAAACATGGAAAACGATACCTCAAAAGCTCATGTTACTAAAACACAAAAAACACCTATTTTTGTACCCATTTTCACTCATAACACCCCTGGATATATTTCGATCGGGCCGCAAAGTTTCGGGACAACTAGGGCCCAAATGGAGCCTGTGTGAGAAAGAACGAATTTTTTTAGACCGAAATTGAAGCAGATATGCGTGATACGTCGGACGGCGTACATGGTAGGTAGGTAGGTACCTGATATCTACGAAATTTCAAAGTTCAATTTATTAACCGATTGAAAGACGACTTCTCTTCCAAAAATGACCCATTGTTCTGTGAGATCTTCCGAGTCATGGGAGCTAAAAGCTGCAAATAAACGTGACAATGGGACGTCATGAGTAGGCTGAAGGGTAGGTTCCGCATGTGTTGAGGAAGATGATTGGAGAAGCGAATACCAGTCTGAGAAGGGCTGATCTTCAAGGAGGCTGTGAGACGGACAACAGGTTGAAGCAGTTCCTCGTATTGTAACTGTGGTAGTCTGATCTTCTCTTGAAATCGTCCCACGCATCCCAACACGTTCACCAAGCACAGATACACATACAGCGCTGGCAAGGTTAGAACACCCGTATCACTGAAGTGACCACGACAGCTATCAGCTCCAGCCAAACCCTCTCATGGTTCTAACAGCTCTTTTCTGGAGTTTAAACAACTTTTCAGAGTGGCAGGATTTTCCCCACAATAAAACGCAGTGAGGCAAACGGCTGTGGAGACATGCGAAATAAACGTTTCTATGGTCAGTGCTGTTTCAACGGTCTCGCGCTTCAAATCGCGGGGGGAATGATAGGTCTCGCAGGAGCCGGGTGGGGAGTGCCATACAGCGACAGAATGCGGCACTACAAGACAGTATTCCTCCCCACAGTAATGTATGCGGCCTGCACGTGGTGGCACAAACCAACAACAGCGATGCGGAACAGGGTGCGATCCATTCAGAGGGCCACTCTGATCTCTGCAGTAAGATCGTACCGTACTGTTTCGCACGAGGCACTGCAGGTCGTGGCGGGTTGCCCCCCCCTAGACATTATGTTGGATGCCCGAGTTGCCTACGCTGCCCTGAAATGGCCTGAAAGGACATGTGCGGAGGTACGCCCGGAACTCAGCCAGATCCTAGGCAGCAACCGGACGGAAGTGGAAAAAGTAAAGGATATTGAGGACTGGCTGATGGATAAATGGCAGGCTGGATGGGATGCCACAAGCAAGGGCAGAGCGACCGATGCTCACTGACATTCGTGGCACCGGGCTAAGAAGCTACACAGATGCTGACGGGACATGGAAATTTCAGTGCAAAGCTGCGTTTTTTCAGACGCAGGGAAGACCCAGCATGTCCATGTGGTGCTGACGAAGAAACATCAGAACATGTTATCAGGCACTGCCCCCTGTATAACGACATAAGAACCCAGCACCTTGGGAGTCAGCGGTTTGAAGGACCTCTCGCAGTCCTGGTCAGCACCAGGCAGATATTTACCCAGCTTAAACGATTCTGCAAAGCTTGGGCTATGAGAAGGGGCAGCGGAGTAGGTATGGCGGTGGTAGAGCGATGAAGTTGTATGGGTACCTTCTTCGACAGAATAGTCGCCAGGGAGTTAGAAGGGGATGAGATGGGAATATTTATAAAAGTACCTCTCTCCCCCAGTATGTGTGTTTTGTTTGTTTAGTACGTATGGCTGATCCTGCGCGGGCGCAGATCAACGTGATATTAGGATAAGGAGCAATGAACGGGCTGTGATAACAGGTGATTAGTTTAGATTTAGAATAGCTGTGATGTTAGTGTTAATTGAATGTTAGAATATAGTCGTGTGGGTACTGGGGGCCCTATCGGCCCCGAGAGGGGGCAGCAAACCGATAGGTCTTTTACTTAATCCTTATTTCTTTAGTTCTGCATTTTGTTAATTTCTTTTTGTTGATTTCAAGGGCTGCAGGCCCCCTGGTCAAGTGAAAGCCCTATAAAGCGGGTACCGGTGGGGCCATCCTAGGACGGGTGGGCTCGAGGGTGCTGGTGGGGTTTTCCCCAGCCCTACCGGCTAGTATGAATGTGTCTGTTCTGGATGTGACTGTATTTATTGAATGCGAGTATTTATAGAGCACATGGTCGTATTAGTATTTAGGGAAACGGATGTGATATTGGGCTGTGATACTAGTTAGTAAGAAGTGTAGAGGGTGGTGAGTAGTCGCTCTACTTCACCATACCGAGAAAAATATGGCACAGCCAAGGCACCAAAAAGAGGAGAAATTCGGCAGCGATGGGAAAACCGCAAGATATAAGAAGAGGAGGAAGAGTACCTGCGAAGCGCCGACCCCCGTCCCAAAATTATTACCCCTGTAAAACTGGCACCTCCGCGTGGGCCATCCCGGGCACAGTCCTAAGGAGTGTGGCTAACGCCAGAGGGGACGGGGGGGCCTGCTGTATCGTCAAGAGGGAGTGGCATTGAACGGAGAGCAGTATCAAAGACCAGCAAGATCGCAATGGGCCTGAATGGCCTTAGAAGCGATCTCAATCCACTCTGATACAGCAGGTCTCGCGCTTCCCCCAGGAAAGCCCTAAATCGAGTACCTACCGTGCATGTTAGGTACAGTTACATAAGTAGGTGAGCATTTTTCCGACTTTTTTACGGTTGAACACCTCAATCCTTATGTTCGGAATCAACTTTCGAGCTACGGAATTTTGAGAATTTCAACCCCTGTTTTTCACCCCTTAAAGATGACTGATAGTAACGCCGACCTTCGAAGACCAACTAGACCCCCCCAAATGGGACCTGCAAACCAAATTTAATTATTGGTTCATGGTGACTAAGGAAAGTGCCAAGTGCGGCGGACGGACAGAAATGTTTTTATCCCATTTTCCTACTCTACGCCTACCTTGAAACGCAAACAATCGAATTTTAACGGGTGGGGGGGGGGTTCATTTATTACTATTATTATTATTTTTATTTTTATTTTTTTCATGCTACATTCCAACAGCATTTTACATGCGAAACGGTAGAGCAGACATAACAGACCAACAAATCCGACAAGATAACCAAAATGTCGGCGGTCATCGTCTACAGCGCTTTTTTCTTTTTTCTGTCGTACATTCCATCCCCACACACTTACAATACATTCGTTATTTTTTATTTAAGAACCAAAATATTCACTGTAAATAATTTATATGGCAGAAAAACGTTTGCCGGGTCAGCTAGTATTTATTTATTTTGTATAAAACGGAAATTAATGCGCTTATTTTGAGTTTTCTCGATCCTTTCCTTAGTGACCGCATAAAATGGGAACCAAACAGTGGCACAATATTCTAAAATCGGGCCAATGAGAGAGGAACAAAGGAACGGCAAAGCCGAAACATCGTGAAAATCAGTTGCACAGGTAGGTATGTGGTCGATGTGATCAGAAAAACTCAGTTTACTATCGAACAGGACCCCAAGGTCCTCTCACCACCTCCCGAAAAAGAAAAACAATAATTGTTGAAAGTGATGAACCAAAATTCAAAATTGGCAACAATAAATTGAAGGGTTTCAGGTACAAAGGGCGTAAGTGCCATTGTCGACTTTTTCTAAATAATATTTTTTTCTGGACCTTATACCAGTAGCTATTTTTCTGGAAAGGGCCTATGTTCCTATCATTTTTAAATCGACTGCCACGTCGCAGTGTTACCAACGTCCTCCGCCCAGAATTCACCGCTTTTTCGTACAACCTAAGTCCATGGGGTATTTTCGGTAGGAAGGGCGTGTGCCACGGTGCAACACTGCGTTTGAAACCTTCAATGTCCGGTTATGCTTGTCATTCTCGTTGTTTACGGTTAGTTAGTTCAGTTTAGTATATTGTTAGTTTTTAACGTTTAGAAGTTTAAATAATGGAAAGACGGGTTGAGGGAAGTGGAAGATGGAGAGAGGAACAGAGGAAGAAATTTTACTTTTTAAGAAATATTAAGAAGAATATTTACTTAGTTTTGAATTTATTATTTTATTAATGAAAGTTATACTGAAACTACAGATTTTACTTAGTTTTGAATTTTATTAATAAAAAGTTATACTGGAACTGCAGATCACTTTCGTGAGAACACCATTTTTCTTCTAATTCCCCAAAAAAACTCCGTTAGGTACCTACCTACCGTCCTACCTGTATGAAAAAAGATTAGCAATGTTTTCAAAACTGTTAACTTGGAGAAACCATGTGGAAGAAGTAGGTGGGTATGGCACTTAGGCAGGTGGTAAACTTAGGCCCTTTCCATAGGTTTGTGAACAAAATATTGTTTTAAACTTCGGGAAGATCATTATGAACAAATCGAACGCACAAATAAAACGTATTTCAGCAATATTTAATTTTTTTTTTAATCATCTCTTTAGAACGCATATTGTGAGAATGACGAACAAATTAAAATTTAAAAAACCACAGTCATGCAGCATGGCTATAAGAGCGAATTTTCGAAGTTTTCGGCATCTTCCTCCTCCGCCTAAAATTTTCTGAAAATTAATTTTCGGCCAATGTTTTCCCAACTTGATACCATACAAAATTAAAACAGGAGTAGTTTTACGCAAAGTAAAATTTGGGGTGGAAGGAGGGGGAGGGGGAAATCAAAAATGTTTTGAATACCAGAAGAGTAGGTATTGGGTACGTAACAAATTTTTTGTTCCATTTTTTGCCGAGTAACACCTCGGATTGTAGATTTTCCAACGCTGAACACGATGGTGAAGTCAGAATTGCGATATCCCATTCCGTTATCAGATTAGAGCCGACGAACCAGGAAGAACATCTCAAGAAATAACCACGTTCCTACATCTTCAAAGTGCTCCAGTTTGAGAACGGAATGAGATATCGCAATTCTGATTTCACCATCGTGTTCAGCGTACAAAAACCTTTAAAATGAGGTGTCACTTGTCAGACGTTTTCATTTTGGGAATTTATGGGTAATTTTCCCCCCCTAAAACTCCCCAAAACTCCCCCTTAGGGTGACCCGATTCTGCCCATCTTCGAACTTAGCCTGTCGATTGCCAAGACAGATTTTTCGTGCAAATTTGAACTTTTTATCTCAATTCTTTCGAGAGTTATCGTCTGGAATGACACATACATATATAAATATATATATATATATATATATATATATATATATATATATATATATATATATATATATATATATATATATATATATATAATTTTTGGTGTCTTTCGGCAGGGAATTCAGGATGGTCTGAAACGGATTTTGGTATAAAAATCTTTCGGAAATTCGAGTTTTAAACATTTTGGACCGAGAACAATAGCTTCCTTTTCTTCGAAAATTCGCTAACAGCAATAACTTTTTTTTTGGGGATTTATGGCACTTACGCCCTTTGTACCTGAAGCCATTCAATTAATGTTTTCGTACCAGGACTTGCCCGCAAACGACAGAACTGTTTCGAAATCTCCCTAAACAACTGCACTGCTGAATGAGGCCTGTTTGTTACGAGGTAAATAACAGAAACGAATCAACAAGCATCACAGGAGGTGAGTGCGGTGGCCTCACATGGTCGTCGCAGTGACTCCGGTGAGGGGTCTTGGTACAATTAAAACAATGATTTAGCGTTCGCGACACCTAATTGACAAGTATTGTTTAATTGGTGGGAACAGGTGGGCAAAGCTCAAAGACGCCGCCGACTCGTCTATCCAAACCTCTCGACTCCCCAGCTCGTTCCCCTTTAAACCCCTTCTTCTTACCCACTAATACCACCACATTCTGTTAATCTCCTGTTCAGAAACCCTTTTCGGATGCCTTTCTTTGGACTCGACTTGATTTCTTGCCTCCCTGCGTTGGAGGTCGGTAAATAATTAACCAATTATCCACTTGATCACCATTTCTTCCGTAACAAGGATCCCCGTTAAAGTGGAACTGGTGTTGTTTTTTTGTCCCATATTTCAAGATGGAGAGATTCTATCGTTCGGCCCATTAAATTTAAGACAAAGGAACAGATCAGCCTCTGGCACATCAAATCCCTTTCATATTGCTTCCGAGTCTGCGAAGCAGCGGAAGCCTTGTGTTCACTTTCGTGAGCCAAAAAATTTTTGTCTTCAGAAATCAAAATTTCCACTTGCATTTTGCGTTTCAAAGCCAACTGAACAAATTTGGTTCCGTGTCTGTCGGTCTGTGAGTCTGTGAGTCTGTGAGTCTGTCCGCATTTCCTTGTTACAGCCATAACTTCCACGATTTTGAATTGATTCAGCTCAAATTTTGAGGGATGGTGCGGATAAGGCCCCTTGAGGTCCCATACAAATTTCAACATGATTGATCCAGCGGTACGCCCTGCGCATGCGCTAACGTTAAATTCAACAAACACGCATAACTTTCACAATTTTGATTCAATTTCGCTCAAATTTTCAAGGGTTGTTTGGACAAGGCCTAGTGAGTTCCAGTATGAATTTCAGCATGATCGGACCCTCGGTGCGCTCTGCGCATGCGCTGGCGTGAAATAGATTCAATTTCCTTGTTACAGCCGTAGTAACCAAAGATTTCACCCAATTTCAATGTAATTCTCAGGGATTAAGCGGGTAGGGCCCATTGAGGTCCCATATAAATTTCAACATGATAGAGCCAGCGGTTCGCCCTGCGCATGCGCTAACGTGAAATTCTTCAAACACGCATAACTTTCGCAATTATGTATAATGGACGTAATGTATTATGGACGTCATGTTATGTAATATGTATATTTCATGTAATGTTATGCAATGGTATGTTATGTAATGTAATGTTATGTAATGTAATGTTATGTAATATGTATATTTCACGTTGTTATGTAATGTAATGTAATGTAATGTTATGTTATGTTATTTTGCTTCCGAGTCTGTTCTATTTTATAATGGGTCACTCTGATTGTGACGAGGAAGCTCCTGTGCCATCACCTTGGCAGTGTATTTTTCTCCGTTTTACTGTCTTTGGACAATCCTATTTGACAGCTGCAAGCTGTCTTGACGATTCTGAGGTGGTGATTTCCAATTTTGTTACTCGACCCGCACATTCTCATCGAAATTCAGCTTATTACGACATTTTTCTTATATAAATGGGAGGATCTAGGGAAACACGCGTATGCAGACTAAAACTATTCACGTGCCAACACCTGGGGCCTAAAAGAAAAACGGAATTATTGAAAAAAATAGTGTGTTTTTCGCGTTTTTTCGTGTGTTAGAGGAAATAGGCTATTTAAGAAACACACAGTGCTTTTCGCGTTTTTTCGTTTTAACATGGAACATGGTTTTACGGGGGTAAACCGGGCTGGAAAGCGTCCGCGTCCTGTCCTGTAAACTCGGCTCCCCTCCCCGTCACCCACACAGTTCTCCCTCTACCTCACTCCTGCCACCCAACCCACGTCCTCTCCTACCACACGTGGTGCCTTCTCCGAGGAGAGTATGGCCAGACCCCACTCCGCCGAAAACTGCCGTGGGGATTCCGCCATTCCCGGCTGTAGCAGCTGAGGACGTGTATTACATTACATTGGGTTAGGTCGCTGGTCCGAGGCTTTAAATCCCAAGAAGTTTTTTTGCTTCCTCACTACCGAAGGCAGGGAAGCCTTGGATTCGTGATTGAGTAAAACAGTTCATGTCCTCCAAAATGAAAATTTCCACTTCCATTTTCCGTTTCAGACATCGAGGTACATATTTGGTTCCGTGTCTGTCTGTGGTAATTCCTTGCAACACCCATGACTACCCGAAATAATCGTCGATGTGGGCTGAAATTTGGAGGGTAGGTGCGGGTTGAGTCCCAGATGGTTCCAATCCAAACTCATCGAAAAAGTACCATAACTTTCATCTGCGAATGCGCAAACGTGAAATAATTGGAACACCCATAACTGCCCTAAATATCGTTGAAATGAGTTCAAACTTGGAGGGTCGGTCAGGAATAATACTTTGGTAGTTCTAAATCAATTTCATTGGAATGGTAATTTCACTTTGATCTACGCATGCGCGAACATGAAATGTTGACCATTTCCTTGTAACGCTTCTAACTACGAGATAAATAGTCGTAGAGAGCTGAAATTTTGAGGGTACACGCGAGTTGGATCGCAGATGGTCCCGTATCATAACGAACCTACCCAACTAGTCTGTACGTTCATTTGATTCAAGTGAGGAAGCTATAGTGCCTACTCGAATTGGCAGATGTTTTTCTACATATCCTCTGTTATCATGTACCTATTCGAAAAACATGTTCCATGTTTCCTTGCTTTGATCCTTGATCTAAACTGTTATAATCTGGGGGTCTGGGGGTCTGGGGGTGTCCCAGATTTCATTCGACAATAAACGTAACGTCATGAACACAAACCACTGGCGGCTTGACGCCCCCTACAGCAACGCTTTTTTTTCGTGTATTAGTGGAAATAGACTATTTTGGTTTATTATTTTCAATAATGAACCATTGGAATCGAGCATGAAAAAAAAAATTCTTACCCCCCCTCAAAATTTGATGGTTTACGTTTCAAGGTATGTAGAATCCAAAACTGCAATAAAAATATTTCTGTCTGTCCGCCGTACGCCGTACGCCGTACGGGCCACTTTTCTTAGTTACCATGAAAAAAAATTGATGAAATTCGGGTTATAGGTTCCGTTCGGCGTCTAGTTGGTCCTCGAAGCTCGACGTTACTGTGAGTCATCTCTAAGGGGTTCAAAATAGGGGTTGAAATTTTCAAAACGCCTATACCATTTTTTTACGTAAATATTTTTACGGTTTAAATAAGTCTTGAACTTGCGAGTTTTTTAAGGCCATCCGGAGCATCGTACGTCCAGCCGTTCGTTCACAGTAAGGCCCCGAAGTTTGCACCGACAGGCATTTTCGACTCCAGTGTGAATGAAATTGTATACAATTCAAACCAAATCTCGTAACCAGAGACGCGCCCACAATAGGAATTTGTGAATACGGCCAATCATTGGTAGGGATCACCTGATTATATTGGCGGAGTATGAAGTCGAGTTGGTTGTTCTGTGATATTATTTAATTTGAAAAATGATGGCTCTTTTGGAGTTTGTTGGTAGGTAGTGAAACTTGAACAAACGTTGAAGTATTATTGATGGGTAAATTATTACTACGGTAAATCATTACTCAACGGTAAATTATTACACAACGGTTCATTATACCATCTACGTAGAAGGGGCTGGAGTTTGTTGGTAGGTACTTTTGCAACTTTTTTCACTCCTCATCAAAAATTTCTCTTCAGAACTTCATTATGTGTGTTTCTTTTTGTTAGGTACTGTTTGTCATCGGCAGAATTATTTTAGCAACATTTAACTCGTGATTTAGGTAGGTACCTAGTAACGAGTACGGGGTTAGGTACTAACCTACGGAGGGTCTGCGATTTTCACTCCACATCAACAATTTTCGTTCAGAACTTCATTATTTGCGTTTCTTTTTGCCATTTTAGTTGCTGATTGTCATCGTCAGAATTATTTTAGCAACATTTAACTCGTGATTTAGGTAGGTACCTAGTAACGAGTAAACCTGAGGGTCTGCGATCCACATAATATGTATAGACTAGTACATGATATTATATAGACGGGTTATCTATACAGAGAGCTGTGATCTGTAACAGAAGGGTCTGTACAAAATAATAAACCGTTGTGCAGGGATTTGCAGCGTTTTTCCAATAATTCCGTTTTTCTTTGAAATGGGTTTCAACTATTTCTTCGCGAGAGATTTAGTTCGTACTTGGGGCCTGTTTCGCCATATTATAATGCTCGTAATATTGTAAATTTCATAAATCTATAGGTCCTAGTATTACTAGCACTTGTAATTTGTGTATCACAATGAGATGCCCAACAGTAGTAATACAAAGGAAATTGTACAAGCCAGCTGATCGAAAACTACAAATCGCCTGCCTGCTCTTTCCGTATTCTACATATCCGGGTTCACACGAGTCAAGTTTAGTTGATCAATTTTAGTTGATCAACAAAAGTTAAAGGCGACTTGAATCAATTTATAAACTTCTGAACCAATTTCATTCAGATTGTCGGCAAATCCTTGCCACGAGCATAAAAAATACTTGAAATTTCTTGTAAATGAGTTGAAATCAGTTGCCAAAAAATGATGGGTCAAAATGATAGAATACCTAGCAATAAATATAGTAGTAATAAATTACCTAAAATGCGTAATAGGATCAAAAATGTCAAAATTTGTTCAACATTTCATGTTCGCGCATGCGCAGACGAAACTTACAGCAGGATTCCAATGAAATTCATGGGAAACTATCAAAATGTTATTCCTGATCGGCCCTCCAAGTTTGAACTCATTTCAACGATATTTTAAGGTAGTTATGGGCGTTTCAAGTATTTCACATTTGCTCATGCGCAGCGAAAGTTACAGTATTTTTTCAATGATTTTGATGTGAGACATCTGTGACCCAACCCACACTTACCCTCCAAATTTCATCCCATTTCGACCATTATTTCGGGTAGTTATGGGCTTTACAAGGAATTACAACAGACAGACACACGCAGAACCCATAATGTTCCTCGACGTATGAAAAGCAAAATGGTAGTGGAAATTTTAATTTTGGAGGGCAAATTTTTCTTTTTCTTTTTACTCAGTTAGGAATCCAAGGGTTCCCTACCTTCGGTAGTGAGGAAGCAAAAAGATTTGGCTTACCTCTCGTTATTTAGAATAATCATTAACTCCAAGTAGGAGCATGTCGTCTCAGAAGCTCCATTGATCGCCACCATTCTTCGATAAGCTTTCTTTCCAGCAGTTGGCAAACACCATGTTGTTTGACACCATAGCGAACTGACGACTCACCATAAACATTCTATTGTTTGGGTGTTTGCACCAGTCGCAGGGTCGATGAAATGTTCGGAATGATACACTCATCCACTCGTCTAAAGCAAATGGTGCCCCCCACTTAAATTTCCCGACTAATTATCATAATAGTAGGCAGCTATTTACAATGTATTATTCCCTTATGGGTTGATTTATAGGTGAGCTTCCGAGCTCGGGTGAGGTTTGAGGGATTGACGATCGAACCACCTCCAGCAGACCATCTGAGAGGTTAGATGGTCGACTTCGACCCCTTAAGGGGGAGAGGCCCACTGAGGTGGGCTCTGATCGGCTTAGCTCTCTCAAAGGATTACGATCGCTCTATCCATCAAATTTTGATTTTGAAGAAAGTTCTGCACTCAGTACAATGCCTAGTTTGGTTGCTCAACCAAGAATGCGAAAAACAAACGTTGAACATTTGAAATTTAAAAAAGATTTTATAAATTTAAATTTAAAAAATAAAACCGACAGTGAGCGTCAATTCTGTGGTCCTACCGAATATACAGCCGTTTTTATCATGAAAATCGGTTGACTTTTGGGAGAGTAATAAGTAATTTAATACACCTCTGTAATCGCTCAGCAAAAAAATGTTATAACATCCCTCAAAATTTTTTCTTTTACGTTTCAAGGTGCGTAGATTCCAAAAATGCAATGTCCGTCCGCCGTCCGCCGTATCACGTGTACCGGCTTCATTTTCGGTCTAAAAAATACGTTCTTTCGCACACATGCTCCTTTTGGGCCCTAGTTGTGTCCCGAAACGTTGCAGCCCGATCGGAATATACCCAGGGGTGTTATGAGTGAAAATGGGTATAAAAATAGGTACTTTTTGTGGTTTGGTAACATGAGCTTTTGAGGTATCGTTTTCCATGTTTTTGGGACGGAAAGACCGAATATGAAGTCCATTTTGACCAAAGAGGACTGTGAGGAGGATTGAGGTTCTGACGAAGTTCAGCCTTAAATTAACGCTAAATTTTGGTCTAAAATCGTTGATCTTCCGCACACAGTTTGGGTACCCGTTTGGGAACACATTTGGGTCCTAGTTGTGCTCCGAAACACGGCAGCCCGATCGGAATACACCCAGGGGTGTTATGGGAGAAAAAAGGGTGTAAAACTAGGGGTTTTCGAGGCATTTTTGAGGTTTTAGTGAACATGACCTTCTGAGGTATCTTTTTCCATGTTTTTTTTTAGGGCGAGAATACGGAATATTAGATTGAATTTTACCGAAGAGTGAAGAATTGAGGTTGTAACGAAGGTTAAGCTCCCGAAATTCCTTGTTTATTAGCCCAAAACATGGTAAATTGTCTGAAATCACCATAAACTTTTGTAATAACCAGAGCCCTTCAAATGCCATATTGCCATGGCGCCATACAAAAAGGCCATATTAGGCAGATTTTTTTGTAAAATGCCATATTCGCCGATTTTGGGGAAAATGTGATGTTTGTACCATGTTTTGCCTTTTTTCGCCATGCTCCTTCAAAAAAATTTTTTTTTTAATTTTGAAGTGAAAATTTCTGAATGACATGAGGTTTCTCGAACCCTGAGGCCATTAGTGTAGAGGGATTACTAATGCCTCTAACCCTTTTGGAATGGGGTGCTTCCACGGGTCGCCACTCAGGTGAGGAAGCCACTCTGAAGGAAGGCTGGGAACCTGCTGATGTCCTCTCTATGAAATACGCCCCGGCAACATCAGCTGATGTGGAGAGGACTTCCTCAATAATGAAATACCTTCTGATGAGTAATCGACGGCTGGGATTTTCGATGGAAAGCGTTGCAGCACACCTGATGTTTTTATTTAATAATAATAATAATAATTAATTAGTATTTATAAAGCTTTGTAAATAAAATAAATTATTTAGCATAAATAACTTGTATGTTGTGATATTATCGTCTCAGAATAGCTGGGGGGGTCGGAGAGGGTTGAAAAATAAATGCCATATTGAGAGAAATAAGTGCCATATTTGGGCCAAAATAAGTGCCATATTGCCATATTTTTTAGGGCCCTATTTCACAAAACTAAGTGCCATATTGTGAAGGGCTCTGGTAATAACGCTAGTAGTAGTAGCAACAGGTGAATCAAGACAATTAAATGGCACTATCAATGATCAAAAATAATCTGTTTAGAAAAAGCCGAGCCTAATTCGTGTTTTTGGAGGGCCAAAATTGGTGGAAACCATCAAAAATAGCTATTTCAATTATTGCTCATGAAAGAAACAATAATTGAACAGCCAACATTTCTGTAGGTATGTCCAGTAGAATAATAAACCCATGTGACGAGGACCTCTCAGAGTTTTTTGGAACTATTTCATGTCGAATTGGCCTTAATAATAGGAAGGAGAGTGGCCCGGTCCCTTTTCTGTACAACAAAAGGTAGGTAAAGATTTTTCGGTTGGCAGCATATCGAGCGGCCACCCATTAATTCAATTAGTTTGAATTTCTCCTACTTATTCAATGTCGCCAAATGCCTCAAATGCAAAAGGACCTACCCCCCCCCCCCCCCCCCCCCCCCCCCCGAGAATGAATTTGGAAAAGTTGCAAAATCGTTTTGGAAACCCCACCGCAGGGTCAAACAAATGGGTAAGTGTTTTAAAAAGCCATTTTCAAGATGTTGACGTGACCCGGGCGGTGTTCCGCCTTATTAAGCTGCTCTCGTTCGCTGCGTAGCGCGGTAGGTTGGGAAGGAAGTGTCGAGAAAATTACATTCGATAAAAGCGAAGGTGCGTTGAAAAATTACCATGATTACCATCATTATCGCCCGTGGGGCTCACACAATCGGCTAACAACTGTAAGCGATAAGGCGGGAGATAGTGAGGCAGGTCGGGGATCGGTGTCTCTGCCACCAGCGGTTTTAGAATCCAAATGGCGTAATGGAGGGGGGCGATGGTGAGGGGTAATGGGGGGGGGGATATAAGGAGAGGGGAGCTAAACAGTGTCATTTATCAATAATCCAAGGGCTGCTGTGGCGAAGGAGGAAACGCGACTGTTGGATATCAATCCCAATCAAATTAAGGTACAGTAGACGCCGCTTAGTAGCACCGATTAGTGGAGCAATCTGCTTATAATGGCAGAAAAAGGCCTGGAAGGGATCAGCACGTATATTCGACGCAGAAAAATATTTTGGCTGTTCATTTATTGTTTCTTTCATGCGCAATAATCGAAATAGCTATTTCTGATGGTTTCCATTAATTCTGACCCCTAAAACACAAATTAAGTAGACGCTCCTTTTTTTACTTTTTTTAAAACTATCTTTGATCATTGGTAGTGCCATTTAATCGTCTTGATCCACGTGTTGACACTTTTTCCAGTGTTATTATACAAACTGATGGTGATTTCAGACGATTTCCCAGGTTTTTCACTCATTAAAAATCAATTTTGGGAGCTGAACTTTAGGTAGAACCTCAATTTTCCATTCTTTGGTTAAAATCGACCTCATATTCGGTCTTCTCGTCCCCAAAAACATGGAAAACGATATCTCAGCACCTCATGTTACCAACATCTTGCTAAAACGCAAAAAGTACCTATTTGTATACACATTTTCACTCATAACATCCCTGGGTATATTCCGATCGGGCTGAAAAGTTTCGGGACACAACTAGGGCCCAAATGGAGCATGTGTGCGAAAGAACGACTTTTTTAAACCGAAAATGAAGCCTGTACACGTGATACGGCGTACGGCGGATGGACATTGCATTTTTGGAATCTACGCACCTTGAAACGGAAAAGAAAAAATTTTGAGGGGGTGTTATAAAAATTTTTTGCTGAGCGAATACATAGGTGTATTATTCACAGAATAATAAACCAACATGAGAGAGTGTATCTCGGCAGCTGAGAGACTGGCACTAACTCTCCGTTACTTGGCCACCGGAAGGGCTTTTGAGTAGTTTAACTTTAAAAACATATAAGTAGGTATCTGAAGTTCTCGGTCATCATGTCGCCAAGAACCACCAGTGGAATCGTCATCGAAACTTGCGAAGCTCTTGTATAGGTATGTATTACAAGATTACATGAAGGCAAGTTTTCAGAGTCATTGTAATTTTTTATGTTTAAAATTAACATAAGCAGGTTTGTTAATTTTTGCGAATTTTCATAATCGGGATAAAGTAAGTACCAATGCATTGAATGATGAACAAGTAGTACGTTTATTGACTACAACAGGCAGTACTTTGTCCAAATTTACCTCAAAAATCAATAAGACGAGTTTACAAAAAGGGAAGGGGGGGGGGGGGGGGTACGGGAATAATAGAGGTAATAAGTAATAGGATAGGATAAAGTGCTAACCTGATCCACTAAAGCAGTGGTTCTCAACCGGTGGTACGCGTACCACCAGTGGTACACGGGGACATTTCAGGTGGTACGCAGTCATATATTAATAATAACAATAAAAACTGCTACGATGCAACATTTCCGCGTTAAGAATACAATTCCTCCATCTGTGTGACTGATGATATCACTAGTCATATGGAAGCCCTTCAAACGAGTTTTGATAAATATTTTAATCAAGATTTTTCTAAATATGAGTGCATTAGAAATCCATTTTCAGGGGAATTTCCTAGTCACTCAAAAGAGTGTTTCATCGACCTTACAAGTGACAGCTCAATGAAAGATTCGTTTAAAGAAAAATCTTTAATAGACTTTTGGATGGGGACAAAAACTGAATACCCATCAGTGTTCAAGCAAGCAGTAATCTTTTTACTTCCATTTGTAACCTCGTACTTATGTGAATCGGGCTTTTCAGAACTGCTGTACATAAAAAATAAATACAGAAACCGCATTAGTGTTGAAGAGGACTTAAGAATCAAGTTGAGTTCAATCGACCCAGATATATAGAAAATTTGGTCAAGGACAAACAACAACAACGAGCTCATTAGGATCTGTTTAAATTTAAATGACTGTGTTCAATGAACTAATTTGAGATTGTTTTTAATGTAAGATACATTTCATTCTGTATCTAAGTAAATTCTATGTACATACATACAGTTGTAGAATGCATTTTTATTTTCCTAAACATGACCAAAGGTACATCAAAATATATCTGAAAATTTCAAGTGGTACGTGGTTACTAAAAGGTTGAGAACCCCTGCACTAAAGGTTCAACGGGACGTTCAACTGGCTTCTCGAACCTTTCCAGGAAGGACAACGCTGAAAATACCCATGAGGACGGAGTGTACACTTCATCTGCGCTAGCTCCCGATCTCGTCGATGAACCAATCTTCTTCAATTCTCTCCTGAAGTTCGTCCGCAGACTGTTTATTTTTATTTTTTACATCATCCCTGTTGGCCCCTGGCTTCATTTTCTCGAGAATGGGAATTAGTCGGTCAAGCCCGGCATTTCTGGCCATTTTATTTTTGTATTTTGAGTAGGCTGGATTCCAAAGTTCAGGGATTAGTTCGAAACTTTCTATAGAGTCGAAGGGCTCATCGTCCCTCTTCTTGGGCCTGCGAACTGGGTGATCCAGCATTTGCTTCGTCGTCACCGGTTGGAATTAGCCAATCGCACACCACCTTTACCACACGGTGACAAGAGACGGACTGAGGACTGATGAAAATATTGACGTGCGTCCGCACACGGTCAATATTATTGACAATAGGTACATTTTCATATTGACAATAATATTGATCGTGTGCGGGCCGCTATTGGGTTGGAACAGTGTGCATCAATCAATCAAAGGTTTATTACATATAAAGTACAATGTATATTTTATATACAAATAAAAATAAAATACAGTCTTCATCAGCACACATCAAATTATAAAGATGCCATTAACGGAATATACCACAAAAACCAAGGGTAACCTGTGCGGTTTTGGCGAGTTGATTGAGTAACCTATGAGTACACGTCAATGCGGAGGGGAATAACTCACTTAATGATAATAAATTGACTTTATATAAAAGTTTAATCGAAAAGAAAAAATATTAACATCCCTTCCGGAGGAGTCCGTTCACTAGCTGGTTGAGCCTCCAGTACTCAACCAGCTAGTGACGTCGGACTCATCCGGAAACTGTGGTAATATTGCTTTTTGCACTACCGGAAATAACCCTTTAGATTTAATACCAAAAAGAAAAAAAACCGCAGTCATGCAGCATGGCTATAAGAGCGAATTTTCGAAGTTTTCGGCATCTTCCTCCTCCGCCTAAAATTTTCTGAAAATTAATTTTCGGCCAATGTTTTCCCAACTTGATACCATACAAAATTAAAACAGGAGTAGTTTTACGCAAAGTAAAATTTGGGGTGGAAGGGGGAGGAGGGGGAAATCAAAAATGTTTTGATTACCAGAACAGTAGGTATTGGATACCTACGTAACAAATTTTTTGTTCCAATTTTTGCCGAGTAACACCTCGGTTTGTAGATTTTCCAACGCTGAACACGTTGGTGAAGTCAGAATTGCGATATCCCATTCCGTTATCAGATTAGAGCAGACGAACCAGGAAGAACATCTCAAGAAATAACCACGTTCCTTCATCTTCAAAGCGCTCCAGTTTGAGAACGAAATGAGATATCGCAATTCTGATTTCACCATCGTGTTCAGCGTACAAAAACCTTTAAAATGAGGTGTCACTTGTCAGACTGTTTCATTTTGGGAATTTATGGGTAATTTCCCCCCCTAAAACTCCCCAAAACTCCCCCTTAGAGTGACCCGATTCTGCCCATCTTCGAACTTAGCCTGTCGATTGCCAAGACAGATTTTTCGTGCAAATTTGAACTTTTTATCTCAATTCTTTCGGGAGTTATCGTCTGGAATGACACATACATATATAAATATATAAATATATATATATATATACATATAATTTTTGGTGTCTTTCGGCAGTGAATTCAGGATGGTCTGAAACGGATTTTGGTATAAAAATCTTTCGGAAATTCGAGTTTTAAAAATTTTGGACCGAGAACAATAGCTTCCTTTTCTTCGAAAATTCGCTAAAAGAAAAAAAAAAAGTTCCAGTCATGCAGCATGGCTATAAGTGCGAATTTTCAAATAAATATTCGTGCTATTGTGTATAAAAAGATGATACAGCGAGAAGCCATACAACTTTTAGTAAACATTATACATTTAAATTTGTTTTGTGATTTTAGCAATTCCGATTTTTGACCCTTATATAGTAAAGTTTTTTTTTTTTTTTTTAGACAAAAAATATTTTCATCACTGAAATAGGTAGTTCCTCCGTCGCGAAACACCGTCCCACACAACCTAGGTGAATTAGTATTGATTTTAGCCCTTAATACCAATTTTTTATCACCCAAAAAATCCAAATTTGGCCCCTATTGAAAGAAACTGAAATTGTATTTCTCTGTCCTTACTCGCCCTTCTATACCTACCACTTTCAGTGATATACCAATTATTTGCAATTTTAGCCTTTTTACTGATTTTCGACCCCTAAACACGCAAATTTGACCACCTTAGAATTTTTGAAAATTGCTCATCTTCGAACATTCTTTTGTTTGGCAATACGAACATTTCGGCGAAATCTGGCCAAGGTCAGATATCGCCTGGAGTACCACATAAACAAATATAATATATATATAATTATATAAATGTTTGTTAAAATCGGGATGAATTCGATGCTCTGAAACGTATTTGCCTACTAAAAAAATTTGAAAAAATTTCAAAATGTTCTTAATTTTCTTTGAATATTCGCTAAAAGAAAGCTATGTGACATACAAGCTGGTTAGCGCATCAGCACAGTTGGTTCCTTTCATCATAAGCCAGGTGAACATTTTCTTTTTATACAAAGATCTGGAGAAGTTGGCTGGTCATATCGTCTGGGATAGCATGCAATAAGTACGGCACACAGTAATATCACTGACCCTAGCGAAAAAGCACTTAAGTCCAAAAATCACTTTTTTCTTTTTTTTTCTTAAGCGAAAGGTCTCGTCACTGCGCACAGTTTGGTACCCCCCCTTTATCCATTACCCCTCCCATATAGCTCTAAGACGCCATGGTCTGAATGACATAAGTCATTGGTGCAAAAAATTAATTGCGAAAAAGAACGTAAGTCGACTTATGTTGTTTTTACCAGCTGGGTAGTAAAGCGATTTTTGACTTGCGTTATTAAAACTGTTGCTCGAATCTTGAGAAAAACTCTCAGGAGCGTTCAATTTTAACTCGCGACGATTTGCTTTCCTCCTATAATGTGCTCCTATTCATGAATTCGTTGCTTGGGAACTCACGAAAATGAAGAAGGTAAGTACCTACTCATGTATCTACCACGGTCATAGTGTAGTGTGAAAAATGTTTTCTTCTAAATCTTGGCGGATTCTTGGACTCAATACATACACCAACCAACCTAGGGTTTTTTCTTTACTCGTGTAAAGAATGGTTTCTAATTTCATAGGCTCTCCAATTTCCCTCCCTCATGATTCTAATGCTTTGAATGGTGGTGCTTTGACTCCAGGCTTGCAAAATTTCGCTTCGGAGATCCCATCTCAAGACTCAGGTGATGAGGATGAGGAGGCTGCATTTCTTCAAAGCTTGAGGAGACCACGGAGGTGTCCAAGTATTTTCCGGGGAACGGAAGTCGCTCCAGTTGAAAGCGATAAAAAAGGACTTTTCAGAAGAGAGCTAAGATTAGAGAGAAAAATGAAGAGAAATTGCGGTGACGAGCATAATACAGTGAAAGGGAAAATAGTTAAGAAAGAACTCGTGAGATATTCCTAGCCTGCCGGTCATTATGCAAAGATAAAATCAGGGATGAGCACGCGGATCAAATTTTCAAAGAATATTGGAGTTTGGGATCCTATGATCGCCGGGCACGTTTCGTGGGTTCGACTCTTCAGATAGACTCAAAATCGAGCACTCGACTTCGAGAAAATGTCTCACCAACAAAGATGCATTCCTACACGTACCATCTTGGCGTTAACGGGAAACGTGTTCAATTTTGCAAGGGGTGTTTTCTCAAAATCCTCAGGGAAAGAGACAATTTCGTGAAAACAGTTGTCACGAAATAATGGAAAAGGTTTCTGGCATCATCGAACCAGATAGAAGAGGACACAATCCTAACCCTAGGGCCCATTCTTCCGAGAAAATAGAGGAGGTCAAAGCCCATCTGAAGACTTTCTCACCTTACGAAAGACATTATTCGTGGAGAACGAATGATGGTGTTTCTCCAGCCTCATTTGTCGATTGACAAAACGTACAATGAATATCGTCAAAAATGTGAAAATCCGGTCAGAATGACCGTCTACAACCGCGAGTTTCATAACCTGAACTCAAATTCAAGATGCCGTACATGGAAACGTGTCATATACCTGTGATACTTTAGCCATGAAACTCAAGGTTAGTCAAGATTCTGTTGAAGAACTTCAAATTCTTGAGGAAGAAACGAGCATCACATGGCTCAGGAAGACGGGCTTATGATGAAAAGAAATTTGACTCGGAAATTGCCAAAAAAAAGCTACGCAACTGGGGACAAGTCAATGAAGTGGTTTACTGTAGACCTGCAACAATGCTTACCCACTCCAGATTTAAAAACCTCTGTGGCGTTTTACAAGAGGCAGTTGTGGGTTTTCAATTTGACTATCCATGGCAATACGACCAAGGAAGTTGACTGTTTCATGTGGCATGAAGCCATCTTTCGATGAGGCGGAAACCAGATAGCTTCGTGCATCTTCAAACACTTGAAGTCATTGCCTGACAGTGCCAAGCATGTAATCTATTACTCCGACACATGTGCCAGGCAAAATAGAAACTCCCACATGTCGGCAATATTCACTTATGCTGTGCAGCAGCTCCCTCATCTGTAAACTGTAGAGCATACGTTCATGGTCCCAGCACACACACATTGGGAGGCCGACCAAGACCACTCTGTCATCGAGAGGCAGAAGAAAAAAACAGGACTGCCGGTTTATCATCCCCATGATTGGTACCAACTTGTACGATCATGGGGACAAAAGTTTCACATGGTAGAAATGCGTGGGGTCGATTTCTATGACTTCGTTGGAATATTAAAAACAGCCTTGGTCCATAGGAAAGTGAACATGAAAAAGAGGAAGATTACTTGGCTCTCAATTAAATGGATTAGACGTAATTCGGAAACTTTTGGGCTGACCCACTACAACAACTCGCTTCTGAGGTCAGTAAAATTCGAACAAATTTCATCCTCGAGGAGAGGAAGATCGATTGACAATGTGGTTCTCATTGTTCTGCCGCATCCCTGCAAGGTCAGTCCCGAAAAGGAAAAGGACTTACTCTCCTTAATGGACTTAATTCCCGACATCTTTCACTCTTTACCAGAATCTCGAGTGTCGCTGTTGCTAAGTTAGAAAAAAATTAATATTCTTCGTCCCATAAGATATACCTAGGTACTGGCTTATTTTTTCAATCCTGCCGATATCCTTGGACTTCAGTGAACACCCGATATCCCTCGCCCCCTCGCTGCCCCTCTAGAATATTGCTGCATGTTTTCAACTTGGGCCCGAATGATCTTCATCTAGTGTTTGCAGCTCAGGAAACGATGTAGAGGGGTTATTATGGGTTTTCCAAAATTATTAGCGCCGGTCAAAAGCACTTAAGTCATGGGTAAAAAAACACTTAAGTCAAGTATCTCATTATCCTACGAAATACGGCCGTGCTTCATGTCGTTTGGTCATAGCAAACCATCCAGAGAGCTCACTCCAATATCCACATTAATTTTATCACCTGATTAACTCAATCAAAACAAAAAAAATCGCTCCTGTAAAATTGACAATTTGGACAAGTGCTTTTTCGCTGAAGCCAGTGATATATATACGTATATCTTGAAGTACTCCATAGAAGCGTCTTGGGGGCATGAAATAGTACTTGAGGGCATAAACTGTACTACTGCTAAGTACTACCTACTTTGTAGAACTTGTACTACTATTTGTACCCTAAGGATAAGCAGTGCATACAGGACAGTGTCTGGGTGTGCAGTGCAAGTTATTGCAGGGGTTGTCCCAATTCATCTCACGGTGGACGAAAGAAGGAGAGTGTTTGGGAGGAGAAATGAGCAGATCCTGCCAGCCAAGAAAGAAGGAAGGGAGGCAACTTGCCGTATGTGGCAAGACTCTTGGAATATGGAAACACGCGGACGATGGACGTTCCGGCTGATAGGTGACATTTCAGCCTGGCTGGAAAAGGGCCACGGTGAGGTGAATTATTACATGACACAGTTTCTGATGGGCCATGGCTACTAGCGAGCTTTCCTAGCGAAAATACGGAAAGTAGCCGACCCAACATGCAGGTACTGCAGACATGAAGCGGATGATGCACACCACACTTTTTTTGTGTGCCCCAAGTGGGATGGTCTCCGGAGAGAGGTCACTGAAAAAGTGGGAGCGCTTACGCCCGATACAGTGTTGGCTAAAATGATTGAAAAAAACGCTGCAAATCCCTGCACAACGGTTTATAATTTTTTACAGAATACCCTTCTGTTACAGATCACAGCTCTCTGTATAGATAACCCGTCTACATGATATAGTATGTACTATTCTATACATATTATGTGAATCGCAGACGTTCCGTAGGTTAGTACCTAACCCCGTACTCGTTACTAGGTACCTACCTAAATCACGAGTTAAATGCTGCTAAAATAATTCTGTCAATGACAAGCAGTAACTCAAACGGCAAAAAGAAACGCAAATAAAGAAATTCTGAAGGAAAATTGTTGATGTGGAGTGAAATAGATGCCCCTTCTCAGTAGATCACTGTTTTCTGTGGTCAATACCTACCTTCGTGGTCAAGTATAATGAACCGTTGTGTAATAACTTTCCCATCAATATTACTTCAACGGTTGTTCAAGTTACCGATCAACAAAATCCAGCCCTTTCTTGGTTGATGAACCGTTGTGTAATAATTTAACGTTGTGTATCTAATAATTTACCGTTGTGAAATAATTTACCGTTATGTAATAATTTACCGTTGTGTAATAATTTGCCGTTGTGTAATAATTTGCCGTTGTGTAATAATTTACCATTGTGTAATAATTTATCCATCAACAATACTTAAAGGTTTGTAAAAGTTGCAAAAGTACCGATCAACAAAATCCAGCCCCTTTTTGGTAGATGAACCGTTGTGTAATAATCTACCGCTGTGTAATAATTTACCGTTATGAAATAATTTACCGTTGTGTAATAATTTACCTTTGTGTAATAATTTGCCGTTGTTTAATATTTTACCATTGTGTAATAATTTACCCATCAACAATACTTCAACATTTTTTCATGTTTCAGAAGTACCTACCAACAAAATCCAATAGTCCATCACTTGTCAAATGAAATAATATCGCAGAACAACCAACTCGACTTCATACAGCCATCCTTGATTATAATCAGGTGCTCTCTAGTGATGATATCTGGGCCGGATTTATACCGCTTGATTCACGATCGTGTTGACGACGCTTTTTGGTGCACACGAACAGCTGGACGTACAGTGCTCCGGGTGGTCTCAAAAAATGGTTTTGCTCAAGACAAATTTAATAACGTTCTATCGAAAGTTTTCGAACCCCTTAGAGGTGACTGAGAGCGTCGAGCTTCGAGGACCAACTAGACCCCGAACGGAACCTATAACCCGAATTTCATCAATTTTGTTTCATGGTAACTAAGAAAAGTGGCCAGTACGGCGTACGGCGGACAGAAAGACATTTTGGTTTATTATTTTCAATAATGAACCATTGGAATCGAGCATGAAAAAAAAAATTCTTACCCCCCCTCAAAATTTGATGGTTTACGTTTCAAGGTATGTAGAATCCAAAACTGCAATAAAAATATTTCTGTCTGTCCGCCGTACGCCGTACGGGCCACTTTTCTTAGTTACCATGAAAAAAAATTGATGAAATTCGGGTTATAGGTTCCGTTCGGCGTCTAGTTGGTCCTCGAAGCTCGACGTTACTGTGAGTCATCTCTAAGGGGTTCAAAATAGGGGTTGAAATTTTCAAAACGCCTATACCATTTTTTTACGTAAATATTTTTACGGTTTTAAATAGTTCTTGAACTTGCGAGTTTTTTAAGACCATCCGGAGCATCGTGCGTCCAGCCGTTCGTTCACAGTAAGGCCCCGAAGTTTGCACCGACAGGCATTTTCGACTCCAGTGTGAATGAAATTGTATACAATTCAAACCAAATCTCGTAACCAGAGACGCGCCCTCAATAGGAATTTGTGAATACGGCCAATCATTGGTAGGGATCACCTGATTATATTGGCGGAGTATGAAGTCGAGTTGGTTGTTCTGTGATATTATTTAATTTGAAAAATGATGGCTCTTTTGGAGTTTGTTGGTAGGTAGTGAAACTTGAACAAACGTTGAAGTATTATTGATGGGTAAATTATTACTACGGTAAATCATTACTCAACGGTAAATTATTACACAACGGTTCATTATACCATCTACGTAGAAGGGGCTGGAGTTTGTTGGTAGGTACTTTTGCAACTTTTTTCACTCCTCATCAACAATTTCTTTTCAGAACTTCATTATGTGTTTTTCTTTTTGTTAGGTACTTGTGATGAATTTAGAATTTCATCACGGTGGCGTGAGGAAAGGAAAGGCGCAGGCGGCGGTAATCCACCGATCATCTACGCCCGATCATCTACGCCCGGTTAAGGGGAGATAGAGGTGAGTGTAGGAATTTGCCCAGGCGGCGGTAATCCACCGACATCTAGGTTTGAGAGAGGAGGTGCTTGTCTAGGCGGCGGTAGTCCACCGATCATCTAGACAAGAAGGAGAAGGTATTCTCAGGCGGCGGTAATCCACCGATCATCTGAGAGGGGGAGCAAGGTAGAGGAGAGAAGAGAGAGAGCTAGTTAGAGGAAGTGTCGAATGAGGCTAAAGCCCCAGGATCCAGGGTTTTATAGGAACTGGAGGCCTCTCCCTCCAACTCCCTGTTGGGAGTTGGTGGTGGGGCTCCAGGTTGTGTCCCTGGGTTCTGTGGCCTGTCTCCCCACTCAGTTGTTTATTGACGGAAACTAAGTTTGGCATAAGAATATTGGTGAGAGCTTAAAGTTACTAGTGGAGTGTTCCCGGGAGGGACTCACGACAGTACTGTTTGTCATCGGCAGAATTATTTTAGCAACATTTAACTCGTGATTTAGGTAGGTACCTAGTAACGAGTACGGGGTTAGGTACTAACCTACGGAGGGTCTGCGATCTACATATTACCTAATATGTATATAATAGAATAGTACATATCATATTATATAGAAGGGTTATCTATACATAGAGCTGTGATCTGTAACAGGGGGATACAAAATAATAAACCGTTGTGCAGGGATTTGCAGCGTTTTTAATTGCAGTTTTGGGTTCTACGTACCTTGAAACGTAAACCATCAAATTTTGAGGGGGAGTTAGAATTTTTTTTTCCATGCTCGATTCCAATGGTTCATTATTGAAAATAATAAACCAAAAAACTACTATTTGATGGTTCTAAGTGTACTTACTGGAATGTCGGGAAGTTGCAATATTATTGATATTGGGAAATGTCGATATTTTCCTTTCAATTATCGATATTTTGGTTTCGATGTTAGCGAGGTTTTTGGCATTCATTCCCCCCCCCCCCCTTCATGAAACGCATGTCGGTGGGTGCGGTACCTCACTAACGAGTTGCTCATATTTCAATTGTGCAGTTGAAATGAGTAGTTCTAACTACCGGCAACGTCTAACTTATAAATCGTGCTGTGTTCTGACGTAATATTCTATCTTCATTCTGTAGAATTGGGGGGGGGGGGGGGGGGTCTTAGCCACGTAATATCACGCTCGCTTTGAATTTTATGCGACTCGAAAGGGGAGGAAAGTTGTTTATAGTGCCAAAGAGGATGGCAAAGGGTAGCATGCGATGAGCTCAAGGGGGGGGGGGGGGGGTCATTGCTTAATTGTGTCTACCGCCAGCGACTTGGGTGGTCTCACAAACCCCCCCGGGTACCACTGTACCAACATCCCCCCCCCTTCTCTTCCACTGCCTTTTACCGAGGGTCCCAATAATGTAGTCCCCCGCGAAATTCCTTTCCCGAGGCAGTTAACTTCCCTGTCGCTCCGAGCTGCCTTTTGTTACCTCAGGATGATAGTTTATTGTTTATCGCTGGAGAAACAATTAATTAATTACAGGTAGAAAAAAACGCTGCAAATTATTACACAACGGTTTATTATTAACCTGTATTATGGATGCCCTTTCTGCGTGGATCACTGTTTTCTGTGGTCAGTACCCTCGAGCTCCATCCCAGGGAAGCCCTAAATCGAGTACTGGAGCCGGCCCGGGAATTACAGTGTCATAAAAATGCGCGGGATTCAATAATTATATTATTTGTTGTTATTCATGATGCATAAAGTTTAGTAACAAAAGTACCTATCAACAAAATCCAAAAGATCCATCATTTTTCAAATGAAATAATATTACAGAACAACCAACTCGACTTCATGCAGCCATCCGTGATTTGATTATAATCAGGTGATCCCTAGCGATGATATCTGGGCCGGATTTATACCGTTTCCGTTTCATTCACGATCGTCTTGACGAAGCTTTTCGGTGCAAACGAACGGCTATACAATGCCCTGGGTGGTCTAAAAAAAAACGCTGAAAATTATTACACAACGGTTTATCATTTACCTGTAGATCACTGTTTTCTGCGGTCAATATACCTACCCTCGAGCTCCTACCCTTAAGCTCGAACTAAGTCGAGTTTGTTGTTCTGTGATAGGTACCTATTATTTCATTTGAAGAATGGTGGCTTTTGTGGATTTTGTTGACAGATAGAAGTTATGTTTCATGAATAACAACAAATAAATAATTATAGAATTCCACCGCATATTTATGAAACTGTAATTCCCGGGCCGGCTCCAGTACTCGATTTAGGGCTTTCCTAGGGGGTACCTACTGATCACAGAAAACAGTGATCCACGCAGCAGGGGCATCTATATATACAGGTAAGTAATAAACCGTTGTGTAATAATTTGCAGCGTTTTTAATTTAAATGCTTCGATAGGTAGGTTATACAAACACACGTAATTGTTATACTCTCAAAAATTCTCAAAATTGAGAAACGAAAAATTCCCAAACGTTAGGTGGGTCACAACATCCTCCGATACCTTGTACGAAAACGCTGCAAAGTCCTTTTCATATGGGTTTATTATTCTATTGATCTTACCTACAGAAATTCTGGAAATACATTTATTGTTTCCTGCATGTGCAATTATTGAAATAGCTGATGGTTTCCACCAATTTTGGCCCCCAAAACACGAATTAGGCTCGGCTTTTTTTAAACAGATTTTTCAGCTCCTATTTCTGAAAATGTTTCTTTGATCATTGATTCACCTGTTGAAACTACTTGTTGTGTTATTATACAAGTGTATGGTGGTTTCAAACAATTTCCCAGGTTTTTGACTCATAAAAAATTAATTTTGGGAGCTGAACCTTCCTTACAACCTCAATTCTTCACTCTTTGGCAAAATCGACTTCAATTCGGTCTTCTTGCCCTAAAAAACATGGAAAACGATACCTCACAAGCTCATGTTACTAAAACACCAAAGTACTCCATTTTTACCCCCATTTTTCACTCATAACACCGCTGGGTATATTCCGATCGGGCTGCAAAGTTTTGGGACACAACTAGGGCCCAAATGGAGCCTGTGTCAGAAAGAATTTTTTAGATCGAAAATGAAGTAGATATGGAAGATTCGGCGGAAGGCGGACCACGGACGGACATTGCATTTTTGGAATTTAGACACCTGGAAACGTAAAAGAAAAAATTTTGAGGGGGGTTTATACAAATTTTTTTGCTGAGCGAATTAATTATTTACAGAATAATAAACCAAAAGTTAGGTGGGGATTGTTAATAATGTGCTATGGTCCGATTCTTCGAACTTTTCGAACGAAGGCGCCCACGACGCCTCCGGTGAGAGCAAACACTCGAAAGGAAAGCCCTGTCCTATACAACACCAGCGGAGCGCACAAGAAGCGAAAAACTCTCGAGGGCCTCCGAAGGAGAGAAGCACCCAGAAGAGATACAGTCATAGTTGTGGAAGATCAATGTAAATGTTGACTTTGTCAAACGGCTCGAGGTCCCCGCCGACCTCCTCCTTCCACGACGATTCCTTTTCTTTGCTCTCACCCGGTCGACGGGTCGTCGTGTGTGGTCCGTCCGCCTCGTTCATCTTCCGCATCTGGACGGTGGAAATCTTTCTCGAGGGACCGACTTAACGATCTCATCAAACTCTTTCGTCGTTAAGAGGCTCATACGGGCGGATTAAATTATTTTATGACGCAGAATCGTAAATCGAAAGCTGCACTTTGTGCCTTGTAGGTGGTACGAGCATCTCAATCAGTTGACTTGGAAAGGTACTTTTTTTTAGTCGCTCTGATGACGAAGTTAGCTCGAGCGTACGAGTTGGGGCGGGGCTCAGTGGACCAAAGACCGAACAAACCTGCCCATAACTAAAATAATTTTCAAATCAAATTTTGGTGAGCAATATTTATCGGAAAATTAGCGGCGATTCCACATATACCCAACATTGTCCTGTACCCAACTACAAGTAGGTACACTGCCCTGATGAGGAAGAACGACTCAAGTCCAAAAATTGAAATTTTGGAAAAATTTGCCTCAATGCTTTTCATATAAATCCTGGTTTAGGTTCCCACCCATTACATCCTAGCGGCTTAAATTATTTTATGACGCAGAATCGTAAATCGAAAGCTGCACTTTCTAGGTACCTTGTAGGTGGTACGAGTATCTCAATCAGTTGACTTGGAAAGGTACTTTTTTTTAGTCGCTCTGATGACGAAGTTAGCTCGAGCGTACGAGTTGGGGCGGGGCTCAGTGGACCAAAGACCGAACAAACCTGCCCATAACTAAAATAATTTTCAAATCAAATTTTGGTGAGCAATATTTATCGGAAAATTAGCGGCGATTCCACATATACCCAACATTGTCCTGTACCCAACTACAAGTAGGTACACTGCCCTGATGAGGAAGAACGACTCAAGTCCAAAAATTGAAATTTTGGAAAAATTTGCCTCAATGCTTTTCATATAAATCCTGGTTTAGGTTCCCACCCATTACATCCTAGCGGCTTAAATTATTTTATGACGCAGAATCGTAAATCGAAAGCTGCACTTTCTAGGTACCTTGTAGGTGGTACGAGTATCTCAATCAGTTGACTTGGAAAGGTACTTTTTTTTAGTCGCTCTGATGACGAAGTTAGCTCGAGCGTACGAGTTGGGGCGGGGCTCAGTGGACCAAAGACCGAACAAACCTGCCCATAACTAAAATAATTTTCAAATCAAATTTTGGTGAGCAATATTTTTATAGGAAATGTTGCGGCGATTCCACATAATATACCCAATATTGTCCTGTACCCAACTACATGTACACACTGCCGTGTTAAGGAAAAACGACTCAAGTCTAAAAATCAAAATTTTGGGAAATTCTCCTCAATGATTTTCATACAAACCCTAGTTTAGGTCCCCACCTATTGCATCCTAGCGACCCCATTCCTTTTCGGGAACGTCGACAGGGCTGACAATTCACTCAACTAGTTGAGAAAAATTGCCCAAAAAAAATCGATTTTTAATCGATTAATCCCACGAGGCGTTTTTCAAATTTCACATTATCATTTTCTTATGTTTGTGAAGGTGAAATGCCTCAACTCGCCCGTGAGACGTTTTACCTTCACACAACTCACCTTCTGTAAAAAGTTTTGTTGAGGAGAGACTTCTACGCAAATTTGAAATAATTGACCTCACTTTATTTATTTATTTATTCTATTTTTTGTTAAGGAAAAACTTCCACTTTTGTTCAACGGTCACTTACAATGAAATCCAGCTGAAGGTTTGCCAAAAACAGATGATTTTCGGCTACGTTTTGCGTGAAAAATGACTCACGCTCGATCAGCCCTGTAAAACATGTGGAGCGAAAACGCCTCAAGAACCTCCGTCAAATGCCTCAGTCTCAGCAACGAGCAACCTCAGTCTCTCAATTTGAAGCCAAATTCAGCCAACGATGCGAAGGAGAAACACCTCATCTCAATTGTTGACGACTTGAGTCGTTTCTCCTCAACATCTTTCACAGCTAAACATTGGTTTGAGTCCTTTTGATACAAAAGTTGAGGCGTTTTACCGCAACATTGCGTCGATGAGGCGTTTCTCCTCCGAAATGACCGATTTTCCGATTTTGGTTGTCGGAATCCCTCCCCACTTCCGAATCGAATTTTGAAATTTTGACTTCGTCACCGAACAGAGCAGCTCAAAAATTAAGGGGAGGGGGGGTGGAAATCCCGTCAAAATCTGACTTGAGAAGTTGTTCCTTAACAGGGCAGTACAAACCCAAGGTACATGGTTATCGTGAATTTTATGTACCGGTTGTGCCACATTTTTATGTTTTATGTTTTATGTTTTATGTACCGGTTGGGACCTACAGTCCCAAATGGACCTACCTAATCAAAATCTTACGGTCTCATATATTTCGTCTGCGCATGCGCAAACATGAAATTTCCGATTATGCTGACATTTTCATTCATGTTTGGCCCCTAATGGCCGCCAATGAATTTCACTAAAATTACAAAAACCTTGTAACACTCATGTTACAGGTATCCCCAATTCTATTCGAACGGTGACAATTTTAAAATGTGACAATTTTACATTTTAAAAAAGGTGTAAGGGGAGAGGGAACATGAAAGTAGAGGACAAAGACATGTGCCAATTATAAGGTCGATCGAAGTTTTAAAAGCTCTTTTGTTTAATTTTACACTTGTTTTGGAATTAGATATATGTGTTGTGTTGAATATAAATGTTTATTGTCTCTGTGAACCTATCTGGTGTTCACTCTTGTCATGAAAACTAAAAAGAAAGAAACAATTTGCCAAAGTGACTTTAATTGCAGATACTTTTGTTAGCTCAATTACAGCTTAATTTAATAATTGGAGACCTCTTCTAACTGAAGGAAGGAAATGTGATTCAAAGTGCCTGTGTATTCTTGTTTGTGCAATCGTTCAAATAAGGCACGAGCTAATTTTAAGGTCATTCGAAGTTTTAAAAGCTCTTTTGCTTCATTTTACTTTTGTTTTGGAATGGAATATAATATATATACGTAATAATTATATAAATCTGTAAGAACTTGATCACTCCTCATTTTCTACAATCCTCCTTCCACTGATTTTTTCCCCCATCTCAAAATGGCTTATTTGTGGTATATGGTTACGGAGGTTTTTGGGTGTTTTAGGAACTTGCTAAGAAGCGAAATAAAAATTGAGTAAGCTGTTAACAAGTTAAAAAACTTGTTTTTTCTTTTTTTTTGGGGGGGCCTGCCCACGGGCCCAGATTTTCTCTCCACGGCCCTGTTGACACACCTGCACCGTCCAGTCAGGACGCAATAAAAGCCGTAGAAACTCTCCAGTTCTACTTTGAATCGAACCAATGCGTTCCGACCTGCTTCGATCGAATTCAAGATTTGGAGAAAACGATCACGAATACCGAAAGTTCGAAGCGGTCTAAAGATGACAGATTTTGGTTTATTATTTTCAATAATGAACCTTTGGAATCGAGTATTAAAAAAAATTTAACCCCCTCCCCCCCCCCCCCCTCAAAATTTGATGGTTTACGTTTCAAGGTATGTAGATTTCGAAAATGCAATAAATAAATTTCTGTCCGTCCGCCGTTTTTCTTTTCAAATTGAACTGTACCTACATACCTACATACTGATGCGTACGACTGACTGGTGGCTAATTCCCGAAGTAAATAAATTTGTTTGGAAACTCTTTAATTTTTTCAACTTTGCACCAACGACCTGGGATAGCGAGAATTATTGTTCGGTCAGCTACCTGGGCTACTGAGAAAACTTGGTTACTGAGAAACCTGGGGTACAGAGAAAAAAGAAACAGGTTCCTTGCGATTCTCACTAGGCCAGGTTCCACTGTACCTTAGCATTTATAGCTATTTTCGGTACAGATAAGATCCGTCGTATCGGAAATCCACTGCTGTGTGTTTTATTACGTCGCTGTCTTTGCTTTATGCAGTTTTACGTTTATGTTAAACAGAATTCTAATCTTATAAACTTAATTCGCATATAATAATATAAATCAGGGAAAGACGAAATGATCGTGAGGTAGATTCGGTTTGAAATAAACGTTTTACTTACAATTCAATATACAAACACAGTTCTTCAACCGTGAGACTTTTCACACGATTCTAAATAACACGCTTTTACATTACCAAAACTCCTTACATTATCAGACACATTAAGTTCTGGCTGAACTTTTTTTTTTTTTTTGTAAATATTGCAGATGATAATACTTATGTAGTACACAATAGGTACGAGAAAGATGACACATTTCAACAGGAATGGGAACTGGCGTGGTCGTTATTCTCTTTTGCGGGGTAAAAATATTACCTAAGTTGTTTCTTTTAAAGATTTTCAGTCATGTCGCTATTTACTCGTAGTATCCAGAAAGACCCCAAAGAGGGAGTTATCCGAGATACGCCCACTTTTCTTGGCCCAGCTCGATTTTGATGTTGGGAAATAATCCGAAATACTGACAAACGCCTATTGTCCCCATTCCTTATAACTAGGTATATAGTCACATTAAATTATCCCCTATAACCTCACACTAGGTATATTATATACAGAAATTGTCGATACTGTAGAAGTCACTCGATTCAAGACGGTTAATTGCCATTAATTGTACAAGACGAAATTGAAATGGAATTAATATACATATAAAACCACCTTATCCAAATAAATATTGAGAAAAAACAAATTTTCTTCAACGATCACAATATGCTGATAAATAATACAATTTTTTAAAGTTAATCTTTATTCTCTTCTAGGCTTGTTTTGGGGAACGAAACAGGGTAGGAGAAAAAACGTTTAGGAGCCAAGATCAACTTTTGACTACTTTCTTTAACATTGTGAGGGCTGCTCGCCCGTTATTTAGTGAACTCTTATTTACAGTGAGCCGATATTTACATTTCATAATATACGAATAGTATGGACAAAATCAAGTAAATATTATGGTCAATCATGATTTAGTCAAATTGTTCGCCGTACGGTTCAGATCTATTGACAAGTTCACAAATACGTAATAAATTACATTCTCATTAATACCAAAATACCTAGTTAAAAATAAATAATCTTGACGTGAAGAGTACTTGGGTACTCAGTGGTAAACTAGGTATTCAAAGAAACATGAATAATGTCTAAAGATTATAATGGATTAAGTAAGACATTTTTGAAGGGAGTTGCACAGCGTATCATTTGTACAGCAGTGGGGGCAATTTATTGTACAGCAGTGGGGGCAATTTATTGTACAGCATATCATTGTAAGGCGAATGTTGAATCTAACATGAATGTAAAAATCGTGAACATCCATTTCCGTTCATTTTAATCAAGGAATCAATAATGAAGATCAAATTTCGATTTTGGGTATTGCCTTTATAATTTCTCCTTTTTTCTGATTGGTTATTGGAGCGTCTGAACCTTCAGATAGTAGTGCGTTGTTAGCCGTCTCCAGCTTTTAAGGGGAAATAGCCCGACGACTAGTTCCAAAAGCCACCACCACGTGGCAGCACCAAAATGAGCTAAATTAATATTCGCTCTCCTTCCGTTAATAATTGAACAATTTTCAATCTGTAAATTGCTTTGGATTCAAAATCAGCATAGAATTTCCGGAAATTGGTTCTGGTGTTCGAAATTCTAAAATTTGTATGTTTGGATCACTGGCGTTTGAATTTGGTTACTTTTTTCGGAAATCCCAATTACCCAAATTCTAGAGGGCTGTGTGCTGATTACGACGGTTTTTTCAAATTTAAAATTGGACCACTAAAACCCCATCAATTTTTGTCCAGACGGTGATGGGCGAGGGGGTTGGGGAGGAAGGCTTTTGACAGATTCAATAATGTGTTTTGGCTCTGCCGAAGCGCATTTTCTGGCGTATTTAGCTAAAGATCTTCCTTTCAATCCTGTCAGGAACAACCATGGGTGTCTACCAGTTAGAGAAAATAATACTTATATAGGTTAGTTTGATGAACATAAATCGGTACTGTGAAAGGATCTCGGTCTAATAATCCATTTTAGGTCTAGGAACATGGGATGAGTACAAGATTCCTGACAGCAAGCAGTGGAACATGGTTTTTCTAAATAAAAATTTGAAAAAAAAAACCTTATTTAATAAGGTATTAGGTTCCAGTCTCACTAGCTCACACTGAGACAAATTTTGTCTCAATGTGAGCCAGTGAGATTTGAACCTAAGACCTTCGCCATGAGAGTCCTGTTGTGAACAGGCCCAGACGCTCATTGTATTTCCCATTTTGTGAAAAACCTCGTAACCTCTTCATTTAGTGAAAACCGACCAAGACCAACTGAATTTGCATCGATCCAAAATAGGTGACTAGCATTCCTTGTGATTTCGAAGAATGTCGTAAAATTATCGTGCTCATTCATATTTATGCTATAATTTATTACGCAATAAATAATCGAGTAAACACTGTAAACACACACGCCTGCCACTAATGAACGAAATCGGAATTTTTCTCTGTTGAATGCGAATTTATTAAATTCACATTCTTCTTGAAGCGATGCTACGTTCTCAAGAGTGGATTATCTATTTGATTCAACTGTCTGCTTGAGCTACCTACTCTTAGGCGTTTGTCTGCCCTCGAATATGGGCTACCTGATATTCAAATATTTCCAGCCCTGGACAGATGTTTTCAGAGGAATTGGGGACCGTGCAGATTTTCTGGATTATATGCGTAACTCAAGCCTCCCAACTCAAAAAAAATTTCGTTTCCAGCGCAGGAATTGAACCAGTGACCCTCGGCTGTATAGATCAGTTTTTTGGGATTGACGAACGCCCCAATCTCCTGGGTCAGCTGTAATAATTTAAACCTTGCAAAACTCTCTTTTTCTCTGCCTGCTGAAAATGACAATAGATAATCCACCCCTAAATTCAGCACAATTGCAGCACTTGACCATTCCTTGTCAACGAAATATTGTATAAATTGCTGTTAAGTAAATTGTTGCAATGAAATGATTTTGATGAATATTACACTTAATAAGGTTATCAGGGATGTTATTCGTCTTTAGTTTGAACCGTCGTATGGTTGTACAGGCCTTGGGCCATGAGTTGGAGGGCGAGCGGGTTCCGCGTGCCGGTGGCTTTTTTGATTTTGGCTCTCTTGTTTTGGAACCAGATTTTGATTTGCGCTTCGTTGAGTCCCAGCTCTGCTGCTAAGGTTTGTCGCCTCCGTTCCGTCAGGTACCTGCAAGCAGAACAATCTCCTTGATAGCGGCGGGAATTGTGTGGGTACAGTGAAATCATCGTAATTAATTTAATGTCAAGGTTTGGAGAAAGGCATTTTTCCCTCATTTACGTAGGCAAGTTTTACAACACTCAAGTACCCCCGTGAAGGGCATCAATTGCCCCATAGTTATGGCTACAATATAATTTTCAAAGACAATCAGGAGTGGCACCCATTTGGGAGGCATTGCCTGCATTAACCCGTTGGGTGGGTTTGGAGCCTGAGTCAGCAAAGTAGCTGTAAAGGAGGTTTTGGAAGTGCAGTCAGCAATCAGCTGTGGGGTACTAAATAATCAAGCCTGTTAAGACATGGCAACCCTCGGCAGTAAAGTCTGTGACCGAGAGTAACAGTGGGGGTGGACCCTCGAGAGTCCCCCTCCTAGGCCAGCGAGATTATCACCGGTTAAGAAGGGATATCGATTAGGCTTCCCCAAGCGACCCCGTCTCCACCGGAAGAAAAAATGTATCGAGAACAGCCCACACTGTTACAAGTCAGCTGTGGATACAATTTGTGAGCCCGAGCGAGCAGAACGAGGATGACGACTCGGCAATGGTTGTCCCATTATGCGAACAATATAATATTGTTATTTGTCACTAAATTAGCAGAGCGCTAGTCGCTATTAATGTATAGCGTACGCATCTACCATTATAAGGGTGAGATCAAAAATAGGAATAGATCAGGGGAATTGCGGCTCTGAACATGCTACGCTTACTTGTCAAAGACTGGAAAAATTAAACTCCATCAGATATTTAGGGCTGTTGCTTGATCACATACAACACATACAAAGTCTAATAGCAAGGATTAGGGAAGGAGTAGGGCTCTTCGTCTTGTTAAGAAGCTGGCTTAGCCCGAAAAATCTACGTATGGTTTTCTATGCTTATGTTTATAGCATATTGATCTATGGTATACCCATTTGGGGAGGTTTTACGCGAGTAGTTTTCGTAACCTAAATTTGGTTGTGAATACTGTCTTACGTATAGCCACGAAATGACGCAGGCGCACCCGAATGGTGAACCTTTACGAGGATTTTGAAGTGCTTTCTCCAAGAATGACGTATGTTTACAGATTGGCTTTATATTTGCACAAATCCCTCGGCTTGTTCAAGAAAAGAAGTGACGTGAGACCTACCAGGTTCAACGTACAAAGTATTTTATCAATAGACCGCCCAAGCAATGACTACCCTAGGCACCCTCGGTTTTCGAAAATTTACCATCAGCAATAAATTAAAACAACTAATTCTGTAGCCGCATTAAAAAAACTAACATTTCAACACTTGATGAATCAAACAAATGCCAAATCCGTCATCCTTAAATTTAAATTTTGAATAACAGAAATTTTCTTTCATAATGACCCTCCAAAAATCCACCATCCCTAGATTTAAAATTCTGGATAACAGAAATGTACTACCACAACGACCTTCATTAGACATTAAGTATACTAGATTTAGGTTTAAGTATATTAGATTTAAGTTTGTTAAAATTAAGATATTTAAGAAGTAGATATACCTAATGTATAAGAATTATAAACTATAATGTATCACCGAACGAACGCATACACAAGCTGAGCTGGGAGAGAAACGAGCCTGGACAGGTCACTGACCTTAGGCTCAGGTAATACACAAAGGAAGGTTGCATTCATAATTTTACCTGTGAACCTATCATCTGTATTATGCAAAATGTGTAAATAAACGATTTATTTGAAAAAAAAAAGATAATCGTAATAAGTCGATGCCACCGAATCGATCAGAATTTTTTTGAGACTTCTCAATTTGTTTTTGAAGGCCTGAGACGATATGTTGCCAAGATGAGGGCGGACTACTTAGTTCAATTTTGATCGGAAGGAAACAGCTTGGTTGATCTAGGGACGAAGAGCAAAATAGATATCCATCCTTTTTGCGGATGAGGGGGTTTCTTGGTGGGTAAATTTTTACGTTTAATATACAAAGAGTACGTACCTGGGCATACCGAGTGATTTTGTGTATCCTGATACAATTCCCCCAAAACTAATCCCCATAGATTTATATATTATTATGTGATGAACAACAATATTTTTAGCCAGGACAAAACTTCACACCGATTTACAAAATTTTGTGCAGCGGTACAAAAATCTACGGAAATCCCGACATTCATCCAATGCAGAACTGTTTAAAAAAAATTTGGTACATCGAATATTTACAGTTAAGCTGAAAACACTAGCATTTTATTTGTGTATGAAAAAATTACACAGCGATCCATTTAAAGGCTAATTAATCCGACTAGATCTGTTGACAAATTGACATTAGTGATACCCAGGGTGAGAATATGCTTGGGATAAAGGCTGTACTCAATTTGGGATGAATTTATTCAAGTCTTTACCTTCCACACTCACAACTCAAATAGAAGCATCGAATGTAGTTAAATTAAGTATTAGGAAACATTTCTTACTAAATACTGTAGCCGCTTAGATAATCATATTATTCTATTAGGATAATAATAGGATTATGATTAGCAATAGGATTGGGAACAATAGGATTAGGAATAATATGAGTAGGAACGCAGAGAAAAAAAAAGATTCATTTTTGTACGATTGAGAGCTCCCAGCACAATTTGGTTATACTTGAAGGTAGTTGAAGTTAAAAATGCCTTCTTAAATAACTGCAGTTTTTATTTTAAAAAGAAAATAAATAAAAATAATAATAAAATTGAAAAAATCCAAAGCGGGGTTTATAATTATTGGTTATATTGATTACCTGCAGCCAATTATAACTCATAATAAATAAATAAATAACTCATTTCCCACCTGTTAACATTAAATTCAGTCTTCAGCCGCGCTAGCTGTTCGCCACTAAAGGCAGTCCGTGGTCTTTTGTCCTCTGCTTTGTCTTTTTTCTTCGTTCTTTTTGTTCTCGGACCTGAAACAAGACATTTGAAGGGTCAGCATGAAGTACAAGTACTCGCAGGTGCCGAGAAAGAGACCGCAGGGGCAAAACAACGTACCGCAGTACTTGTTTAGTTTGTGAGTCAGACCTGCTACGATGGACCAAATACTCCAAATGGACCAAATAGTGGTGTTCGAAAAACATAAAAATGGGTCATGGTTTCGTCGATCAAGTGTAATATTTCTACAAGAGGTTTGTGGTTTAGCAATGTGTTGCATATGAAATTCAGAGTTGAGGTATTTTTGTGCTCAAATGTCCCTAGCTGCGCTTTTTTCATTCTTTCTCTATATGTACACTGACAACTTTCAAATGGCCAACAGCACCTCACTTTTTCCATTTCGTCATTTCAGTTACTTGATCAATGAAATTGAATCGTTTGAATATTTTCCTCTCAACAAAAGTCATAAAGATATCAATTTCAGTGGTTCGCAAGCGGCTGAAAACACTTAAAAACCGCATACACACAATCACTCTCGACGCAACCGAGGCCGGCGCCAGCCCATTAAACAATTCAATCAAAAACAAAATCAAAATCTAAAAACATTTCACGGAACACGCACCGTCCAATGCAAAGATACAATGGACGCGAACTGCCACGCAGGAAGGTACCTACCTACCTACTTATCTCAAAGGAATAATATTCAAGATATTACTACCTATGGATTATTCGCATTTGTGACAAAGGAGATTAATTGACGATTAATCTTCTTGCACCAAAAAACGCTGCAAATTATTACACAACGGTTTATCATTTACCTGTACAGATGCATCTCCTGTGTTCTGTTTTCTGTGGTCAATACCCTCGAGCTCCTCCCAGGAAAGCCCTAAATCGAGTACCTACTGGAGCCGGCCACGGAATTACGGTTTCATACAAATTCGCGGGATTATTCAATCATTAATAAATTTTTATTTTTGTTATTCACGAAGCATAACCTTTGTTCAAGTTACGATAGTAGTTAGTTACCTATCAACAAAATCCAAAAGAGCCATCATACACGAGCCATGCGTGATTATAATTAGGTGTTCCCTAGCAGTGATATCTGTGGCGGATTTATACCGTTTCATTCACGATCATGTTGACGAAGCGTTTCGGTGCAAACGAACGGCTGGTCGTACAATTCTCCGGGTGGTCTCAAAAAATTCTTTAGTTCAAGACCAATTTAAAACTTTAAAAAAAACCAGACCCTTTCATTGAAAGTTTTCGAGCTACGGTGTTCTGAAAATTTCAATCCCTATTTTTCAACCCTTAGAGATAATGGACAGTAACGCCGAGCTTCGCGGACCAACTAGACCCCAAACGGGACCTACAAACCAAATTTCATTAATTTTGGTTCACGGTAACTACGAAAAGTGCGAAGTACGGCGCACGGCGGACGGACAGAATTATTTGTTTTCCCATTTTCGGATTCTACGTCCCTTGAAATGGAAACCATCAAATTTTGAGGGGGGGGGGGGGGGGGGGGGGTTAAAAAATTTCTCATTCTCGATTCCAAGGCTCATCATTGAAAATAATAAATCAAAAATTGTTTAATTGTAGCAAAATATTCACATAGATGTTCCGATTTGAGTGAAACGGGAAGAATTCTGATCAAGTGGGCAACATGAGATCATCATAAGAATTATGAAGATCTGAATGGGTAGATGTTATAAGGGAAGAAGTGGTGGGGGCGGTAGTTGTCAAATGCGCACCTTCCTATGTTATATACTCGTAAGTTCGAACCGATTTGAATGAAAAGTTGAAGAACAAGGTGTTCAACTCGAGAATCAGGACTGAAATGCCAGAAGACAGCCAAAATAATGCAATATTTTAGTACGAAATATCGTATTATGGTGGTCGGATTTGAATGAAACTCCCTAAGAGGATATTATACGATTCGTGTACTATTTGACAGAAACAGTTAGATATGGTAAATAATGGAAATGCAATTGTGACTGAGGAAATGAACCGAAACGTTTCATTGTTAAATTTGATTGTTTTTCCCCCAACAAATACGAAGTTTTTGATGTTACCGATAAATCATAACATTTTCCTGTGCAACGCTCCGGTCGTTCAGCCAGTGTTTAACCCTCGAGTACTCACGTCGGGTCCAAAAGGATCTTAATTTCATATTAAATTCTGAGCTCGGCGCAGTCAGCCTCCCCTCTCCCTAATGCTAACCCTCTTGCAGAACTAGACGCCACTATTAGTAATAATAATAATAATAATAATAATAATAATAATAATAATAATAATAATAATAATAATAATAATAATAATGAGAATAATAATAATAATAATCTTTATTCCGCATGAGGCTTTGCAGTCTATACGAAGCACACATGAATTACATGAAAATAGACACTCAACATTTAGTGATAATTCTATTAACATAATATAATTAGTGATTAATAGAATTAGTGGTGATCTGGCCTTTGAAATGTGAAGGTGACAGAGTGAAACGCGCATTTTGACCCGACGTGAGTCCTTGCGGAACTTTTTTCACCCCAAAGTGACCCGACGTGTTCGCATAAGTTTTTCGCTCGACAAGAAATTCTACACTGAATCAGGATCAGCTGTCACTTATTGCATAACTTTCGTTATTTGTGCTTTTAAATGGTTCGCTCTTATTAATTTAAAAAAATAAAATGAATTCCACCTTACAAAAAATGAAAATTTGACTAGATTAGATAGAAACCTTAGTAGAACGGTTTGCTCAGACTCATTACCTACATAACCATTTTTTTCTAGTTTTGAAAAATTGTTTTGAAAATTGAATACTTAGTAGTTTTTAAAAATAAGTTGTTTAAAAAAAAATTTTTTTAAAATGGTTTTGAAAAATTGATTGTCATAATAAATCCTCAACTTACGAAAGTATTTGTACAGTTTGAAATAAATATTACTGCAAGTAAAGCGATTCTGTCAAGTTCTTTCATTGTTGACTATCCAGATCGACACAAGCACTCTTGCATACGTGTTCGCTGCATTCACAGCACTTTCGGTAAAACTTGTCTTTCGTGCTCAGGCATAAATCAGGCTTCCTTTTTTTCATATGTCAACAACCCTCTGTTGTAGCTCTTTTTTTGCAGAATTTTAAATTTAGAATAAAAAAAGTATTACACTATGTTATTTCAACGTATTACACACCACGATAAATTATTATGGTGACCAGAACTCTAGGTTGTAATAAAATTTTCAACAACAAAATCAGGTAACTGTCAAAAATTTTGGGTTTGACAGGGTTTTTTGAGTATCAAATAAACCAATTTTTTTTCAAGTGTAATGTTACGTTTTTTGGTTTATAACGAGAATAAGGAATATGTGGTATTTTATCATGTTTCGCCTAATTTGTAGTCGGAATTTAAATTTATTCACGTTGAGGCTCAAATGGACCCGAGGTGAGTGCTCACGTATGGAGAATGAGGTGAGTCCTGGAGGGTTAATAACATTCATCAGAGACTTTGAGGTACTTGCTAACGTTGCGAGAGCCGAAGGGTCGAGTTATCGTTTCAATTCAACTTTTAGAGAACTCGTGTTGTATCTCGTAAAAGAAGCGTCTTACCTCCCACATCGGAAATCGTCGTGAAATCCGATTCGTCCCTCGAGATGATTGATGGTTCCCTTTCACGCAAACGTTACTCCTTCTTCAACGGCTCTTCCCGAAGGCGCCAGTTGCCGTATTGTGTACAAAATTAGTAATATAAATGGCAAACTCAACTCCACAGTTGAATCAGGGGATGTCAACGTAGGCGCATCCCGATGACTCAGAAACGTCTGCCAAGTGGGTGGGCAGTAGAGGTTCGTTCCAGCAGCGCCGAGTTCATGGAGAATTTCGGCGCAGAAACCACGCGCAGGGCAGACGGTCTAGGTGACGGGTTCCAACCGTTTTCAGTTCATGAAGCGAGAAGTGAGCTCACCTCCAGGTAACCTCGGCACAACCCTCCCGAAATCATAACCTGCTTCGTTTTTTTCCAACATCGCCTGACGGGAGTTTGGGCAGTATTTGGCGGTTTTCTCTTCTTTGGCGTGTCCCTTTTTGGGCGTTCCAGCCGTCGGTTTCGTGAACTCAGGACCCACTTCAACCCCGACGAACCCGATCGAACTCGGTCGGTGAACTCATCCAAACCCGAGTTCATGAACTCGGCACGGCTGGAACGAACCATAGCGTACTTTCATTCGTACCAATTCAATATTTATATCGAGTTTACATGTATTAGATGTACACCACCTACGTTCCATGAAGCAGCCAAAAAAGTTCACTTCTTGAAATTCTATACTTGAAATAGAAAGAATTTGCAAGGCTTAGATCTACGGGAAGTCCAATCGCAAGTACATTTAATGAGGCTTTGTCAAAACACAAATTGAAAATTTCAGTGCTACAAGGGTTTTACGCTTGCGCATGACTAGAGGTAACATTATTGCTACAGCTATTGTGGAATTCTTAGGGGCCCGTCAGGGCTACAGGTCAGGGCTACTAATCTCAAGATGGACACCTGAAAGTCGCCTAAATTTACACCATATGGAAACACTGTGCAAATTATTACACAACGGTTTATTATTATCCTGTACATGATGAACCGTTTTGCTGTGAACAATAAATATGTACCTGTCGTGGTATCCTCCCGGAATATCACTCAAAATGTACATACTAAGATTGAACTCCTAAATAAAACCGAACGAATGGAGGGCCCACGTGACTCAAGTGGGATAGGTCTCCTCTCCCTCCATCGATCCACCAAAGGCGAGGACCAAAGGAGGGTGGAAGAGCTCCTATAAAACCCGCTGTTCTCACCCAGCTCGCCACTCTACGCTCGAACCTCAAGTCGATGACTTCTCTCTCTCTCTCTCTCTCTCTCTCTCTCTCCTGATACATCCTTACCTTTCTCGCCTAAAAGAACTCAGAGTGGAGGAATGGGTCTGGTGATAACCAACGTGGTGGAACCGTCTGGGCACAATCCCTAGCATTTTTCTAGTGGTGGTAACCTTCCTGGCTTCGCCATGTTTGTAACCTTTCAAACGCTAGCTATCCAACCTTAAATTCACATCTTATCCTCACCTATCCAAGCCAACCCTCACTCTTCTATCACCAAAGTACCAATCAACAAAAAGGTGAAAAAGTACTTATCATCAAAATCCAAAACAACCATCTTTTTCCAAATTAAATAATATCACGGAACAACCAACTCGACTTAATATAGCATGCGTGATTATAATCAGGCGTGTAGCCTGATTATTTCTGGGCTCGATTTTTACCGTATGATTCATACTCATGTTGAAGTAGCTTATCGGTTCAAACTTCAGAGCCTTACAGTGAACAAACGGCTGGACGTACAACGCTCCGGGTGGTCTCAAAAATGGCTCGAGTTCGGAAGTCATGAAAACCCTTTCCACTGAAAGTTTCAGTGCTATGGCGTTTTTTAAATTTCAACCCCAATTTTTCACCATAAGACTGAAAGTATAACACCAAGCTTCGGGAACTAGACTCCGACTGAACCTACAAACCAAATTTCATAAATGTTGGTTCACGGTAACTAAGGAAAGTGCGAATCGCGGCGTACGGACAGAAATTTGTGGTTAACTAGTTTCAAACCTTTGGGCACGTGCACGAAAATAATTTTGAAATCGAGGTTAATGTTCCATGATATTATTTAATTTGAAGAATGGTGGTTATTTTGAATTTCGTTGATAGGCAGGTATTTCTTTAAACCTATTTGTTGACAGGTACAAGTTTATTGTTCACGAACAAAGTACCTAATCATTCAAATGAAATTTTTGGAACAAGACGAGAGTCCTACGAACTAAATCACTCCCGAAGAAATCGTGGAAAAGAAAACCCTTTTAAAAGAAAACGGAGTTATTGAAAAGTTGTCTGTTTCCACTAATACACGAAATAACGCGAAAAATTCACTGTTATACCGGTTTCAGTCATCGTCAGTTATTGTTTGTTACTGACGATGGTTTGGTCACCGAAACCGGTATAACAGTGTATTTTACGCGGTTTTCTTGTACCAATGGAAATAGACAATTTTTCAATAACTATGTTTTTCATTGACGAGGGTCCTACTTATTTTCAGCGACCACCAGAATCAAATGCTGACCTCGGAAAACAAGTGATCTCCGCAGAAGGGACCTCTATACAGGGATATAGTACACCGCTGCGTAATAATTTGCAGCGTGTGTTTCTGTAGCAACGCGGCTTCGTGGGACGACGAAAGGGAAACAGCTTTAAGTATTTAGGGAGAGAATTACACGTAATTCAATTGATATCATTTCATGGGGGCCGAAGGGCTGAACTGCCCACCCACTTGGCAGACGTTCATTACGTGTATTCAGTTAGTTTTATCACCCTCACGATACCCGCCGTCGAACGCACGTGCGTTAAATAAAACGGGATTCGAGACGTCGGATCGGGAAGGGGAGGATGAAAAGATCGATTGAATGGGGATAAGAATGATGGGAGAAAGACCAAGTAATTTGGGGACCACACAAACAGCAAGTGGCAAGTGTCTACACTAATAGTTGTTGTTAGAATCGTTTCCAGCCGACGAGGCGTGTGGGCCTTCGTTCCCTCTCTGGATTTAAATATCTTTTTAACATGGGACGGGAGGGAGCCTCTACAGCTGTCTCGGAGGACAACGAGGAATTTGCGGGTCGTCCTTGGTTGCCTACATTAAACATTCAACGTCTACGCACCTTTATCTTTGTTAGCGAATTTTCGAAGAAAAGGAAGCTATTGTTCTAGGTCCAAAATTTTTAAAACTCGAATTTCCGAAAGATTTTTATACCAAAATCCGTTTCAGACCATCCTGAATTCACTGCCGAAAGACACCAAAAATTATATGTATATATATATATTTATATATTTATATATTTATATATGTATGTGTCATTCCAGACGATAACTCCCGAAAGAATTGAGATAAAAAGTTCAAATTTGCACGAAAAATCTGTCTTGGCAATCGACAGGCTAAGTTCGTAGATGGGCAGAATCGGGTCACTCTATGGGGGAGTTTTGGGGAGTTTTATGGGGGAAAAATTACCCATAAATTCCCAAAATGAAGAAGTCTGACAAGTGACACCTCATTTTAAAGGTTTTTGTACGCTGAACACGATGGTGAAATCAGAATTGCGATATCTCATTCCGTTCTCAAACTAGAGCACTTTGAAGATGAAGGAACGTGGTTATTTCTTGAGATGTTCTTCCTGGTTCGTCTGCTCTAATCTGATAACGGAATGGGATATCGCAATTCTGACTTCACCATCGTGTTCAGCGTTGGAAAATCTACAAACCGAGGTGTTACTCGGCAAAAAATTGAACAAAAAATTTGTTACGTAGGTATGCCCATATTTGATGCATACCGAATTAACCGAATAGCGTCATACTTGAATACCTATAATTACCCAATAAGTTTAAGATTGCCCATATTTGAATGGGATATCCCAAAGATCACATTTTATATAAAATCAGTTATTTCTTCGAAAATTCGCTCTTATAGCCATGCTGCATGACTGTGGTTTCTTTATATTAATTAGACCAAGTAAAACCATGAGTTAATTATAACTCATGGTTTTACTTGGTCGTAGGCACACAAATGGAATCGAGCATCATGAAAATCAGCCGTATTATCTACTTCAATGTCGGTCTAAACCAGGGGTTCTCAACGGGGGCGATAACGCCCCCGTGGGGGCGGTAGAGGGGTACTGAGGGGCGGCGAACTTGTTTTGGGCGGTAGGGGGGCGGTGAGCGTATTTTGGTTTATTATTCTGTGAATAATACACCTATGTATTCGCTCAGCAAAAAATTTTTATAACACCCCCTCAAAATTTTTTCTTTTCCGTTTCAAGGTGCGTAGATTCCAAAAATGCAATGTCCGTCCGCCGTCCGCCGTATCACGTGTACAGGCTTCATTTTCGGTCTAAAAAAGTCGTACTTTCGCACACATGCTCCATTTGGGCCCTAGTTGTGTCCCGAAACTTTTCAGCCCGATCGGAATATACCCAGGGGTGTTATGAGTGAAAATGTGTATAAAAATAGGTACTTTTTGCGTTTTAACATCATGTTAGTAACATGAGCTTTTGAGGTATCTTTTTCCATGTTTTTGAGGACGAGAAGACCGAATATGAAGTCGATTTTGACCAAAGACGCGGAAATTGAGGTTTTACCAAAGGTTCAGCTCCCAAAATTGGTTTTTTATGAGTCAAAAACCTGGAAAACTGTCTGAAATCACCATCAATGTGTACAATAACATTGGAAAAAGTGTAAACAGGTGAATGAAGACCATTAAATGCCACTACCAATGATCAAAGATGATCTTTAAAAAAAAAAGCGTACCTACCTATTTCATGTTTTGGGGGCCAAAATTGGTGGAAATCATCAGAAATAGCTATTTCAATCATTCCACATGAAAGAAACAATAAATTAACAGCCAACAAAAATCTCTAGAACTCCAATAGAATAATAAACCCGTGTGACAAGGACTTTGCAGCGTTTATATATTGACTCTCAAAAGACGCCTGCTTGAACATCTCAACAGGTTCAGGAATCTTTTGGATCCTGTGCTTGAGATGTATTTAGGTACATCTGAGAGGCCGATAGCTATAATTTATAATCGACGTTGCTTACTTGACCGATAAATTCACCAAATTCAGTGGAATCAATTCGCAACTTCAAGATGATGAACTCAATTTAATAAAAACGAAATCTGTTATTTCTGCCTTCCAATACAATCTCACTTTGTGCAAGCTGAATTTTGGCTGCAACGAAGTTGTGATTTGCCAGTTTTCCTGTCGGATAAGCTTAGTGAATAGTATCATGCATAAGAATATTGAAATCCCTTTGATGAAACAGTTTACTGTGAACACCTGGAGTCTTTGCATAAGACCTTTTCCGAACGTTTTGAGGATATTTTGTCCTCAATGGGTCATTCATGAATCCTCTGTGCACATTGAGAAAACAGAGGTTGAGATTCAGGAAATATTTATTGAGCTTTTTCAACTAGTGAGACGTAGAAAGCCAGTTCCCAGGACGATGGTAGGCTCATGGAATTTTGGTTTCAAGCTAATCAGTTAACTCTACGCTGGAGTGCGGACTGTCGTCAAAAAAACTGTTAATTGCCTCCATCTTCTACCTCGTCGATCGAGCGTTCGTTACTGTGACTGATTTACTTAATATTACAATAACAGCAAAAACTCCACCCCTTGACTCAGGATGATGCCTCTGTACTTACTTCGAATGAAAAAGAATAAACACGAAATTATTGAAAGGTTGTCTATTTCCACTGATACACGAAAAATACGCTGCTATACCATCTCTAGTAACACCGTCAACCATCGTCAGTAACAAACAATAACTAGTTGTTGTTATTAGCTTGTTATTAGCCTTTATAGCTGGAAACCGGCGTATTTTTCGTGTATTACTGGAAACCTTTCAACCTTTCAATAACTCCGTTTTCATTCCTTGAAATGGGTTTCTACGATTCCGCCGCGAGTGATTTAGGTCGTTCGAATGAAACTGTGAAACATGGTGTGCACGAGCTCTTGCTCAAAATACCGATAATGCGACGATTCAAGGTTCGATGGGACGATAAAAGGTCAGTTGTGCCCAACTTCTAAACGATTGGACCGATTTTGATGGAGATTTTTGCATCCTGTTCTAGGGGGTCCTAAATGGGAGGTCCTTTTGTTAGAATCCATTTGTACCCGTGCGTTTTCCGGGAAACGACAGAAAATTCACAACCTGACTGGTCGAAAGTTGTGTCGGAACCCAACTTGGGTTTCACAACCCAATTTGTATAACTCTTCGAAATTTCCACGGAATGTCTGGTACCAACGGAGCAACGACGGTGAAAAGGAAGAAGGTCGCGAGAGAAATTCGAAACAGTTGATGAGTCACTTCAGTAACGTTTTTTGGGTCGCTATTTCATGTCGTGACGTTTTTCGGCAGTAGATATTTTTGTATTGCAGTTATTCAGAATAGTTTCCCCACAGGTAACAGGTGATAACAGACCCACTGATAACAGGTGATATATGAAATTTACCTTCCTTCAGGTCTTTCCGCCCAATTTCTATTGATAAATCGAGTAAACGATTTATAGAAAGTTGATAGAAACAGAGTAAACGATTTATAGATTTAGAGAAATAGAAATAGAACCTTTATAGAAATAAAGTAAACGATTTATAGGTTTAGAGAAATAGAAAGTTTACAGAAATAGAGTAAACGATTTATATATTTAGATAAATAGAAATAGAACGTTTATAGAAATAAAGTAAACGATTTATAGATTTAGAGAAATATAAATAGAACGTTTATAGAAATAGAGTAAACGATTTATATATTTAGATAAATAGAAATAGAACGTTTATAGAAATAAAGTAAACGATTTATAGATTTAGAGAAATAGAAATAGAACATTTATAGAAATAGAGTAAACGATTTATATATTTAGATAAATAGAAATAGAACATTTATAGAAATAGAGTAAACGATTTATATATTTAGATAAATAGAAATAGAACGTTTATAGAAATAAAGTAAACGATTTATAGATTTAGAGAAATAGAAATAGAACATTTATAGAAATAGAGTAAACGATTTATATATTTAGATAAATAGAACTAGGACGTTTATAGAAATAAAGTAAACGATTTATAGATTTAGAGAAATAGAAATAGAACATTTATAGAAATAGAGTAAACGATTTATATATTTAGATAAATAGAAATAGAACGTTTATAGAAATAAAGTAAACGATTTATAGGTTTAGAGAAATAGAAAGTTTACAGAAATAGAGTAAACGATTTATATATTTAGATAAATAGAAATAGAACGTTTATAGAAATAAAGTAAACGATTTATAGATTTAGAGAAATATAAATAGAACGTTTATAGAAATAGAGTAAACGATTTATATATTTAGATAAATAGAAATAGAACGTTTATAGAAATAAAGTAAACGATTTATAGATTTAGAGAAATAGAAATAGAACATTTATAGAAATAGAGTAAACGATTTATAGATTTAGAAAAAGAGAAATAGAACGTTTATAGAAATAGAGTAAACGATATATGGAGTAAAAGATTTATAGAATAGGTTGATAGATCGAGTAAACGATCAATAGAATATTATATTCTATTGATAACTCCAATAAACGAGCTAATTTACAATTTTCGCGCTCATCATGCACTCATCTTCTGGAACAGTCTTTCTGTCTCGGATAGTTACGATAATTACCCATAATTACATAATAACGATTATGGTTCTTTATCAGTGTTATCGTGGTTACGGTGATACGTGCTTTTGACCATTTAAACACCATTCTGAATTTATTTAGAACTGCGCTTATCGGCATTTCTGACTTGAAGAAATGGTTTGTCGATCATTGAAAAGAATAAAATACTTATAAGTAGGTTGCATCTCACTTTTGTCAGCTTGGCTCGGGTGAACTGTCTCTCAACTTACTTCTTCCTGAAATAAGAAACAAAAAGGAACGTTAGACGGGCACAGCATTATGTGTGTAACATCAAGATTTATATTACCACAACTCGGAATACTCATTTTTACGAGTTTACTTCAATAAAGTCCGGCTGTACAAACAGGACAACAATCCTATTTTAAAAAAAGTAAATTACGTTCTGTTAATTATTTCTTCTATAGAACCAGAAGTTTGTTCAAAAAACCAACCCTCCACTCATTGTATTTTTCATTAGTTCAGTCCCAACTTTCTTGTGGTATCACAGCTTGGGGTGGCGCTTACGACACGTACTTGAGACCACTTGAAATTACTCAAAAAAGATTAATAAAAACTATGCTATTTAAACCAATCCTATTCCCAACAAACGAACTTTTCATTGATAGCAACCTTTTCACAATCCGTCAACTATACCTCCTGCAAGCTCTTAAATTCGTAATAAATAATCACTGTGTTCAATAAAAATTCTTTTTGTAAAACCAAAAGAAACAACTTTTTTACCATCCCTCAATGTAATACTAGATTAGGCATCAGTTATATATATTTTATTGGGCCCAAATTATACAATAGTACACCACATAACTTACTTTCCATAGACAAACCTGCTTCCAAACAAAACACTGTAATAAAACAATTTATTCAAAATTTAAATTCTGACAGAATTTGTACTTTTTTCTCTAAGTCATTCTAGTCAAAACTCCTGCACCTATTTTCCCTTGTTTCAAATAAATCATCATTTTTTCCCATTTTCCACTGTCTTCTACAACGATAAGAGCAAACCTAAAGCCATTTTCCTTATAATTTTAGGGTCAAATCATGATACCCCCACTCTTTGGCTTAAAGCCTTGTGGGCTCCACTCAATTGTTCAAATAAAATGCAACTTTTTTAAATTGAATTCCAATCACGTTCGATATCAAATGCCAAATATGTTATAAGACTACTTACCTTAACTGACTACTTACTTAAATAATTGTAATGTTTATTTCTCTGTGTAAATAACTGTATGTACCTACAACCCTTTCCAATTTTGTACATTTTATTCGAATGGCTACGATTCGTTAAATGCTACTACAATAATGATTATTTGTATACATATTGCAAGGTTTTGTGAAAAAAAAAAAATAAATAAATAAACAATGTACAAGCCCGCATTGTCAACGTACCTTCAAATCTGTCTAATACGAGTACCTTCAAATATGAGTGTCTAATACTCACATTAGACACCCCAAACCACCACACCAGCAACTGATTTTGGGTTATCCAGGTAATTTTAGGTGGACCTGGCTTCTATACAGATCTGGATGCTATCAAAGCTACTGCCCTGGATAACTGAAGACTGTGTACATAGGCGGCTCTAGACAAAAATTTCTGGGAGGGCTAATTTAGTAGGTATGGGCTTACCACCGTGCCTGGGGGTATAGAATCAAAATTTTATAGCCAGGCACCTTGAAATCATTATAGTAGGCTAATTAATTTTCCGATCATTATATTAATCAAAAGCTTGACTAATCTAGGCTTGTTTTTTAAGAACGAAATCTACAATTTCATCATCATTTCATCTAGAATTGTCAACTAAGTTATAAACCTTTTTAAAAATTAAAAACAGTTTAGCAATTACATGGGATTACACAAATTTAAAGGTGGAAAGAGAAGACAAAAATGAGAACCCAAGAACAAAATGTTCATTTAACTTTTAACAAAATACAAAATAGTTATTTAACAAAAATTTTACATTTTAAATTAAAATATTTGCTGTTTTCATTAGTTCCATTCAAAAAGTAAAACATAATGTCTATGTCAAGTGCAATTTTCTCTTCTTCATAGCGAACCTTTCTACAATATCTTGAATTTTAATATGTTCTCTCAGTATTTTCTTCTCTATGTACAACAACGATAAGTTGGAGAATCTGTCTTGCAGCATTGAAGTTCTCAACCAGTTTTTGATCCTCCTCATAGCAGAGAAACTTCTTTCGCAGGAGGATGACCTTATGGGAATAGAAGCAGCTACTTATGTCATGAATAAGTTAGGAAAGTTTTCTTGCTTAACTATTTCCTTCAATTGTTCGAACTTTACTCTTGAAGTAATGACGTTTCTATTTTCTGATAAATTTTGGTGTTCCAATGATCTAGATTTAAGTAAATTATTAGCTATACTGATGTCATTTCTGCTTCGAGTAATGTGGTGTCTACTCTATGTATCCCATCATAATGTTCAAGAAAGACTTTCCATTTATTACATCGCAGCAGAATAAGATATAACCCATTAAGTACGGTAGTAAACCTTCATGAGAGCTACAGTCATGTTTATAATTTGTAATAAGGAGGTATTTGATAAACTAAGGACATACATTAATTAGAACTTATTACTACTAATTCGCCTACTATATTTATTTTTCTAACAACCGAAAAAAAATTGTGAATTTTCATTTCTAGGGGGGCTAAGCCCCTCCAAGCCCCCCCCCCCCCCCACCCCTTTAGCCGCCACTGACTGTGTCACTCTAGCAAACCGGCACCCAAGACACGTTTAAAGGTACCACGAGGACCAGGAAATACGAGATTGATTTTCATTTAAACGTGAAAAATCCAAGTTTTTACATACGTCTTGATTATCGTTGATATGAGTGGTACATAATTCTCCACGTATCAGCTTGTTTGATGGAGGAGGCAGTTCCGAAAATAGAAAGCCCACTCACGGATTTCCTACTCTAAAAAAAAACCTTGTTTGCGAGTCCAACAAAGGGTTACGGTGGAGGGGAGGTCCATAATGGCTGGGGGGGGGGGGGATAATGGCCGGGAGAGGTAATTATTAGGTAGTCCAGGGCGTGGCTTGTGGCACCTCCGAGGTGATGAAGTGGTTGGCGTGCTTCATAACGATAAGAAATGGTTCCCAACATCACCCGGTCACCCACTACATCACCTTTTTACAACCCTCGGTTTTTGTTCTTGAAGAAAATAACTCCTCTTAACCCCACCACCACCATCAAGATGGTCTCCAACAGTAGAAAAACGGTTTCAATTAATTGCCGTCTGTCCAGCAAGTTGTTCCCGAGCCTCCTGCAGTTAGTTTTTCCACGGAGAATAATCAACTCCTACTCGGGAAGCTTATTTGAGGAGGTCGAGGGGTAGAAAACGGGACGTTGGAAGAAATTAGAGGGGGAAAAAACACTGTCAGTGGTGAAGGTGCCGGGTCTTTGGTATTTGGGTGGCATGAGAAAGTCAAATTAGACACCACCCACAAACCAGCTCAAGATAAGGCGTTGATCGATAGAATTCATTTCAGGCTGGCCATTATGGCTCTTCTCAGGACGTGGATTCATTATCTTAATGAACAAAAGAGCATATTATTCAAGACCACCTTGCTTCAGTCAGCGTAAGCTTTGCAATTATAACCAGTGGTGACTCAAAGCAAACCATTTCAGTTCTCCGTTAGGAAGTATGTGGCTCTTAACACTTATAGAACCAAATTAGCTGAATTTTGGTTTATTATTTTCTATAATGAACCTTTAGAATCGAGCATGAAAACAAATAAAAATTTAACACCTCCCCCTCCCCACCCAAATTTAATTGTTTCCGTTTCAAGGTATGTAGAATCCGAAAAAGGGATTAAAAACTTCGCACATACTTCGTGATAAATGACTGAACACTAGCCGGATCACAAGCATAAAACTGAACTTTTTATTAATTAAACAACTCAGGTCATTCTTAGGAGCTATCAACTATTACGAGAAATTCATTCTAAAGCTGCATGCTATGTGCTCACAGTTAGGAGACAAGTTGACGGGATACAAGACCCGATGGGCATGGACGGAGGTGGAAGAAGAGATTTTCCAGAAAGTTAAAAACGGTGCTCTCATGAGCGGATAGGGTTGTACCTTACGACGAGGCAAGACCACTGTGGTGGTTTAGGTTAGAGGCGAGGTGAGGTAAGGTGAGGTATGTGAGAGAAGGCATCAGACCTAGCGCCCTGGTTAACACCTTAAACCGAAGCCGGGTTTCCACCACTTAAGCGCCAGGGGGATGTGCCCAGTGGTTGTCACCAGTCTGGGATCTTTTAGGGTTGTTTGGACATATGCCCAGTGGTTACCACTCTGGGTAGTTTCCTACCCGGTTAACACCAGTCTGGGATCTATTTGAGTGAGGAGAGAGAGGAGGCGTGAGCAAGGAGGAGAGAGATAAGTCATCGACTTAAGGAGAGCGTAGAATGAAGTAGAAGGCGAAGGAGGCGAGTTTTTATAGTCTGGGGACTATTCTCCCTCCATCCTCCATACTAGCTGGAGGATGGTGGGGATCCCTTCCAGCTCTCTCCAGCTACCTGCGCCTCGTCACGTCCGCCACTTCATTCACTTGTTTATTTGCGAGATCTTAATAATAAGTTACACCGAGTGATTCTGGGAGGATACCACGACAACCACTAATATTGGTAAGTGACACTTCGGAGGATGGTTTGGGTGGCGTGTTGATGCATCAGTTCGAAGATGGGCATGAAAGATGGATAGCATTTATTTGCAAGTAGAACGTTGTCAGAGGCGGAAAAGTGATATGCAAATATTGATAGGGAGGCATTGGCAATAATTTTTCGCGTGAGGAAGTTCCATCAGTATATATACGGACGAAATTTTACAATGGTAACGGACCACAAGCCGTTAGAAAGAATTTTTTGAGGTTGTAGAAATCCACCCAAGGTTGTGAACAACCGATTAGTGCGGTGGGCGCTAGAGCTAAACCAATACAATTACAAAATTGAGTATAGAAGAGGGGAGGAGAATGTATGCGCCTTCCACTCTGCGCCTTGCTCCATTTGTTGCGTTTTTCACCATTTCTCGTCGCCACTGATAAATGACTGAACACTAGCCGAATCACAATCATAAAACTGAACTTTTCATTAATTAAACTTTGCACACCAATTTAGACATATGGGCGGGATAATAATAATCATTCCTGTATCCTATACTTCGCACTTTAACTAGTTACCGTGAACCAAAATTAATGAAATTTGGTTTGAAGGTCCCATTTGGGGTCTAGTTGGTCCGCGAAGCTCGGCGTTACTGTCAGTCATATCTAAGGGATGTAAAATAGAGGTTGAAATTTCCAGGACGCCGTTAGCTCGAATTTTTTAAAGTTTTTAAATAGTTCTTGAACTTAGTTTTTTGAGACCGCCAGGAGCATTGTACGTCCAGCCGTTCGTTCACAGTAAGGCCCTGAAGTTTGCACCGACAGGCTTCGTCAACAGGAGGGTGAATCAAATGGTATATATTCAGCCCAAATATCATCGCTAGGGACGCCGCAATATAATGGTCCATATTGGTTAATTGGCCCCAATATTGGGGTGGTGTTCATGGTTTTCAATGGATATAGAGGGTATTGTGAATCCAATCGTTTTCAATAGGAATTGGATTTCAATGGATTGGATTTCAGTGGAAATGGATATCAATAGGAATTCAATGGATATAGAGGTTATTTGGAAATTCGATCGTTTTTCAATGGATATAGAGGTTATTGGGAATTGGCCCTAGATTCATAAGCTATACGTCGCCAATATGTTTTAATATGGGCGATTGGCCCAATCATGTAGGAATTAGCTACTCTTTGGGGTTTGGGTCACTGGAAATCGATAGGTTGCAATAAACTGCCATAAGATCATTGGATGAAGATGGTCCGCGATGAATATCAATCGATCAGTCAATCAATCTATTCACAAAGTTCGCTTAGGGATTGTTGCGGGGAATAACAGACTTGTCTGTGTGCCTGCTGAGACGTGCAGAGGAGTGTTGTGAAATGGTGGAGATGCTGAATGGAAAAGTCCTGTGACTTTCAAAACGCTTGTATCGTTTTAAGACTACCGCGCATCAGAAAACTCGAAATTTTGATTGGCCTTTCGAACACCTCGGATTTCGAGTTGGGGCGCCGGCTTCTATTTCTCAACGGGACGTTTCTTCTATCCATTCCCAACCTCATCCGCCATTCCACTGTACGGCTACATTTTTTAAATGATTACTCGATTTTAGGGTTTTCCTGGGTGAGGGGGGGGGGGGGGGGGAGAACGATGGTAGGTATTGACCACAGAAAACAGTGATCAAATAATAAACCCCTGTGTGAACTAAATCACTCACGAAGAAATCGTGGAAACCCATTTCAAATTAAAACGGAGTAAAAAGAAAAAACTGAGTTATTGAAAAAATAGTCTATTTCCACTAATACACAAAAAAATGCGAAAAACACTGTTATACCGGTTTCGGTATAAATAACTAGAGTTATTGTTTGTTACTGACGATGGCTTGATCACCGAAACCGGTGTAACAGTGTTTTTCGTGTATTAGTGGAAATGGACTATTTTTTCAATAAGTCCGTTTTTTCTTTGAAATGGGTTTCCATGATTTCTTCACGAGTGATTTAGTTCGTAAAACGGAGTAATAAAAATTGTCTATTTCCACTAGTACACGAAAAAACGCGAAAAATACATTGTTATGCCGGTATCGGTGATCAAACCATCGTCAGTAACTGTTTTCATCAGTTACTGTTTGTTACTGACGATGGTTTGATCACCGAAACCGTTATAACAGTGTATTTATCGCGTTTTTTCGTGTATTAGTGGAAACAGACAACTTTTCGATAACTCCGTTTATCTTTGAAACCCTTGTGTAATGTTTTGCAGCGTTTTTATGAACGTAACATAGCAGCCGTTCTAGACTATAGCTCATTCAAATCATAATAATACTGTGACATCGAGTTCCTTCTTCCAAGATGCATTGCGGTACTCGTTGGTAGGAGAAATGATATTATTTTTTAGGTGTACGAATAACCTGGAATCGTTGGAGACCACTCTCCCGCTACCCCGTATATTCGACGTTATAGTCGAAATTTAATGGGCGATACATTTTTAACTGCATTTTGTGACCACCTTTCGCCCACTACTAAAATTTAAGCTACAAAATGCAGTTTTGTCGTAAATGTATTGCCACTTGAATGGTATTGCGCAGAAAACAATGATCCAGCCAGAAGGGTTATCTACGAGTATATAGAAAGCAATGTTGTGGAAGACTTTGCTGCGTTTTTATAGTAGTACTCTTGTAACAGTGTGGCTGTTCTCGAGTAGTTTTTTGGTCCGGTGGAGACGGGATCGGTGAGCGGAAGCCTAATCAATATCCCTTCTTAACCGGTGATAATCTCGCTGGTCTAGGAGGGGGACGCTCGAGGGTCCACCCCCACTGTCACACTCTGTCACATGGTAGCAGAGCGTGGTTCGGTAGTATGCGCTGAGCAACTCACCATACTCCATCCAATTTTTGTGGGCTTACCAGAAGGATAAGCCCAACGGTTTCCCTGAAGGATTCCTTTACTAACAACCTGTCCCTTTGACAATACGTACATCTATTGGCTTCCCCACCCCCTTTCCCCCCTTTGGATTGTCAGTATAATTAAAGCATACTGAGCTCATTAGAAGGCGATTGATGCCATATCCCAATTGACAAGTCCCAATAGTTGTTCCATCCCAACGATGGAGGTTGATCACCTAGAGGTTGCCCAGATGAGCGCGATTCACTGGACAACAACCTCTGACAACATAATCCGCCAATAGGAGCTTTGTAGGAGCTTTGTTCTCCACCAGTTAAATATTATTGGGGTAGTACCATTACGATGGAGGTCAGTCATCTTGAAGTTGTTCAGATGCCTTTTCCTGAACCAGAACTTCATACTGCTTACTTTTCATTCCCCCTTTTCCCTCTCATACTTCTGCTACCCGGGAAGTATGTCATGTGGGGAGGAGTGTGACAGTGTGGCTGTTCTCGAGTAGTTTTTTGGTCCGGTGGAGACAGGATCGGTTTGGGGAAGCCTAATCGATATCCCTTCTTAACCGGTGGTAATGTCGCTGGTGTAGGAGGGGGACTCTCGAGGGTCCACCACCACTGTCACACTGTTCTCCGAAGAAACACGTTTGATGACTTTTATAGTGCAGTAGACTTGGTAGGAAGTATTGATGACATTCCGCTAGTTGTGGATTCTCATAACAGAAAACGATCTGGGGTCGGACACCGCCACCGCACCTGATGCATACCTGAGCTCCCCGACAAAAACAGTGTCAACTCCCATACCATTCGGTTTCGTATGACATCTTCACCGCGGAGGTCCTGTCCTCTTCGAAAAAGAGAAGACAAAAAAAAACGAGAAACCTAATAAGATGAAGATACCAGAGAGCAGGTTCCTCATCTGAACTCAATAGGTCCCTAGTGAGGGCTCTTGCACTCATGATGGATCGGATACGAGTCAAAAGAGACGATTCTATTAGACAATTAGGCGAAATGGGCTATGGTTTTCTCATCGGACGCCACTAAAGGTCGATCCATCATTGTCCTCGGGAGATTCTTGAAGTGGCAGTCGGTTGGAGCATCGATCATTTTCCTTGTCACTCGGATGATGGTTTCACGTTAACTTTCGCCACTTGTTGAGGCATCTTCTGATAACTTGGAAGTCGATCAAAGGACGCGATAGGGAGGCATTCGACATAAAATGGTCTGTGAGGGGGCTGTTGACCAACTGTAGTAGGGATATACCGAAGTATAAACTCTAAAGTTCTACGTTACATAGTTGTTTTATTTATTTAATCAACGGGCACAGCCCATTTAGAGAATAAATTTTATAGTAAAAATATTTTTCTCTCTCTCAAAAAAAGAGTCGGTCAATTGACAATGTCAGCAAATGTGGCCAAAATCACGAAAACCGAATTTCAGCGCATTTCGACTATTATTTCCGGTAGTTATGGGCGTTAGAATGAATTGACCACAGACAGACAGACACGGAACCAAACAATTTTGGGAGCTGAACATTTGGTAGAACCTCGATTTTCCATTCTTTGGTCAAAATCGACTTCATATTGGTCTTCTCGTCCCCAAACTCTTTTTATTTTCTCATTGGGCATTGATTTTCCTTGGTAGTAGAGGTCAATTTTTATAGGAATCACCCATAACACCCTTGGGTATATTACGATCGGACTGCAAAGGTTCGAGACACAACTAGGGCCCAAATGGAGCATGCGTGCGAAAGAACGAATTTTTTAGACCTAAAGTGATATTTTGGGTAAAAAACGCTTGCATACGAGTCTGCAACGCATTGGGACATTTTCATGTCTTTACCTATTGCTTTTGACATTATTAATATTAAGAGGTAGGTACCTAATTTCAATAAAATAGACGATTCCGGATTAATTATCTTCTACACTCACGATCATTAGTTTGTAAACAAAATATGAGAACAGTTATGCCCATAGCTCCGCTATTCGTATAGTCAATATGTTATGGAGAACATGAAAATGTTCGTTAAATCGAGAGCTTTCCAACGAGTGGTGAACGATTTTTGTGGGTTAAAAAGTGTAGAAAATGAACAAACCTAACAACGGGGTCGTTGTAAGCGGAAATCATTATAAAGGCACTGTAACACAATTTCGTTACGCAATTTCGTGACAGTTTTGACATTTTCATGTCTTTGCCCTGGCACATAGCACAAAAAACTGTCACGAAATTGCGTAACGAAATTGTGTTACAGTGCCTTTATAATGATTTCCGCTTACAACGACCCCGTTGTTAGGTTTGTTCATTTTCTACACTTTTTAACCCACAAAAATCGTTCACCACTCGTTGGAAAGCTCTCGATTTAACGAACATTTTCATGTTCTCCATAACATATTGACTATACGAATAGCGGAGCTATGGGCATAACTGTTCTCATATTTTGTTTACAAACTAATGATCGTGAGTGTAGAAGATAATTAATCCGGAATCGTCTATTTTATTGAAATTAGGTACCTACCTCTTAATATTAATAATGTCAAAAGCAATAGGTAAAGACATGAAAATGTCCCAATGCGTTGCAGACTCGTATGCAAGCGTTTTTGCTGTTTCTGTGATTCTGGTTTCCATCATCGTCCAACATCACCCACACAAACCACACAATGTCATCCTGTCCCGCGATCAAGAAAACGGCAACCACCACCACAGCCATCCTGCAGTGATCCGAGGTTTCACTATCGGAAGTTTTGTGCTATGTGCCAGGGCAAAGACATGAAAATGTCAAAATTATTATTAATTGGAAGTCGCTTCCAAAAAATTATTATTAATTGGAAGAGAGACAACGGTTAAGACAAACAGCCGCTTAGTAGTGACAAAACTGTTTTAACTGTAACTAGGATCCATAAATCAGTGCATACGACAAAGGATTTATAATTTGGAGGAGGGTGTCACCAGGGCTTGGAACCAAAATCTTGTTAGGTCACCTTTTCTATACCTATAGCTTGCGCCCAGTCCGTTCGCTTCCTATCTTAAAACGCTGCAAATCCCTGCACAACGGTTTATTATTTTGTATAGAATACCCTTCCGTTACAGATCACAGCTCTATGTATAGATAACCCGTCTATATAATATAATATGTACTACTCTATACATATTATGTAGATCGCAGACCCTCCGTAGGTTAGTACCTAACCCCGTACTCGTTACTAGGTAGGGTACCTACCTAAATCACGAGTTAAATGTTGCTAAAATAATTCTGCTGATGACAAACAGTACCTACCTAACAAAAAGAAACACACATAATGAAGTTCTGAAAAGAAATTGTTGATGAGGAGTGAAAAAAGTTGCGAAAGTACCTACCAACAAACTCCAGCCCCTTCTACGTAGATGGTACAATGAACCGTTGTGTAATAATTTACCGTTGAGTAATGATTTACCGTAGTAATAATTTACCCATCAATAGGTAATACTTCAACGTTTGTTCAAGTTTCACTACCTACCAACAAACTCCAAAAGAGCCATCATTTTCCAAATGAAATAATATCACTGAACAACCAACTCGACTTCATACTCCGCCAATATAATCAGGTGATCCCTAGCAATGATTTCATCTCCGCCAAATTTCCTATTGTGGGCGCGTCTCTGGTTACGAGATTTGGTTTGAATTGTATACAATTTCATTCACACTGGAGTCGAAAATGCCTGTCGGTGCAAACTTCGGGGCCTTACTGTGAACGAACGGCTGGACGTACGATGCTCCGGATGGTCTTAAAAAACTCGCAAGTTCAAGAACTATTTGAAACCGTAAAAATATTCACGTAAAAAAATGGTATAGGCGTTTTGAAAATTTCAACCCCTATTTTGAACCCCTTAGAGATGACTCACAGTAACGTCGAGCTTCGAGAACCAACTAGACAGCGAACGGAACCTATAACCCGAATTTCATCAATTTTCTTTCATGGTAACTAAGAAAAGTGGCCCGTACGGCGTACGGCGTACGGCGGACAGACAGAAATATTTTTATTGCAGTTTTGGATTCTACATACCTTGAAACGTAAACCATCAAATTTTGAGGGGGGGTAAGAATTTTTTTTTTCATGCTCTATTCCAATGGTTCATTATTGAAAATAATAAACCAAAAAGAGACTTAAGTTATATTATAAGCAGCAATACCTCATCCCTTAGAATAAATGTTTAAGTTCATGTAGTTTTTTGGTTTATTATTTTCAATAATAAACCTTTGGAATCGAGCATGGAAAAAATAGTTTACCCCCCCCCCCCCCCCCCCCCCCCAAATTTGATGGTTTCAAGGTATGTAGAATCCGAAAATGCAATAAAAAAAGTCTGTCCGTCCGGCGTACGCACTTTTCTTAGTTACCATGAACCAAAATTGACGAAATTCGGTTTATAGGTCCCATTTGGGGTGCAGTTGGTCCTCGAAGCTCGGCGTTAATGTCAGTCATCCCTAAGGGGTGAAAAATAGGGGTTGAAATCTCCAGGACGCCGTTACCTCGAATTATTTTACGGTATTAAATAGTTCTCGAACTTGGGAGTTCTTTAAGACCACCCGGAGCATTGTACGTCCAGCCGTTCGTTCACAGTAAGGCCCATAAGTTTGTACCGACAGGCTTTTTCAACAGGAGGGTGAATGAAATTGTATACATTAAGCCCAAATATCATCACTAGGGACGCGGCAGCAATCGGGAATTGGCCCGAGATAATCATTGCCAGGGAGCACCTGATTATATTCACGGAGTTTAGTCGGGTTGGTTGTTCTGTGATATTATTTCATTTGAAAAATGATGGCTCTTTTGGAGTTTGTTGGTAGGCAGTGAAACTTGAACAAACGTTGAAGTATTATTGATGGGCAAATTATTACACAACGGTAAATTATTACTCAAAGGTAAATTGTTGCACAACGGTTCATTATACTATCTACGAAGAAAAGGGCACCTGTACAGGTAAATTATTACACAACGGTTTATTATTTGCCTTATGTTTCATGAATAAGTACAAAATAATTAATGATTGAATTATTGAATCCCGCGCATTTGTAGGAAACTTTAATTCCGGGGCCATCTTGTGCACCAAAAAGCTTCGTGAACACGATCGTGAATCAAAGTTTATTATTTTCAATAATGAACCTTCGGAATCGAGCAAGAAAAAAAATTACGGCGTACGACCTCAGTTACCATGAACCAAAATTAATGAAATTTTGTTTGTAGGTCCCGAAAAATAGGGGTTGAAATTTTCAGAACGCCGTAGCTCAAAAACTTTCAATAGACCTATGGGTTTTTTTACGTTTTTAAATTGACCTTGAACTAAAGCATTTTTTGAGACCACCCGGAGCATTGTACGACCAGCCTGATTATAACCACGCATGGCTATATGAAGTCGAGTTGGTTGTTCTCTGATATTTCATTTGAAAAATGATGGATCTTTTGGATTTTTTTTATAGGTATTTTTGCAAATTGAACAGTTATGCTTCATTAATAACAACAAATAATTAATTACTGAATCCCTCGAATTCTTATGAAACTGTACTTCCCGGGCCGGTTCCAGTACGCGATTTAGGGCTTTCCTGAGAGGAGCACGAGGGTAAGTATTGACCAAGGAAGCAGTGATCCACGCACAAGGGGCATCTATACAGGTAAATAATAAACCGTTAAGTAATAATTTGCAGCGTTTTTTCACCTGAAATCGACCTAACTAGTGTCTTAAGAACCTAAAAGTGCGTAAACCCGTTTTAAAAAAACCTAAACTAGCCTATTCTATACTTTTCAAAAACCTAATTCAGTGATTTTTTTAACCTGAATGTCCGGTCCCTAATATTATCAGTGATAACGGTACCGGTCATTTGGGTGCCAATCTACTGCCACCAACAAACCAAAAATTTATTATTCATTGATCCATTCGCACCGATCATCAATCCCTTGCTCTGGGCTTTCTTGATGGCCTGCGTACCTCTTGTTTTCAGTGAGAATGTGCAACCTGAGACGACCCAGCCTTGAAGACGTTCCTAAGGTTTGAAGGGGACGAGACAGACTTTGTTTTCATTTCTCGTTTTTTCCGTGTTAGGCCCGGGATATGAACCCACTCGTTTGCTGCACTTACTTGCAGAAGCGTCTGAGCCAGATGATTGCGTTTGTTATGGTTTAATTTTAAAAAGGTCCGGCGGTGAGACGAGAAAAGAAGGCGAGAAGTAAATTAACCCCTTCGCCCAGTCGGGGCCCCGTCGGAGCCCAACAGGACATACATGGGCTCGAGCGTTACCGTAAAGGAGCTCGCGAACGGTTCACGAACAGGCGATTTCGGCTTAATTACCGGGAAAGGTCGCCAAAACGATGATTGCGTGGCGGTGCCCATCGACACCCAATACGGAGGCTCACGCGATGATTTTTCAACTCCCGGTCCCTCAGCGAACTGTTAACTACGTGGAGTGAATGTTGGTATTCGGGGAGACCGAATACCAGCCGGGTCAGAGCAGGCCAAACAGGTCGTCGTCGAAGAAAAACGTCCGTTGCAGTCCTACCAGCACATTATGGCACTGTCTGGTGAACCCTAACATCCACGCACACAAATACCTTGGACAGACAGCTCAGAAATACTTGTCTAGTTTCAGTGCAGCGAAAATAATTTGCATAAATTACCAGTTTTATTGCGCAGGTACTTCGGTACCTACTGTACAGTGTATGCTGTATGGTGACTCCAAATGAGGGTAGGTGAGAGGAGGGGGTTGACGTTGAGAGGATGGAGTGAGAGATGGATAAGGTTGGAAGGAAGGATGTACAGAGTCTTTCGACTAACTCCCCGCGATTTTCACAACCAGCAGGAGTTAGTTGGAAGGAGTGACTCCCCGCGGTTTTCACCAAAAGCTCACTAGGAACGAGGGATGCTAACACCCCGCTGTTTTCACCGACAGCTGGAATTAAGGGAGAAGGTAGTATCCCGCGGTGTTCACCAACAGCAGATACTGGGAAGGAACGCCCCGCGGTTTTCACCAACAGCAGGCGTGAGGAAAGGAGAGAGCGAGTCAGGTGAGAGAGAGAGAAGTCGGAGGTAAGAATGAAAATGAAGAGCTGGGCTGGGAGTGCCGTTTATATAGGGACCTTTCCACCCGTCCTGCCGTTATAACCGTTGGGATGTACAATATTACGGGAGCGATTTGAATGAGGTGATCACGACTCTGTGATTAGACAGAAGAAGGTTTTTAGAAAAATAATAACCGCTGCCTTTTTGCTCGCACGAGAGAACTGTTAAGATTCATGTTTAGGTAATATTGTTTTAAATGTTGTTGGAAATTTCATTTCATCGAGAAATAATAAGAAATGATTTAGTTAAGACAATGCAAACGCGTGTGAGGTCCTCCAAGGAATATAATAGGAAGGATACGGAGACTGAAGGATAACATGACATTTTTGATAACCATCGCACCTAACCTCCGCACAAAGAAGATACCTAATATTTATGGAGAACATGTAGCTTTTTCCGGTTGCTACTGTCAAAACCTTACAGCCAACCAGCGTACTCGGAGCTTGTGACGTCATAGTCCGCCCTTTGACAGCAATTTTCCTATTTAATTTAGCTTATGACAGAATAATTATTATTTGCATGAAAGAACTTCGCTTCCATGTTTCTTCAGAAGTCTATGAATTAAAAAATACTCTCAAAATTCCTGTTCTTTTAGATTTTTTTGTGTTTTTTTAAATTTTTCTCGACAAAATATAATAATTCAGTTCATTATAATAATTCAATTCACAGTCACTAAGACTGTGAAATAGGTAATTCAATATCAATTTACTCATCACATGAACATCAACCAACACTGTAAGTAGGTACATAAAATCGTATATCGACGGTAGGCGAGAGACAACCCGTAACTCAATTTTTTGCCGAGATTAGGTTGTTTTTTTTTTCCCTTAAAACATTTTACAAATTTTTGTAATATACAAATATACTAAGTTCGAATTAGAACGTACAAATTAGGTTCAAATCAAAAAGTACAAATTTACAAGTATCAAAATAAAATTTTAGTTACAAAAATATTTGAGACTTGGTAATCAAGATAAGTGTCAGTATTTAGATGATGGGAATCCCACAGTAGGCCAGGGCCTGTACGTGGGCATGTTTTTCTACCAGGGATGGTTTTCTACGTTTGGGGTTTTCTAGCGATTCTGACGCTCATAGTGGCGATAAGAAACTAAAAATAACTTAGCTTGTCCATATTTCGAAAGGTGCAGAGCAAAATGGTTGGATATTCCGAGCAAGAAGTTGTGACTTCCGTTCTCCCGTATTACTGACATCAACTCCAGTTCCAGTAGGGGAATTTCCCCGTTTTAACACGAAATTCATGAGGAAAATTGTTATTTTGTCAATTTATTCGTATCTACTGATATTTGAGCGTACGATAGGCCGATTCCCATAGAAATATGAACAATGATTTGGGGTATTTACAACTAATTGTCAAGTGAACTCTTGATTGGAACTAGGGTTTGTCCCCTCAGCAGTTATGTTGTGATTTCACGGTATGTCACCGTGGTTTTCAATGAGGTTTTCACGCCTCTTAAATAGCCAATTTTTGATCAAAATTTGAAATGTTTATCGCGTCTGTAAATCAACACGGATATCATGAATGAATCATAATTTATTGAATCGTAATTGTGATAAACCAAGGCAGAAAGTAACTGGATGGATGAGGGACCGATATTTGTACGAATTTGACGCACTCAGTTGGTCGTATTAGTTTTTCTGCTCTCCTGCAAAGTAGCGTTTTTGAGTTAAAAGTAACTATCTGGTAGGTACTTGAGTAGCTACTCCTGGTGAATGAACGTAATATCTAGTGACTCGTCTCAAACAAATTCTACCAAGTTGGGTATGGGCAGTATAATCTTCCCCACTTATTGTAACATAGACGTATAAAATCAGTTGGTAAAAAAAATGACGAGACAAAATGATTGAACAGCAATAAACAGAGTAGTAATAAATTACCTAACATGCGTAACAGCATCAAATATTTCAACATTTCTTCAACATTTCGTGTTCGCGTATGCCCAGACGAAAGTAACGGCACGATTCCAATAAAATTCATATGGAACTATCAAGTATTATTCCTGATCGACCCTCCAAGTCTCAACTCATTTCAACGATATTTACGGTAGTTACGGGCGTTTCAAGTATTTCACGTTTGCGCATGCGCAGACGGAAGTTACGGTACGATTTCAAAGATTTTCATATGGAACTCGCGTGTACCCTCAAAATGTCAGCTCTCTACGACTATTTTTTGCGTAGTTAGCAGCGTTACAAGGAAATGGACAACATTTCATGTTCGCGCATGCGCAGAAGAAAGTTACATTACGATTCCAATGAAAGTCATTTAGAAATATCAAAGTATTATTCCTGATCGACCCTCCAAGTTTGAACTCATTTCAACGATATTTAAGGTAATTGTGGGCGTTTCAAGTATTTCAAGTTTGCGCATGCGCAGACGAAACTTACTGTACTTTTTTAAATATTCTGGTATGGGACTACCCTCCACATTTCATCCCATTTCGACCATTATTTCGGGCAGTTATGGGCGTTACAAGGAATTACCACAGACAGACAGACACGGAACCAAAAATGTTCCTCGACGTCTGAAACGCTAATTTTTTGGTTTATTATTTTCAATAATGAACCATTGGAATCGAGCATGAAAAAAAAATTCTTACCCCCCCTCAAAATTTGATGGTTTACGTTTCAAGGTATGTAGAATCCAAAACTGCAATAAAAATATTTCTGTCTGTCCGCCGTACGCCGTACGCCGTACGCCGTACGGGCCACTTTTCTTAGTTACCATGAAAGAAAATTGATGAAATTCGGGTTATAGGTTCCGTTCGCTGTCTAGTTGGTCCTCGAAGCTCGACGTTACTGTGAGTCATCTCTAAGGGGTTCAAAATAGGGGTTGAAATTTTCAAAACGCCTATACCATTTTTTTACGTGAATATTTTTACGGTTTTAAATAGTTCTTGAACTTGCGAGTTTTTTAAGACCATCCGGAGCGTCGTACGTCCAGCCGTTCGTTCACAGTAAGGCCCCGAAGTTTGCACCGACAGGCATTTTCGATTCCAGTGTGAATGAAATTGTATACAATTCAAACCAAATCTCGTAACCAGAGACGCGCCCACAATAGGAATTTGTGAATACGGCCAATCATTGGTAGGGATCACCTGATTATATTGGCGGAGTATGAAGTCGAGTTGGTTGTTCTGTGATTTTCATTTGAAAAATGATGGCTCTGTTGGAGTTTGTTGGTAGGTAGTGAAACTTGAACAAACGTTGAAGTATTATTGATGGGTAAATTATTACTACGGTAAATCATTACTCAACGGTAAATTATTACACAACGGTTCATTATACCATCTACGTAGAAGGGGCTGGAGTTTGTTGGTAGGTACTTTTGCAACTTTTTTCACTCCTCATCAACAATTTCTTTTCAGAACTTCATTTTGTGTGTTTCTTATTGTTAGGTACTGTTTGTCATCGGCAGAATTATTTTAGCAACATTTAACTCGTGATTTAGGTAGGTACCTAGTAACGTGTACGGGGTTAGGTACTAACCTACGGAGGGTCTGCGATCTACATTATATGTATAGAGTAGTACATATCATAAATTATATAGACGGATTATCTATACATAGAGCTGTGATCTGTAACGGAAGGGTATTCTATACAAAATAATAAACCGTTGTGCAGGGATTTGCAGCGTTTTTTCAAATAAATCGTTTATTTACACATTTTGCATAATACAGATGATAGGTTCACAGGTAAAATTATGAATGCAACCTTCCTTTGTATATTACCTGAGCCTAAGGTCAGTGACCTGTCCAGGCTCGTTTCTCTCCCAGCTCAGCTTGTGTATGCGTTCGTTCGGTAATACATTATAGTTTATAATTCTTATAAATTATATCTACTTCTTAATTATCTTAATTTTAACAAAACTTAAATCCAGTACACTTAAACTTCAAAACTTAACGTCTAATGAAGGTCGTTGTGTTATCCAGAATTTCAATTTAGGGATGGTGGATTTTTGGAGGGTCATTATGAAAGGAAATTTTTTCTATTATTCAAAATTTAAATTTAAGGACGATGGATTTGGCATTTGTTTGATTTATCAAGTGTTGAAATGTTAGTTTTTTGAATACGGCTACAGAATTAGTTGTTTTAATTGCTGATGGTAGATTTTCGAAAACCGAGGGTGCTAGCCAAGGCAATTGCCTAGTGCAAACGCAAAATGGTAGTGGAAATTTTCATTTTGGAGCAGCACATAAATTTTATTTTTTACTCAATCACGAATCCAAGGCTTCCCCCACCTTCCTGTTATCTTGTTGGGAATTCGATTTATTTCGTCGACATCAAATACAAATGGAGATGGGACGGTGCGATTTAGTTCAGACAACGCGAAATCACCGTGTGTGGTCCCCCGGAAGGAGGACAGTCCCGCTGCGCAAATCCCTCCGCGCACCGCCGGTTTATCGCTCAGCTACGACGCTTCCCCCCTTTTTTTTTCATCCGCATTTTTTAAAGGTTTCTCCTAGAAAAGCAGATGCGTCCGACGTACAAAAAAAAACAAAAAATCCACTTTTTTCGCTCAAAGCGAATTGTCGTATTTCTCTTCGAGGGGAAAAGAGAGCTCTACGGGTTTCGCCTTACAATACGGCACAATGTTTTGAGGGGAAAGGGGGGGTATGAGAGTACCTTCACTAGAACCTCCTCGTCCTACAACTCCGTCCGCGAGAATGGCCCATACAATTATGACATCATTCTCAAGAGAGGGACCACCCAAGACGCTTCCCGCGCATCCTGTTTGCGTAACTGCTACTTTACCGACTTCCCCCTCCCCTCCACCACCCCTCCACTATCGTATATCGCGGTTCTGTACAGTTATGTTGACGTTTGACGATTGTCGACCCAAACGACTTGTTTTCGTTTTTTCTTCTTCTTCTTCTACTTCTTGTTCGTCTTCTTCTTCTTCTGTTCTTTTCCATTCCTAACTCGGTCGAACTCCCTCTATGACTTTCGCAATCTTTCACGTCGTCGAGGACAAATGGGACGCGATTAAAGGTATAATCGATCTCGACATACCCGTCGTCTTTTTATCCTTCCCTTCCTCAAGCAGATATAATTGAAGTCCCCAGAGAGGAAAAAAAAAAACTCAAAGCCGACCACAGCAATCCGTCGTTTTTGGTTTCCAAGTCTGCAGGAGCTGAAACCGAGCTTTACCATATTTGCGACGAGCGGAGGGTTCTTGCAGTTGCCCTTAGATGGCGACAGGTCCGCAAGAGCCAATCCTGACGTTACAACGTAGCTACCGACTTGGCATCTTGTAATTTTGCGGTTACCGCGGCTTCATAACTCACTTGCGAAAGGCTTCGATCTCATTATTCCTATAAGGGGAGAGTTTAAACTGCCGTTTAGCCATTTTCGTGCTTTATGTATTATGGAGAGCTGGAAGAGCTTGGCGAGCCATCACCCGTCAGAGGCTCATGTTGGCGGATAAAATATCACATGAAGCTCAAAGAAAACGTGCAAACGGTCTGCAAATACAGTAGAAGTCGCTTATAATGATCGAATTGGGACTGACTGGAAACAATCACTGTACAGACCAGTCTGTATAAGCGACTTCTACTGTATATATACCTTGTGGTGATTTTAGCCATTTTTACCGATATTGGCGAATTGTGACCCCAAAAATTAACCAACTTTTGATTAACTATTTTGGTTTATTACTTTCAATAATGAACCATTGGAATCGAGCAAGAAAAAAAATTTCTTACCCCCACCCTCAAAATTTGACGTGATCGATCTTTTGATCACTAGAACAGGCCAGTTTCCTGTGTGTTTACATGCAGCCAATCGGGACCTGACTGTTGCTATCCTCATAACCGACTTATTCCTTTAACCGCCTTTCTACTAAGCAACTTCTACTGTAGTACCCATAACATGATCTTAAAACCGTAAAAATTCAAGGACTGTTTTTGTTTATTATTTTCAATCATCGATTTTCAATTTTAACACAACACTTCACACAACGCACCCGTACCCCAACATCCCAATCATACGAATAAATACTACTTAAAAATTAAATACGAATTAAATTTACAAATTAAGCTTAAAAATTAAATACGAATTACATTCACAATCTTCAACGATAAAATATTAAAAATGAAGATGAAGTAGCAGGTTGATAAAGAGTCAGGATACTCGATGTGGCAGCTGTTTCCTCTTCGATACCTTCCCTGTTTCTGCTATAAAACTGGGCGACTGGTATTTCCCACGGACCCTGACGTCACTAATTGTACATACTTTTTCCTTTCCACAAACAATATAAATAACGTTTCAACTATGTACCTACACTTTATCATTTAGATTTTATTAATTTTTTTATTTATCGACTGTATATTTTTACCTGATTTCTACTCAAGATGTTTTAAGATTCTCTCTAAATGCAGTAATTATTATTTAATTTTTATATTTCATTATTATAGAGGTGCACTCCGATTCTTTTTTTTTTTAAACCTCACAGTTATGGGCCTCTATAAACATTATATTTTTCTTATTTTATTGGATGTTCCTTCTCTTCTCCTATTTCCTAATTATAGTTTAATTAGAACCCCATGCCCATGCTGCTTTGGCGAGCTTATGAAAATCATCCCGATCTCCTACATTCAGTACACCAATCAGATCGATTCTGCTGATATTTTGCTTGAGCTTAGATGAGACCAATGAATCCCAGTATCGGATGTTTCGCAAAGAGAATGCTCTGCGTCCTCAGGTAGACAATATTCACGATCCAGGGAGCATGAGAGTGCGGCGGCAATGCATTTTCCACGACTCCTTCTCGTGACAGAATCCCTAAGACGTAGGTACGTGCCTAAGTCGCACAGTGGTCGGAAATTCGATTCTATCCGATCAAAACTATTTTATTGGTTATCCTTATACATGAAATTTCACGCTGATTCCGCATATTATATTTATGTACCCCGTGTTTATACCTAAATTGCTCCTTAACGTGTTTTTCTTACAAAACAAAAACGCTGCAAAGTCCTTGTCACATGGGTTTATTATTCTATTATTTTATTGGTCTACAGAAATGCTGGCTGTTTATTTATTGTTTCTTTCATGTAAAATAATTGAAATAGCTATTTCTGGTGGTTTCCACAAATGTTGGCCCCCAAAACTTGATTGAGGTACTAAGCTCCTTTTTTTTGGTTTATTATTCTGTGAATAATACACCTATGTATTCGCACAGCAAAAAATTTTTATAACACCCCCTCAAAATTTTTTCTTTTCCGTTTCAAGGTACGTAGATTCCAAAAATGCAATGTCCGTCCGCCGTATCACGTGTACCGGCTTCATTTTCGGTCTAAAAAAATCGTTCTTTCGCACACATGCTCCATTTGGGCCCTAGTTGTGTCCCGAAACTTTTCAGCCCGATCGGAATATACCCAGGGGTGTTATAAGTGAAAATGTGTATAAAAATAGGTAGGTACTTTTTGTGTTTTAGTAACATAGGAGTAGTAAAATGAGCTTTTGAGGTATCGTTTTCCATGTTTATGGGGACGAGAAGACCGAATATGAAGTCGATTTTGACCAAGGAGTGGAAAATTGAGGTTTACCAGATGTTCAGCTCCCAAAATTGATTTTTTATGAGTCAAAAACCTGGGAAATCGTCTGAAATCACCATCAATTTGTAGAATAGCACTAGGAAAAGTGTCAACACGTGGATCAAGACGATTAAATGGTACAATCAATGATCAAAGGTAATTTGAAAAAAAAAGAAAAAGGAGCCTACCTAGAACCTACCTAATTCAAGTTTTGGGGGCCAAAATTTGTGGAAACCACCAGAAATACCTATTTCAATTATTTTACATGAAAGAAACAATAAACAGCCAGCATTTCTGTAGACCAATAAAATGATAGAATAATAAAACCATGTGACAAGGACTTTGCAGCGTTTTTTTTTTCAAATTACCTTTGATCATTGATTGTACCATTTAATCGTCTTGATCCACGTGTTGACACTTTTTCTAGTGTTATTATACAAATTGATGGTGATTTCAGACAATTTCGCAGGTTTTTGAATCATAAAAAATCAATTTTGGGAGCTGAACATCTGGTACAAGCTCAATTTTCCACTCTTTGGTCAGAATCAACTTCATATTCGGTCTTCTCGTCCCCAAAAACATGGAAAACGATACCTCAAAAGCTCATTTTACTACTACTATGTTACTAAAACACAAAAAGTACCTATTTTTATACACATTTTCACTCATAACTCCCCTGGGTATATTCCGATCGGGCTGAAAAGTTTCGGGACACAACTAGGGCCCAAATGGAGCATGTGTGCGAAAGAACGATTCTTTTAGACCGAAAATGAAGCCTGTACACGTGATACGGCGTACGGCGGACGGCGGACGGACATTGCATTTTTGGAATCTACGCACTTTGAAACGGAAAAGAAAAAATTTTGAGGGGGTGTTATAAAAATTTTTTGCTGAGCGAATACATAGGTGTATTATTCACAGAATAATAAACAAAAAACAAAAAACCTATAAAAACAAAATTTTTTCAAAAATAGTTTTTGATTGGAGTAAAAGTTGTTGTGATTAAATTCCGCAAAATACGGCAAGAAAATACACTAAAAGCGGTAGGTGATAAAGCAACCGCATTTCTATCGCACTTTGACCACTTTACCTGAAGTCGGAAACAGAGTTTTCACTTTCATTTTATTCGAAAAAATATTTTTTTTAGTTACCTACTGCTTGTCATCGACAGAATTGTTTTAGCAACATTTAACTCGTGATTTAGATAGGTACCTAGTAACGAGTACGGGGTTAGGTACTAACCTACGGAGGATCTGCGATCCACATAATACCTGTTTATTGAGTAGCACATATATTATTATATTATATAGACGTGTTATCTATACAGAGAGCTGTGATCTGTAACAGGAGGGTATTCTATACAAAATAATGAACCGCTGTGCAGGGATTTGCAGCGTTTTTCTTCGCACCTTCTCAAAGGGTTTGTTTGGTATTTTATGGAAGGATCGATTTTTTTTTCTTCTCCGATCTTTTGCTGCAACCATCAACACAACAGTTCACCACTTCACTCGCGAGGAACGTACTTGTGTAAGAAGCAGGTACTGTACGTACCGAATTACCAGTTCAAAAGTGAATTTTGTGTATGGAATGTTCAAGAAAACGGAAGAACGCAACCGGAGCTGGACACCTGAGTTGGAAAAAAATTAATAGAACTGGAAGAGAGAAATTAAAACGTAAACAAACTTGGTTCTTATCCTTTCTATAATTATTTATTTATTGATGCCCATACTCTGCCATGTCAGATATGGTATTTTACGGTGGAAGGTGTTTCTTGAATTTTTTCAACTCCATGGGGGAAGATAAATTAATTATGACCTTGAGAAAGACTGCGAACAGAAAATTTGATGGAAACGGTTGAGCAGGCAGGGACCGGATGGAGCAGGTGTTTGCTGCCACTGGCAGCTCAGAGGTCGTTTTGCACGAGGCCTATAGAATTACCCAAAATAAGAAGTTAGTTAATAATAATATGTTCTGTGGACGCATCCCGACTATTGAATGATACTGGTATTCAATTACTGTACCAATTAAACGAATTGAACGTGTGTGTCAACTATCGACTATCGAAACTATCGATTTAGTGAATGTATTATCGATTATCACGTCACGGGAAACACGGGGAGCACTGTGCGCGGGTATATCGACAGTAGATGCGGAATAAATAATACAGACTTTCGATAGTTGATAAGACCCCCAGGGGACGTATAATACACAAGTAACAAATAAATAAACAAATAATCCATCCATTGTTTATTAATGAAAACCGCTGTTCCACATACGAATTATTCGAGATTTTGTATAAACATGAATCGTAAGAATGGGCGAATTGTTCACCGACTGTGATCAAATAAATCCCACTAGGTATGCATTAGACTAGCTTAGCAAACTAAAAATACATTCTAGATAAAAATAATGTAAATAATATAATTATAATACTTTCATTATTTCTAAATATAAAGACGAGACCAGGAGACTCACGTAGGCCAGCAAAAGCCATAATATTAAGCTTATAGGGCTGCGTTTTCCTATAATTTACAAGAAATGCACTAGGAGACTGTAGTGTTAATATTATTTATTGTACAAAGGAGGAAGTACATTTCACTTCATTTACGAAGCCGGGATTAGTAAACCCGTTTGATATTAGTAATCCCCACAGTCTGCGATACCCCCCACAGCTGTGAGAACCCGTACAATGACCCTTACGGATTACCTACCTGCCTGAAATACATTTTTGGAGACACGAAGGAGAAGAAGATTATTGATTATTCTGTGAATAATACACCAATACATTCGCTCAAAAAAAAAATTATAACACCCACTCAAAATTTTTATTTACACTTCAAGGTGCGTAGATTCCAAAATGCAATGTCCGTCCGCCGTATCATCCATATCTACCTACTTTATTTTTGGTCTAAAAAATTCGTTCTTTCGCACACAGGCTCCATTTGGGCCCTAGTTGTGTCCCGAAACTTTGCTGCCCGATCGGAATATACCAGAGGGTTTTATGGACGAAAAATGGGTGTAAAAATGGGTTTTTTGGTGTTTCAGAAGCTATGTTTTTTAGGACGAGGAGACCGAATATGAAGTCGATTTTGACCAAAAAGTGGAAAATTGAGGTTCTAACAAAGTTTCAGCCTTAAATTTACGTTAAATTTTGGTCAAAGATCGTCGTTCTCCCGCACACAGGTTCCATTTGGGTCATAGTTGTGCTCTTCGGCCCGATCGGAATACACCCAGGGGGAAAATAGGTGGTAAAATAGGTGTTTTCGAGGTTTTTTTGAGGTTTTAGAACACGTGAATTGTGAGGTATCGTTTTCCGTGTTTTTTAGGGCGAGAAGACCGACTGTGAAGTTGATTTTGACCAAAGATTTCGAATTGATGTTGCAACGAAGGTTCAACTCCCAGAATTATTTTTTTTGTGAGTCAAAAACGTGGGAAATTGTCTGAAATCACCATAAATTCGTATAATAACACTAGAAGTAGTAGCAACAGGTGAATCAAGACAATTAAAATTGATTTGTTTTACAAAAAGGAGCCTAATTCATGTTTTTTGGGGCCTAAATTGGTTAAAACATGCAGCATGACTTAATGAGCGAATTTTCAAAGAAATATTCGAATTAATGGCTATGGTTTTGAATAAAGGAAAACTTCGGTCTAAAATTTGGTTTTCTATGTATATTCTCTTCGTATTTATTTTAATTTGTACGTTTTGTCCATCCTGATTCTACCGTTTGTTTATTACGTAATTGTACTAAGTGCTTATTTATTTGATCGCTGTGGGTTCATATTAGGTAGGATAGGGTAGTTAGGACTTTTGACTTACCTACTCAAGAGAGTGCAGTAGGTAAAGGAGTTGTTATAGAAAATCATGAGTGCTTCAAGTGCAGGTTGTTTTTCATGCAGGCTCAATCTTGAAATAAACTATGAAGGAAGGATGTGGTTTCTGGAAGGATCACTTGGAAGAACATGTGGGTTCTCTTGATTGATCTACAAATTTGAACTGCAATGTGAACAATTCAAACACAAAAAAGTATGATGTAATAAGAGTTTTTTCGGGCTAGTGAAAGCGTTTGCATAGAACGGGATCAGGCGATCGAGTGAATGAAAGAGAAAAGGAAGCTTGGATGCCGCCGCCATGCAGAAACACAAAGAAGGAATGCCTTTTTTAAATTCCCGTCAGCTCAAGAAAACTAGTAGGTAGGCAACGGAAAATATTGTATTAAGTAGGTTCCTTATAATACATAAATTTAGTTAATTTATTGTTAAAAAAAATCACATGATCGGTAGGTAATTACCAATATTGTGATTTTTTCAAAAGAAGGTCAGTACCTATTGGTAGCTTTGGAACATAATTATTAGGTATATTCCTACTAGATGCCCCTGTTACTAATATTTTTTTATTACCTTGATTTCTAATTTATCCATGTGGTTATAATTTGTTATTAACTGCTACGAACTCTTTACACAATCATTTTGTACGTAGGTATTAATTTCATATAATTACCTACGTAATAATATTATAAACTGTTATGAGTAGATTCCTTGTTCCTTCTGAATGGCCTTTCCTCTTGACTACGATTTCAGGCCTGGTATCTAAAACCAGTTCAAGATTTGCTCTACTAGGTAGGTAGATCCTTCCTTCTTCATTGATATTATTTTTATCATGTTAAGTACCTACCTACCTTTGAATATCAAATATTCGTATGATACTGATAATAAATTGATAAGATACCTACCTAACCTTCTTCCTCCTACTGTTAGTACCTAAATTGAATAATTTGAAATAGATTTTTTCTTTCGTCTTCCTTCTAGTAATACGTGGGCCGGTACTTGTCTATCTATGAAGGTATCATAACAATTATATGTCAAATGGGAAATTCAAGGAGTTGTACTAATCGTTTGCCTCCCCCTTTTTTGCTTCGAACTCTCGTCTTCAATTAATACTTCTCACATTTTTCAATCTGACCACTCTAAGGGGGTGGGGGGGGGGGGGGGTAAGAGTTTAAAGATTATCCTAGTTTTGGGTAATTTTTGCGCACTTTAAATGCTCTAATTTAAGAACGGATTTAGATATCTAAAATCCGATTTCACCATCGTGTTCAGCGTGCAAAAACCTTTAAAATGAGGGGTCACTTGTTAGAAAATAACATTTTGGGGATTTTTGGGTAATTTTTGCGCACTTTAAATGCTCTAATTTGAGAACGGATCAAGATATCTAAAATCCGATTCCACCATCGTGTTCAGCGTGCAAAAACCTTTAAAATGAGGGGTCACTTGTTGGAAAATAACATTTTGGGGATTTTTGGGTAATTTTTGCGCACTTTAAATGCGCCAAAACCCTCCTTAGAGTAGGCCAATTTCGCCCATCTTCGAACTTAGCCTTTCGATTGCCAAGATAGATTTTTTGTGCAAATTTGAGCTGTTTATCTCAATTCTATCGAGAGTTATCGTCTGGAGTGACACATATATATATATATAAATATATATATACATATAAAAAAGTGTTAAATTTCAGGAATCGTTTTAGAATGGTCTGAAACGGATTTCTATGAAGAAAATTTCCAAAAATTTATATTATTTAAATTTCGAAGCCATTGCAATAGCTTCATTTTCTTTGAAAATTCGCTAAAACCATCAAAAATAGCGATTTCAATTATTGCACATGAAAGAAAGCAATGAAATGAACAGCCAACATTTCTGCAGGTATGTCCAATATAATAAAAAACCTACGTGACAAGGACTATGTAGCGGTTTTTTTAATGGAATGAAAAAGGAGTTTTATTTGGTGAAAAGGGTCAAAATATGACGTTTATTCCGAAAAGTCGCAAGTTAGGACGTTTCAGCAGTAAACGGTCACTGCATAATAAAAAGCTACGACTATGACGTTTATGACTTTTTCCCGTCTCTGCTTGTGATTATTATACTTGACGTTGTGCGACAACACCCGCGGTAACCTCTGGTGCGCTGTGCCTGTTTCGGGTTTCATTTTGTCGGGAATCACATTCGTAATCCTCTAACGTACCGCGTGAATCCATCAGAGGCGACGCTGACGTCTCACAGTGAAACCCGCTCTCTGGGCGGTGTCAATCCTTAAACCTTCTTCCTATTACCGTTTTTAAAAGGATAATTGAGCGCGAAGGCTGACTCCTTCCAACCACCAACCTCGCTCTCTTCGCCCACGCAGGCCGCGCCTCTCGCCCTCGGTTCCCTCAGCTATAAAATGATGTGTTTTACGAGCCGTTAAATCTCGAGTTATGAAACTTGCGGGCCTTGTGCGACTTTATCGGGCAGAAAAGATAACATCAACGATGATACGGCGGTAGCGCTGGTTGGCGGGTTTCGGTCCCCTCCGCGGCTCAATTTCTCATATATCGTTCAGCATTCAAACAACCATATTGCACTCGGGCAACGAAATTCATTTGTCCTGAGGATTCGTTTATCTTCAATACTTTCTCAGTTTATTCGTTAGGTATTATTAAAGTTCTTTACCCCCCCCCCCCCCCCAATTCCACAAAAATCAGTTTATTTGTCCATCAATTCATCGAATTTCGTTTCCAAAATATTCAATTAAAAATAGAGAAGAGTTCATACAGAAAATACAGGGTACGAAACTAAATTCAGGAAAATATACATTAGTATCTTGTGATGTCAATAGTTTATTCCCATCAATCCCAAAAAACGCTGCAAATCCCTGCACAACGGTTTATTATTTTGTACAGAATAATACCCTTCTGTTACAGATCACAGCTCTCTGCATAGATAACCCGTCTATACAGGGTGTAACATGAGTGATGCAAAACCTCTCTCCCACGTGTTCTACATCTAATTTCCGACCAAAAGTGTCCTATAACTTTTTTTACTCCGCTTAATACCCCACTTTTTTCACTTTTAAGATTTTTTCGAGTTTCCGACCTCGTCTCACTAAAGCAGCTATAATTTCCTTAATTTAAAAAGTAAATTCAAATTTAGAGATACCGCTGGAAAGAGCGTTAAATTTCCTGTCTCTCTAATGCCTAACAAAAAATTTTTAGGAGGATTTGAGTAGTGAAAATGGAGTTTGAAAAGTGAATTTGATCAAAATCTTAAAATTGTCTGTTTTTTCAAACGCTTGGTGACCCTATTAATTCTTGTAGTAGAATGGTGAAGGTAAGCTAAAAATGCGCCAAAACGTCAGCTTTCCAAACTAATCAAAACGGTTTTTGGAATTGATTTCAAGAGAGAAAATGAGGTTTGAATACGAAAAAACGTGTTGTTTCCGGCTAAATCGTGGGGTTTTTCATGAAAAATGTGCCTTTCGTGAAGTAGTGAGTCAACTATGGGGTAATTTTCAAATCGAATGGTGACACCCTCACATCATCTCCCAGTAAGTATTTGGTCGGTATTTTCATTTTAGTCCAAGGGTGTTGGCATTACAAAAGAATGGAAATATGGAAGTTAAGCGGGACTCTGTTCAATCCTTTATTTCCTCAAAATGCCCTCCGTTTTGGCGAATACAGAGACCGGCTCGTTTGTGAAGGGTCCACAGGTGGCAGCGAAAAAGATAAGAACTCATCCCAATCATTCGTAGAGGTACACAAACAACAGTCGTCTCACGGATCTTTCAGCATTCAAACAACCATATTGCACTCGGGCAACGAAATTCATTTGTCCTGAGGATTCGTTTATCTTCAATACTTTCTCAGTTTATTCGTTATTATTAAAGTTCTTTCCCCCCCCCCCCCCCCCCCAATTCCACAAAAATCAGTTTATTTGTCCATCAATTCATCGAATTTCGTTTCCAAAATATTCAATTAAAAATAGAGAAGAGTTCATACAGAAAATACAGGGTACGAAACTAAATTCAGGAAAATATACATTAGTATCTTGTGATGTCAATAGTTTATTCCCATCAATCCCCAAAAAATGCTGCAAATCCCTGCACAACGGTTTATTATTTTGTATAGAATACCCTTCTGTTACAGATCACAGCTCTCTGCATAGATAACCCGTCTATACAGGGTGTAACATGAGTGATGCAAAACCTCTCTCCCACGTGTTCTACATCTAATTTCCGACCAAAAGTGTCCTATAACTTTTTTTACTCCGCTTAATACCCCACTTTTTTCACTTTTAAGATTTTTTTCGAGTTTCCGACCTCGTCTCACTAAAGCAGCTATAATTTCCTTAATTTAAAAAGTAAATTCAAATTTAGAGATACCGCTGGAAAGAGCGTTAAATTTCCTGTCTCTCTAATGCCTAACAAAAAATTGTTAGGAGGATTTGAGTAGTGAAAATGGAGTTTGAAAAGTGAATTTGATCAAAATCTTAAAATTGTCTGTTTTTTCAAACGCTTGGTGACCCTATTAATTCTTGCAGTAGAATGGTGAAGGTAAGCTAAAAAATTCGCCAAAACGTCAGCTTTCCAAGGGACTAATCAAAACGGTTTTTGGAATTGATTTCAAGAGAGAAAATGAGGTTTGAATACGAAAAACGTGTTGTTTCCGGCTAAATCGTGGGGTTTTTCATGAAAAATGTGCCTTTCGTGAAGTAGTGAGTCAACTATGGGGTAATTTTCAAATCGAATGGTGACACCCTCACATCATCTCCCAGTAAGTATTTGGTCGGTATTTTCATTTTAGTCCAAGGGTGTTGGCATTACAAAAGAATGGAAATATGGAAGTTAAGCGGGACTCTGTTCAATCCTTTATTTCCTCAAAATGCCCTCCGTTTTGGCGAATACAGAGACCGGCTCGTTTGTGAAGGGTCCACAGGTGGCAGCGAAAAAGATAAGAACTCATCCCAATCATTCGTAGAGGTACACAAACAACAGTCGTCTCACGGATCTTTCAGTACTCTTCGCTTAACTTCCATAGTTCCATTCTTAGTAATGCCAGCAACCTTGGATTAAAATGAAAATACCGACCAAATTCTTACTGGGAGATGATGTGAGGGTGTCACCATTCGATTTGAAAATTACCCCATAGTTGACTCACTACCTACTTCACGAAAGGTACATTTTTCATGAAAAACCCCACGATTTAGCCGGAAACAACACGTTTTTTCGAAATTCAAACCTCATTTTCTCTCTTGAAATCAATTCCAAAAAACGTTTTGATTAGTCCCTTGGAAAACTGACGTTTTGGCGCATTTTTTAGCTTACCTTCACGATTCTGCTACAAGAATTATTAGGATCACCAAGCGTTTGAAAAAACAGACGATTTTAAGATTTTGACCAAATTCACTTTTCAAACTCCATTTTCACTCCTCAAATCAAGGCATTAGAGAGACAGGAAATTTAACGCTCTTTCCAACGGTATCTTCAAATTTGAATTTACTTTTTAAATTAAGGTAATTATAGCTGCTTTAGTGAGACGAGGTCGGAAACTCGAAAAAAAATTTTAAAGTGAAAAAAGGGGGGTTTTAAGCGGAGTAAAAAAAAGTTATAGGACACTTTTGGTCGGAAATTAGATGTAGAACAAGTGGGAGAGACGTTTTGCATCACTCATGTTACACCCTGTATAATAATTATAATATGTACTATTCTATACATATTATGTAGATCGCAGACCCTCCGTAGGTTAGTACCTAACCCCGTACTCGTTACTAGGTACCTACCTAAATCACGAGTTAAATGTTGCTAAAATAATTCTGCCGATGACAAACAGTAACTAAAACGGCAAAAAGAAACGCAAATAATGAAGTTCTGAAGGAAAATTGTTGATGAGGAGTGAAATAGATGCCCCTTCTGCGTGGATCACTGTTTTCTGTGGACAGTATCTACCTTCGTAGTCATGTATAATGAACCGTTGTGTAATAAATGTGTGTTCGGTATGGGTTTTCATATTTTCCAGCACGGTGAGTGGAATGGAATAACTTTCAAAGCTGTATCCCATCATCCTTACAGCGACTGATGAATATTTACCCGTAAAACCTACGAACTTAGGCAGTACCTCGTACATAGGCAGAATTTGAGCCTATTTTCAAAGTTGAGACTAGTGCAGGTTTAGTTGCGATACAAGTACAGTATTTTATTCTTTCTTTTACCATACATTATGAATGTAAGGTTATCTCCCTTAACATGCAGGAACTCTTTGAAATCGCACATTATGGTCAAGCTGCTTGATAGGGACATGCTGCATGATATTGGTGTGGTAAATAGTGCAGGTATAGTTGCGATACAAGTAGGTACCTACAGTATTTTGGTCTTTATTTTACCATGCATTATGGGCGTAAGGTTATCTCCCGTAACGTCTTTCGAACATGAAACGTTAACGGTAAATGTCACGGATTTTAGTAAGAAATATTTTCAATAGATGGCTGCACCGTCGGGGGCAATCCAATATTCGGTTTATCTCTTGAACGGGTCAACCGATTTTCAATCTGTTTCAATCCGATCTCAATTCCAATAGCAAGTTATTTTTTATGTACTTGCATTCTTGTTATTATTATTCTATTGATATTTGTATTGCATTTGAATGATTGTTATTGCTATTATATTGATCATTCTCAACATATTTGTTGTCTTCGGTCGTTGTCAGTGATATTTCCATAGGCGTCACTTGTGAACCTCGAAACTAATCGTATTATATAGTTTTGGCAATATATAGTTATCAAGTGCAATTTTGCCTGTACCTTTTATTGAACTTCCTTCATTTTACGGCGACTTTTTTATGGCTTCATAGGGTTTAGTGGACTATGAGAACCCTGCAAATCATTAGTTACTGAATGGCTTATTATGGAAATTCCAGTCACATAGGTACTTAGAAAGTAATAATTTAGAAAATGAAATCATAGTAAGAAAACTAGATGCCAGTCAGATGCTAAAAACCAAACGCCCTTCTTGATACCCTGACAGGATTCAGCCAAAATTTGGCTGTATCCTGATTTGATCCAGCAGCCGACTATTTCTGCCAAGCAAATCTTGTAGTTGAAGAAATAGATGTAGAAGGAAAAATACACTCTCAGATGTGAACTCAGTCCGCCTGCTGGCTCAAATCAACTGGAAAGGGAAGGCATCGTTGCAAGGTGGGCCCAGGTAGAGGATTAGAGAGTTAACAATAGGCCCGTATTATAGTGATTTTCCCAGATGCCGTTCTATCTAATGATACGATCTTCAATCTGAAAGCGGATTTGAATTCTTCGATTTTTTTCCTACAAAAGCACTAGTTGCTTTTTTTAAAGGTTGAAATTAGGTAAAATAATTTCGGGAACTCCTTGAAAAAAAAAAAAAAATTAAATTCAAACCTGAATGTCCGCACTTGTGGTTGTTTGTAACAATTACAGAACATTTCACAGATTGAAAATCGGTTGACCCGTTCAAGAGATAAACCGAATATTGGATTGGCTCATTTTGAAGCACAGCGTGGTGGCGGTTCTTGGAACTAAACCCGGGACATTTACCCTTAACAGTCACTTGGGAGGACTCTGTTAATTATTCGGGGGTCCATTCGTTAGTGGGCCCTCGTCGGTCAGAATCAAAGAAACCTTCACCCAGAAGCCAAGATCTTGTGTTACAGATTTGAGAAGGAAAACCCCACTTCCCTCGTCATCCTCCACCGTCTTCAGCTCCTTGTGCTTACTGACCATAAAAGTCCACGGGACGGTCAAAATGGGAAACGGGAAGAATTAACCGAACGAGGGAAGACGCTGCAGCGCCATTCATACGGAACTCCAACGCCGACTTCTAATGATATTCACTTAATCGTCAGTTTCTGAGTCTTGAGACATCCGGGTTTTTTTTCGGTTGGACGTCGAACGAATGTGGGAGCAGCATTTGAGTTTTTAACGAGGGGATTCAGTTGGTTGGATGTGAAGTTTGTTGAGGAGGAGATCGGATCTGTGGAAAAGGGACGACCGTCGTACGAATCTGATAGCGCCACAGATTCCACTTGGATGTGAGGGCGAGATGGGATTCACAGTAAGAAATTTCGGATGCAGAATCTCGAATGAGTGAATTTGTACGAATCACTGAGCCAAATTGCACCAAATCAAGTCACAGGTCCCTTAGTTATTGTTTGTTACTGACGAAAGTTTGACCACCAAAACCGGTATAACAGTGTATTTTTCGCATTTTTGGTAAATTATTTTCAATAATAAACCTTTGGAATCGACCATTAAACATTTTTCAACCCCCCATCAAAATTTGACGGTTTACGTTTCAAGGGACGTAGAATACGAATATCGAATACAAACATTTCCGTCCGTCCGCCGTACGCCGTCCGCGGCCTTTTCCTTAGTTCCCACCAACCAAAATTCACGAAATTTGGTATATGGGTTCCGTTTGGGCTCCAGTAAGTCCTCGAAGCTCGGCGTTACTCTCAGCTCTAACGGGTGAAAAGTAGTAGTTGAAATGTCCAGAGTATCCCCATCTCGGAAAGTTGTATTTCGAGGTGTGGGTTTTCTCGCATTTTTAAATAGTTTGATTTTTTCCCTGAATTTTTGAGACGAGCCGGAGCATTCTACGATGTTGCCAGAAAATTTGCCGTAAAGAGCAGGGTGTGTGCAGGCACCAAGCTGTGTTCAGAGCGCACATCACTGGCCTCTCGGCTAGCTGGGTGACATAGCTCAGTGGTCTAACTATCCGACTGATACGCCAAACTTCCCGAGATCGAAACCCTAACGGGATTGAATATCTTTTCACTCCACATCAACAATTTCCCTACAGAACTTCACTATTTGCGTTTCTTTTTGCCATTTGCTACTGCTTGTCGTCGACAGAATTATTTTAGAATGATTTTTTATGTATAGTATAGTACATTTATTATATGCAAGGGTTATACAGAGAGCTGTGATCTGTAACAGAAGGGTGTTCTGTACAAAACAATAAACCGCTGTGTAGGGATTTGCAGCGTTTTTCGTGAATTAGTGAAAATGGACAAGCTTTCAATAACCCCGTTATTCTTCCGTTTTTCTTCTTCTCATAGTTCCCAGCAGGCCTCATATTAAATTTGGTAGAGTTTTGGTAGGCATTTACTAGAGCGCGCTTAAATGGCGCCCTTGCGGCCTTGAGTAGTTACGAGTAGAAAGCCCTAACCGAGCTGATAAACAATCAAAACGCGTCTCATTTATTTATAACTAACATTTTTTATAACACTTTTATATCAGCTGATCTTATCAAATTCATTTTAGCGAATTTTCGAAGAAAAAGAAGCTATTGTTCTCGGTCCAAAATTTTTTAAACTCGAATTTCCGAAAGATTTTTATACCAAAATCCGTTTCAGACCATCCTGAATTCCCAGCCGAAAGACACCAAAAATTATATGTATATATATATATATATTTATATATATATTTATATATTTATATATATATTTATATATTTATATATATATTTATATATGTATGTGTCATTCCAGACGATAACTCTCGAAAGAATTGAGATAAAAAGTTCAAATTTGCACGAAAAATCTGTCTTGGCAATTGACAGGCTAAGTTCGAAGATGGGCAGAATCGGGTCACCCTAAGGGGGAGTTTTGGGGAGTTTTAGGGGGGGAAAATTACCCATAAATTCCCAAAATGAAAAAGTCTGACAAGTGACACCTCATTTTAAAGGTTTTTGTACGCTGAACACGATGGTGAAATCAGAATTGCGATATCTCATTCCGTTCTCAAACTGGAGCACTTTGAAGATGAAGGAACGTGGTTATTTCTTGAGATGTTCTTCCTGGTTCGTCTGCTCTAATCTGATAACGGAATGGGATATCGCAATTCTGACTTCACCATCGTGTTCAGCGTTGGAAAATCTACAAACCGAGGTGTTACTCGGCAAAAAATGGAACAAAAAATTTGTTACCTACGTAGGTACCCAATACCTACTCTTCTGGTATTCAAAACATTTTTGATTTCCCCCTCCCCCTCCTTCCACCCCAAATTTTACTTTGCGTAAAACTACTCCTGTTTTAATTTTGTATGGTATCAAGTTGGGAAAACATTGGCCGAAAATTAATTTTCAGAAAATTTTAGGCGGAGGAGGAAGATGCCGAAAACTTCGAAAATTCGCTCTTATAGCCATGCTGCATGACTGTGGTTTTTTTTTTAAAAACATTTTATTATATGAAATGGAAAACTCCAAAATTGGAAATGGAAATTCCTAATTTGGTTTGGAAAAGCTTGAATTTGGTGAAATCTCATTTGGGGAAATTGGCTAAAAACGCAAGGGCTTTGGGTCAACGGAAAAAAGGATGAAAAAGTTTGATTCATAGCGTTCAGTACCGGAGAGGTTACACTTCGTTGCCATAAGCAAACATCTATTTACTTACAGAAAAATTATGCCCTCCAAAAGGAAAATTTCCACAAACATTTTGCGTTTCAGGCATCGAGGAACATTTTTGGTTCCGTCTGTCCGTCTGTCTGCCTGTGGTCAATTCATTATAACGCCCATAACTACCCTAAATGATGATGGAAATGGGCTGAAATTTGGAGGGTAGGTGCGGGTAGGGTCGAAAAACTATAGTAACTTTCTTCTGCGCATGCGCAAACGTGAAATACTTGAAACGCCCGTAACCACCTTAAACTTCTTTGAAATGAGTTCAAACTTGGAGGGTCGATGAGGAATAATATTTTGACGTCCACGTGAATTGAATTGTAATCGTATAGTAACTTTCGTCTGCGCATGCGCGAACGTGAAATGTTGACCACATAATTGTAACCAACGCTTCCAACTATGCGAAAAATAGTCGTAAGTAGCTGAAAGTTTGAGGGTACACGTGGGCTGGATTGCAGATGTTCCCACTTCAAAATCATTGAAAAAGTACTGTAACTTCTGTCTGCGCATGCGCAAACGTGAAATACTTGAAACTCTCATAACTAGCTTAAATATTGTTGAAATGAGTTCAAACTTGGAGGATCGACCAGGAATAATATTTTGATGGTTCCACATGAATTTAATTGGAATCGCACCATAACTTTCGTCTGCGCATGCGCGAACGTGAAATGTCGATCGTTCCCTTGTCACGCTTCTGACTTCCGGGCAGGTGCTGTGTGAATATGGATATTAACCCTCTCCGGCCTCATGGGAGGTCTCGTCCGTTGGGCGAACAGAAAGGTAATGAAACATAACCGCATCCCGGTTTGATAATCATTGCCGTCCCAGTTCCCCAGTCGGGATTCTGGGAGATGGACCCGGGGGCTCCCGGAACACGACCGTCTTGAATGAAATCCGTCGAATACCACTTCGGGGAGGGGGGCACCCATTCAGCGGAGGCCTCCACTAGGTTATAATGAGAGGGTTCCCCTAACAGTAATAGCGGCCCACTCTTCAACTCTACTCACTTGGGACCCCTCGTACCCCTCATCGCCCATCAGATACCTCGCGTCCAGACGTGTGGGCTTAGACACCTATGAGTAGGGACTGGAGTTATATGCACAAAATTTGGCCAAAATATGCACTCGAAATGAGCAAAATATGCAAAATATGCACCCCCAAGCAAAATTACGTTAAAAAATTTTTAAATAATTCTAAAATGAACTAAATTTTTCTGTGAGACGTACTGGTGGTCTATACCCCAGTAGACTATCGTCCAGTTATTATCGCGTCCTTGAAAGATTATAGAAAAGGATCAAGGAAGAAAACGGATTGAAAATGTACACACCTTTTTTTCTCGGCTATCCAATATTTACATTTATACACACAAAAAACGCTGCAAAGTCCTTGTCACATGGGTTTATTATTCCATTGGACATACCTACAGAAATATTGGCTGTTCATTTTTGTTTCTTTCATGTGAAATAATTTAAATAGATATTTCTGATGGTTTCCTCCAATTTTGGCCCCCCAAAACACGAGTTAGGTACGCTCCTTTTTTTTCAAATTATCTTTGATCATTGGTAATGCCACTTAATCTTCGTGATCCACGTGTTGACACTTTTTTCAGTGTTATTATACAAACTGATGGTGATTTCAGACGATTTCCCAGGTTTTTCACTCATAAAAAATCAATTTTGGGAGCTGAACATTTGGTAGAACTCAATTTTCCACTCTTTGGCCAAAATCGACTTCATATTCGGTCTTCTCGTCCCCAAAAACATGGAAAACGATACCTCAATAGCTCATGTTACCTACTAAAACACAAAAAGTAGGTACCTTTTTTTATACACATTTTCACTCATAACATCCCCGGGTATATTCCGATCGGGCTGAAAAGTTTCTGGATACAACTAGGGCCCAAATGGAGCTTGTGTGCGAAAGAACGAATTTTTTTTAGACCGAAAATGAAGCCTGTACACGTGATACGGCGTACGGCGTACAATACAATAAAATACTTTTTTAAATTTCTTATTTCTTTATTTCACAGGACAAGCCCAATTACATTCTATAAAATCAATCAGTAAATCATTCTAATCAGGGGAAAAAAATGAATATAATGTATTTTCATACTCCATGTATTCACAATACAATGAGCAAATAATTTGCAGAACAAATATTGCCCGTCTAAAGGCTTAGCCCGTGGCGACGGGTCAAGAGTCACTAATCAGGACCCCATGTAGATAATTATAAATTTACAAAGAAAATAAACAAACAAATGAGACAACAACAAAGTAATATCTCTGTCGATATGAGCAGAAAATAACTTACCAGAAAAACCTCCTACGGTTGAAACTACCGAAAGGTAGGCGAAAAAAATACAAATGAAATAGCTAAACTATCAAACATAAATGCTTTTCAGAATCAAATTAGACAGTTCAAGATTCAGCGAAACCAAATAGGAAATTACCACAGTCTTATATTTGGCCTTTGAACAAGTAGAGTTCTTGCGCAGAAAAATCCGTCTCCGCAGCAGTAATGATGATTTAGTTATCCCGCCCGATTGCATTGTGCGCAGCGGCCCAAATTTACAAATTTCGGTCTTAGCAACAACAAAAATGAATGATTTTACGCAAAATTAAAGGAATATTGTAAAGGAAAATTATTTGGGTCGTTCCCCTCTGGCCCTCGGGCTGGGAATATATATTCATAAAATTCGCCGCAACTGTACGGAAAATTTGTTTTAATGATAGCGAGTTAACGTTTTCGCTCATTAAAAATATGGAATTTCAAAAAATGAAAATACCGATGATGTACAAACACATCAAAAACGCTGCATAGTCCTTGTCACATTGGTTTATTGTTCTACTGGACTTTCCTACAGAAATATTGGCTGTTGATTTATTATTTCTCAAAAACACGAGTTAGGCTCCTATTTTTCTTACAAATTATCTTTGATCTTGTGTCTTGAACGTTTAATTGTCTTGATTCACCTGTTGATACTACTTTGTGTTATTATACAAATTTATGGTGATTTCATTCAATTACCCAGGTTTTTGACCCATAAAAACTGAATATTGGGAGCTGAACCTTCGTTACAACCTCAATTATTCACTTTTTGGTCAAAACCAACTTCGTTTTCGGTTTTCTCGCCCTAAAAAACATGGAAAACGATACCTCATAAGCTCATGTTCACTAAAACCTCAAAAAAACCACGAAAACCCCTATTTTTACCCCCATTTTTTCCCAGTAACACCCCTGGGTGTATTCCGATCGGGCGGCCGAGCTTCGGAGCACAACTACGACCCAAATATACCTATTCCAAAATTTGGACCCAAGGTGTATGAGGAAGAACTACGATTTAAGAGCCAAATTTAACGTAAATTTAAGGTTGACACTGAGTTAGAACCTCAATTTTCCACTTTTTGATCAAAATCGACTTCATATTCGGTCTCCTCGCCCTAAAAACCGTGGAAAACGGTACCTCACAAGCTCATGTTACTAAAACCCCAAAAAACCCTGTTTTTACGCCAATTTTTGACTCATAACACCCCTGGGTGTATTCCGATCGGGCTGTAACGTTTCAGGACACAACTAGGACCCAAATGGGGCGTGTGTGCGAAATAACGAATTTTTTAGACCCAAAATGGAGTAGATATGGATGATACGTAAAAGAAAAAAAATTTGAGGGGGCGTGTTATAAGACATTTTTGCTGAGCGAATTCATAGGTGTATTATTCACAGAATAATAAACCAAAATACGGACGCGTCTGTACAGATACGTCAAAAATACGGACATGTCCGTATAAATACGGACGTATGGCAAACCTATAAATAACTAAATACGGACACGCGAATCCTAAATGATCAATCAGGCGGCACAAAACCGCTGTACGAGTAAAACCCTCAAAAGCTCATCTCTCAAAGCTCATTTACGGATTACGGGCGATATCTGTGAGAACTGGGCCTGGAGGATTCCATTCGGGCCACCCTCGGAGCCCATCAATCCTCGGGCTGGTCCAAGTGAGTGTTTCTCGTGTTATTGTCCGCTGGATGCGTAGACGACGAGCCTTGTTGTAACAGCTTTTGTCAACCCGTCTTCGACAATAAAGAAATTAGCTACGGCTTATTACTACGACTGGTGGGGGCTTTGAGATCCTGGAGGCTCCACAAGGCTGTAAGCTTTCCGTTCTCCGGTATTGGGACAACTATCGTTAAAGAGACCTGTCAAATTAATTAATAATTATAAATAATAATTATAATTGTAATAGTTATTAATAGTTAGTGCAGTAATAATTATAATTAATAATAATTAATAATTAATAATATTCGTAGTAAGAGAAGTTCGGTTAAAGGCGGTTGTGTACCCGCAAAGCGTACATTATTTTCTGTAAGGTTGTTCATCCTAAAAATGACAGGATAAAACCTGACAGGGTACTACCCAGGGGGGTTGCGTCCAGTAGCGGTGCGTGGGCTCTGAAAATGGTGGGCCACCAAACCGGAACACAAATTAACAGCTTTTTCTACAAAATACCTGTAAATGTTTTCCAACAGTGGAGTCTTCTTATGAGAAATGGGTGGATTTTAATCAACCGCAGCTCTTAGCAAGTCAGAATGTAAGCACTGCGTTCACAATAGTTCTGACCAGTACCCGGGATTACCAGAAGCTAAAAGTTCTATAGCTTCATACTGACTAATACTCAGCAAAGGCCTCTCTTCCTAAACTTTTAATCATCACTCTATCTATCCTCGTAGGAAAACGTCGAAAATTTCGACTGTAAGTTAGCCATCGAATTCATGTGGTACAAAAATACCCAAGCAAATAAACTAAACAACAACTAAAAACAACGAACTAGACTAAAATACAACGAAGTAATGACCCGCCGGCGAGTACCTACTTGGATGGAGAATCAGACTAGAAGCTAGGTACTTATCTGTGTATGTTGACGTCGATCAATCCACAAGACCACAGACAGGACACAACGCACTTAATTATCGCAAATCGATATCTGTCCTGGGAACTCGAATGTGAACATACAAAACTCGAAATTCGAAAATTCGAAATCGATTGTGAACACAAACGATTTTTGAATGGAAATGTGGGCCCCTGGCCCAAAAGGGGCGTGGCTAACCAAATTTTTTACTCAACTGAGCTTGCGTGGACGGGCCACTTTTCTCGGTTACCATGGCGACACCAGGTCCCAGGACCTGTCAGTTTCAGAAGCGTAGGTTTCGAATTCGAATGCAAGACATCGATTAGTGTAGCTATATTCCGATAAAATGCTCCATGGAGCTACAGGGAAGCCAACATGACGGAAACACATATTGAATATCCATAGCCAGAGAACTCTGTCGAGTCGCTATTGAACTTTGTGAAAAATGCTAGGTACAGTATACGGAGGGAAATTCGAATGCCAACTGAACAAATGGTTGGCATTTTTTCGAACGCCCCTGGTTGCGTCCAAAAGGCCACTGACGCCACTGCCCCGGCACCAAAAAACACTAAAAGTAAAAAAAAACACTCCAACCATTGTTCAGTTGGCATTTGAATTTCCCTCCCTACACTGCACCTACCTTTTTTCACAAAGTTCAACAGCAACTCGCCAGATTTCTCTGGCTATGGATATTCAGTATTCCAGTAGAGGATCCACGGTGTGCTCCATAGACCAAGCGTGTTATCGGAATAAAGCAGCAGTAATTGATGTCCTGCAATCGAAATCGAAACCTATGCTCATGAAACTGGCAGGTCCTGGCAACCCATGGCAACTGAGAAAAGTGGCCAGTCCGCGCATGCTCAGTCGAGTAAAAATGTTGTTCGCCACGCCCACTTTGGGCCCCGTCCCCAGAATCTGATTTCCACTCCAAAATCGTTCATTTCACAATCGATTCGATCCCTTCGATTCAATTTGTCATCTCGATACGAGATGCTTCTTCGTCTTTTGATCTGTTTTTGTTGTCTCGTGAATTACATTCGCTTCCTCTGTTGAGTCAGTTGTCAGTTTTTAATTTTTTGCGTCAAATTGTGCGCGTTTTGCGTTAGGTCCGGTTCTGATGACAGATTTGTATCCCTGGTACACACGTGCATTTTGTTCTGTTTGCTGTTTTTCGTCTTGTGGATTGATCGGCGTCCTAACGCACAGATAACTACTTAGCTTCAAGTCAATAGCTCCTCCACTCAAGTAGGTACTGGCCGAAGGGTCATTGTTTTGTTATATTTTAGTTTACTATATTTTTATAACACATGAAATCGATGGGTAATTTACAGTAGAAGTACGACGATAGAGTGTTGATTAAAAGAGATAACCTTTGCTGAATATCACTTCTGTCAGTAAATAAGGGAATATCAGTAGATAAGGGAAGGGTGTTGTTGCCTTGGGGTATTTTGTAGACAAATCTGTTGATTTTGTGATTGGTGCCATAATGTATTGTAAAATAAAGACCAAAACACTGTACCATTACCACAACTATACCTACAATTTTACCATACCAGTATGCAAGCCCCTATCATGCAGCTTGACCATATAGCGTTTACCACCTTGAATTACGTCTATCAAATTAATATTCTCATGGTTCTGTCTACAGATGGAAACACTTCTGATTTCAAAACGAATACTGAAGAAATATCCAACTCAAAAATAATTGTTTATTGTATCAAAACACTAGATAATTTTCTACATTTTCTGTTAACTTGATCAGATGTATGCCAATTTTATACAATTAAAAACGCTGCAAATTATTAGACAACGACTCATTATTTACAAGTATAGATCCCCTCAATAGATCACTGTTTTCTGTGGTCAGTACCCTCCAGCTCCCCCCAGGAAAGACCTAAATTGGGTACTGTGAATTGCAGTTTCATAACTAATATGCGGTAGATTCAAGAATGCTATCATTAATCATTTACCGTTATTCATACTGCATAACGTTCCTTGTTCAAGTTAGAGAAGCAGGTACCTATCAACCAAGTCCAAAATACCACCGATCTTCAAATGAAATCATCACGGAACAGCCAACTTGACTTCATACAGCCACCCTTGATTATAATCAGGGGCTCCCTAGTGATGATATCCGGGCCGGATTTATACCGGTTGATTCACGATCGTGTTGACGAAGCTTTTTGGGGCACACGAACGGCTGGTCGTACAATGCTCCGGGTGGTCTCAAAAAATTCCTCAGTTCGAGATCTATTTGAAAACGTGAAAAATTTCAAGATAACGGCACCCTAAAATTTTAACCCCTATTTTGAACCCCTTAGAGATGACTGACAGTAACGCCGAGCTTCGAGGACCAACTAGACCCCGAATGGGACCTGCAAAACCAATTTCATTAATTTTCGTTCATGGCAACAAAGTGAAGTGCGAAGTACGGCGGACGGACAGAAATTTTTTCGTTCCATTTTCGGATTCTACGCACCTTGAAACTTGAAAGGGATTAAGGGGGAGGGGGGGGGGGGGGTTAAAAAAAATTGCATGCTCAATTCCAAAGGTTTGAAAAGTTCGTCCGCCGTCCACCTTACTTCACACTTTTCTTAGTTACCATAAACCAAAATTAATGAAATTTTGTTTGTAGGTCCCATTTGGGCACTAGTTGGTACGCGAAGCTCGGCGTTACTGTCAGTCATCTCTAAGGGGTTCAAAATGGGGGTTGAAATTTTCAGAACGCCGGAGCTCGAAAACTTTCTATAGAAGGGTATGGTTTTTTTTACGTTATTAAATTTGTCTTGAGCTAAACAATTTTTTGAGAGCACCCGCAGCATTGTACGTCCAGCCGTTCGTTTGCAACGAAAATCTTCGTCAACACGATCGTGAATCAAACGGTATAAATCCTGCCCGGATATCATCACTAGGGAGCACCTGATTATAATCAAGGATGGCTGTATGAAGTCGAGTTGGTTGTTTTGTGACATTATTTCATTTGAAATCGTCAGACAAATACTTGTGAGGAAAAAAATGGGCTGTGTCTGACCAACAACACTATGTAATCACTTAGCATTTGAACGCCTTATTATAATATTTCTTCCCATGATTAGGGCGCAATTCAGGTGCCGAAACGTCGGTATTTAAACTTAAAAACCACGACTAGACTTGGTCATTCTACAACCAATACTTTATAAAAATATATTTATATTTAAACATGGATTTTTGTTTGAATAGGCTGGTTATTTCCATAACGCTCTTGAAACATTAGTTTGAAAGATACAGATTTGTTGTTTTTACGGCTCCGAATTCCAGAAAAACTGTGTTATGATCAAGCTGACTAGATCCAGAGGTTTCATGTACGTACCTTACCAATGCGAATTTGCATTTTTCCCAACAGTTAATGCAGGTGCCTATCTGTAATCTAATACAGGTGTGGACGTTTCTACAAGTAGGTAGGCAGTCTACTTATCTACATCCACAGGTATATTACAACTAAGGCCCAAATGGAGCCTGTGTGCGAATGAACGAATTTTTTTGACCGAAAATTATGGTAGATGTGGATGATACGGCGAACGGACATTGTTTGGTTTATTATTCTGTGAATAATACACCTGTGTATTCGCTCAACAAAAATTTTTTTATAACATCAACTCAAAATTTTTCTTTTACACGTTTCAAGGTGAGTAGATTCCGAAAATGGAAGAGGCAATTTATTTTCGGTCTAAAAAATTCGTTCTTTCGCACACAGGCTCCATTTGGGCCTTAGTTGTGTCCCGAAACTTTGCAACCCGATCGGAATACACCCAGGGGATGTTATGGGTGTAAAAATAGGGTAAAAAACCAGTCATGCAGCATGACTTAATGAGCGAATTTTCAAAGAAATATTCGAATTAATGGCTATGGTTTTGAATAAAGGAAAACTTCTTCCTCCTACTGTTAGTACCTAAATTGAATAATTTGAAATAGATTTTTTCTTTCGTCTTCCTTCTAGTAATACGTGGGCCGGTACTTGTCTATCTATGAAGGTATCATAACAATTATATGTCAAATGGGAAATTCAAGGAGTTGCACTAATCGTTTGCCTCCCCCTTTTTTGCTTCGAACTCTCGTCTTCAATTAATACTTCTCACATTTTTCAATCTGACCACTCTAAGGGGGTGGGGGGGTAAGAGTTTAAAGATTATCCTAGTTTTGGGTAATTTTTGCGCACTTTAAATGCTCTAATTTAAGAACGGATTTAGATATCTAAAATCCGATTTCACCATCGTGTTCAGCGTGCAAAAACCTTTAAAATGAGGGGTCACTTGTTAGAAAATAACATTTTGGGGATTTTTGGATAATTTTTGCGCACTTTAAATGCTCTAATTTGAGAACGGATCATGATATCTAAAATCCGATTCCACCATCGTGTTCAGCGTGCAAAAACCTTTAAAATGAGGGGTCACTTGTTGGAAAATAACATTTTGGGGATTTTTGGGTAATTTTTGCGCACTTTAAATGCGCCAAAACCCTCCTTAGAGTAGGCCAATTTCGCCCATCTTCGAACTTAGCCTTTCGATTGCCAAGATAGATTTTTTGTGCAAATTTGAGCTGTTTATCTCAATTCTATCGAGAGTTATCGTCTGGAGTGACACATATATATATATATATATATACATATAAAAAAGTGTTAAATTTCAGGAATCGTTTTAGAATGGTCTGAAACGGATTTCTATGAAGAAAATTTCCAAAAATTTATATTATTTAAATTTCGAAGCCATTGCAATAGCTTCATTTTCTTTGAAAATTCGCTAAAATGGGTGTAAAATAGGGTTTTTTGGTGTTTTAGTAACATCAGGTTGTGTGGTATCGTTTTCCATGTTTTTCAGGGCGAAAAGACCGAATGTGAAGTCGATTTTGACCAAAGAGTGAAGAAATGTGGTTGTAACGAAGGTTCAGCTCCCAAAATTCATTTTTTATGGGTAAAAACCTGGGAAATTGTCTGAAATCACCACACATTTGTAGTATCAAAGGTGAATCAATACAATTAAATGGCACAATCAACAAATGATAATTTACTTTAAAAAAAGGAGCCTAAGTCGTTTTATGGGGGGGGGGGCCAAAATCGGTGGGAACGATCAAAAATAGTTATTTCAATTATTTCTCACGAAAGCCAAAATTTCTGTAGGTATGTACAATACAATAATAAACCCATGTGACAAGGATTTTGCATCAATTCATTGAATTTCATTTTATGCCTTATGTGGTAAGCCATCTTGCAATGTGGAATAAACACAAAATAAATAAGCCTTTAGCTTACCACTAATTTATTCAGTACAAAGCTTTTCGCTCAAATTCTGAGCATCATCAGGTAAGTACTCATATAAACACAGATAGAACTCTTCTAATACAGAAGACAGATAGAAGAGTTCTTACCTGATGATGCTCAGAATTTGAGCGAAAAGCTTTGTACTTAATAAATTAGTGGTAAGCTAAAGGTTTATTTATTTTGTGTTTATTCCACATTGCAAGGATTTTGCAGCGTTTTTGGAATCTACGCACTTCGAAACGTAAAAGAAAAATTTTGAGGGGGTGTTGTAAAAGTTTTTTCGCTGAGCGAATACATAGGTGTGTTATTCACAGAATAATAAACCAAAATGAATAGTCAATTTTTTTTAATGAGTCAAAAACCTGGGAAATTAGGTACATGTTTTGTGCGAAAAAAAAGTAAATTGAAAATTTTTAAAAAAATCTCAGTCAGTAGGAGTAGAAAATTGACCACTTTTTGCCACATACGAAGTTGGCGTAGGACCAACCGAACTGGCTCAACTGGAAAACGGTCGGAAACAAATTTCGTATATTTTGGTTTCATCAGATCCATTTTATCGCAGATCCAATATCACGTTTTTGTGCAGAATTTTGGATTCGGTTTTGCCAGTATTTTGGAAAGTCAGTGGGCCGGGGGGGGGGGGAGGAAGCGCGAAGAGTAAACGTTGACAAATCATCGGAAGGCGGAGAGTTGAGGGGGTGGGGGAGGGGGGTTATGTAAATAGCGAGCGGGTGGGTGGTGGGGAGGGGGACCCCGTGCGGGGCGCTGGACCTGTGTGGAAGGGGGGGGGGGGGGGAGCAGCCTTGGTGGTCCTCGGTTGATGTCTGTATTACGGGCAGCCACTCCTTCGCTCCGAGAGACCACACACAGTCAACCCCCCCGCACCACATCACCCGCTCCACAGCCTGAGTTATCATAATGAGGGGGGGTTCGAGGGGGGGAGGCCAGTCACACACACGTTTGTGAAGATTGAGGACCTTGTAGGATCACGTTATGGTTGTGACGGTACGTGAGGGGTGGTAAAGGGGGTGGTGAGGAGGAGGGGGTCGCGGAGCCCCGCGAGTTTATCGTCGTTGATCGGATTCCGCGCATCACCGGTAGTGCCCCCCCCCCCACCACACCGACCTTCTTCCCCACCACACCCCTCCACACCGCTAACCAACAGTCAACACCTACTTACGCCTCGGACTCTTCCGGGCTTTCGTCCTTGTGCTGATGAACGTCTGATTAATCAGGACCTCGCACCACATTCATCAACCGATGAGTAAGAACTACGCAAACCAAGTAAATGATAAGTAAATGAGTACGAAGTACGCTGGGCTCACATCATAGACCCGTAACCGATCTAAAGCGCGTATAGATTTAAGTGTTAAGCTTATTTTAAGAAGAAATTTATATTTATTTGTTTACATATTTATTTATAATATACATACGGGATTAATATCACTTTTCAATAAATAAATCCTATAAATCAGCCTTTGAGAAAATAGATATATTTTACGAGTGGAAAAAAAAATATTTGGAATAAACTCGTTTTGGTTTATTACGTATGTATCGTTTTCCATGTTTTTGGGACGAGAAGACCGAATTTGAAGTCGATTTTGACCAAAGAGTGGAAAATTGAGGTTGTAACAAAGTTTTAGCCTTAATTAAATTTACGTTAAATTTTGGTCTAAAATCGCCGTTCTTCCGCACACAGTTTGGGTCCCCATTTGGGAACACATTTGGGCCCTAGCTGTGCTCCGAAACACGGCCGCCCGATCGGAATACACCCAGGGGTGTTATGGGAGGAAAGTTAGTGGAAAATAGGGGTTTTCGAGGGATTTTTGAGGTTTTAGTGAACATGAGCTTGTGAGGTATCGTTTTCCATGTTTTTTAAGGCAAGAAGACCGAATATTAGGTTGATTTTGACTGACGAGTGAAGAATTGAGGTTGTAACGAAGGTTCAGCTCCCAAAATGCATTTTTTCTGAGTCAAAACCTGGGAAATTATCTGAAATCACCATACATTTGTATAATAACACTAAAAGTAGTATCAACAGGTGAATCAAGACAATTAGATGGCACTATCAATGATCAAAAATAATCTGTTTCGGAAAAGCCGAGCCTAATTCGTGTTTTCGGGGGTCAAAACTGGTGAAAACCACCAAAAATAGTTATTTCAATTATTGCACATGAAAGAAACAATAAATGAACAGCCAACATTTCTGTAGGTATGTCCAATAGAATAATAAACCCATGTGACAAGGACTTTGCAGCGTTTTTGGTTTATTATTCTGTGAATAATACACCTATCTATTCGCTCAGCAGAAAATTTTTATAACAACCCCTCAAAATGTTTTCTTTTCCGTTTCAAGGTGCCAAACAAGGTGCCAAGGTTCCAAAAACGCTGCAAAGTCCTTGTCACATGGGTTTATTATTCTATGGGACATACCTACAGAAATGTTGGCTGTTTATTTATTGTTTCTTTCATATAAAATAATTGAAATAACTATTTCCGGCGGTGTCCACCAATTTTGGCCCCCAAAACACGTATTAGGTACGCTCCTTTTTTTTAAATTATCTTTGATCATTGGTAGTGCCATTTAATCGTCTTGATCCACCTGTTGACACTTTTTCCAGGGTTATTCTACAAATTGATGGTGATTTCAGACGATTTCCCAGGTTTTTGACTCATAAAAAATCAATTTCGGGAGCTGAACATCTGGTAGAACCTCAATTTTCTATTCTTTGGTCAAAATCGACTTCATTCGGTCATCTCGTCCCCAGAAACATGCAAAACTATATCTCAGAAGCTCATGTAACCAACATGTTGCTACAACGCAAAAAGTACCTATTTTTACACACATTTTCACTCATAACACCCCTGGGTATATTCCGATCGGGCTGAAAAGTTTCGGGACACAACTAGGGCCCAAATGGAGCATGTGTGCGAAAGAAAGATTTTTTTAGACCGAAAATGAAGCCTGGACACGTGATACGGCGGACGGCCAACGGCGGACGGCCAACGGCGGACGGACATTGCATTTTTGGAATCTACGCACCTTGAAACGGAAAAGAAAAAATTTTGAGGGGGTGTTATAAAAATTTTTTGCTGAGCGAATACATAGGTGTGTTATTCTCAGATTGATAAACCAAAAAAATTGAGTTTTGTGGGGGTTAGGAAAGTGAAGGTATTGTTCACGCTGAACCATGTGGTGACGTTTATTTTTTGATTTGCACAATACTACCTCAAGGTACTGAACACAGACAATAGTGATCTACAAAGACGGGGCATCTGTACAGGTAAATAATAAACCATTGTGTAATAATTTACAGCGTTTTTTATTGCAAATTCGAATTCAACGTAAAATTTCATGAAATATTGACTCATCACTCGAATTTTTGACTGCGCAAAAACGTGCGCAATTACGCGCAAGATGCAAAAAAAAAGAAAGTAAAGGTGTTTTTCACTCTGAATCACGCGGTGATGTTTATTTTTCGATTTGCGCAATACTGCCTTGGTAAAACTACCAGAGTACAGTACAACTTTTCCCCCTAATTTCTAGTTACAACGCAAATGCGCACCAACTTTGATTTTTCAAATGGGAATCCTTACCTGTTATAGTAGATCAGGTTTATACGTAAAATCCATGAAAGCCCGTGTTATGATCACAAAGTGACGGGGTAGTTTTTCCATGAATTTGATGTAGAATCCCGATCTGGAATTTAAAAAAAAAAGGGTTCCCTTTTGAAAAATCAAAGTTGCATTTGCGTTGTAACTGAAAATTAGGGGGAAAAGTTGTACTGTATTCCGATCGTTTTACCAAGGCAGTACTGCGCAAATGGAAAAATAAATATCACCACGTGATTCAGCGTGAAAAACACCTCGACTTTCACAACCCCCACAAAATTCGATTTTTTTTGGTATTTTGCGCAGTCAAAAATTCGAGTGATCAGTAATTTTTTCGTGAAATTCGAATCTGCAATTTAAAAAAAACGCTGCAAAGTCCTTTCACATGGGTTTATTATTCTACTGGACGTACGCACAGCAATTTTGCCTGTTCATTTGTTATTTCTTTCATGAGCAATAATTGAAATAGCTATTTTTGATGGTTTCCTCCAATTTTGGCCCCCAAAAACACCCCAAAATTAGGCTCGGGGTTTTTTTTTTAACAGATTATTTTTGATCATTGATAGTGCAATTTAGTTGTCTTGATTCACCTGTTGATACAACTTCTAGTGTTATTATACAAATGTATGGTGATTTCAGACAATTTCCCATGTTTTGACTCATAAAAAATGAATTTTGGGAGCTGAACCTTCGTTACAACCTCAATTTTTCGCTCTTTGGTCACGATACCTCACAAGCTCATGTTCACTAAAACCTCAAAAATCCCTCGAAAACCCCTATTTTTACGCCCATTTTTCTCCCATAACACCCCTGGGTGTATTCCGATCTGGCTGCAAAGTTTTGGGACGCAACTAGGGCCCAAATGGAGCATGTGTGCGAAATTTCGAATTTGTTAGACCGAAAATGAAGTCGATATACGTGATACGGCGGACAGACGTGGCATTTTTGGAATCTGCGCACCTTCAAACGTAAAAGAAACAATTATTTTGAGGGGGTGTTATAAAAAGTTTTGCTGAGCGAATACATAGGTGTGTTATTCACAGAATAATAAACCAAAAGGGGGTTCCCATTTGAAGAAATGGTCAGTGCGCATTTTGCACGTTTTGCGTACGCGCAAGCGCGCAAAAAGGTCATCTTTGAATTCCACGCCAAAAGTTATGGGGAGTTACGAGTTACGAAATTTTTTTCTAAACGATTTTAAAGAAAGTTAGGTTTTTTTGTTAAAATCGAGGGACGGATTTGCCAAAAATTCATGTTCCAAAAATTAAGAAAATGGAGCGGCTCGGGGCCCTGCAACAGGACCTGCGCTGGGAAGCGCGCAGAACGCCAAAATGAGAACTCGATATCGTGAAAGGAACCCGACTCGAACTCTTTATCTCTCGTTTTTTTATTTTTTATTTTGTTTTTTTTTTGTGACGAGGGGTCTTCTAAAACCCCTTGGGCGGTCGATTATGAAGAACGGGTTGGCTTAATGAAGATGAAGACGTTACAGGGAGTAACTGCTCCAGCGGTGTCTGAGTCACCGGCTATCGTAACCCCCCTCCAGCTGACTCTCCAACGTGAAATTTCCTCTTGTGCTCCTCCCGTGTCCCAGTAGGTACTCTGTTTCCCTTTTATCGAGACTTCCTCTGGACAGTCCCTGGTTACAAAGCATTGCACCGAAGGGCAACAATCGGTTCGGCTTCGGTTAAAAACCTACGCAAAATAACAGCCTGCCGTTAGGTCACAGAGCCTGGGCTATTATAGGTAATTTATACAAAAAAATTTCGGGAAAATGAAAATATATAGGTACCTAAGCATTTGCCTTTAAAAAAATAAAGTTAACAACATTTTTTTTAAATCAAAATCTGTCAAAAAATAATTTCATGATGAGTGATTTAGTTCGTATATTACCTTTTCAATTATAAACCTTTTACAAATTTTTTTCGAAGTATTTTTTTTTCATTACCTATTTGAAGTATTTTCTTTTTTTTATAAATTGACAGCCTAATATTATAATAATGAGTTGATCTTGTTTTTTGAGCCTAAGGTCAATTTAACAAGCTGTCAACCTGTCCAGGCTCGTCTCTCTCTGCTCGGCTTGTGCACACGCGTTATGTATATAATATTATTTAGTTATCATTCGTACACGTTTTACTAATTTTTCATTCTCCTAATTTTAACAATTTTAATCTGGTATACTCAGTGCCTGATGAAGGTCATTATGAAAGTGCATAACCTGTTATTAAGAATTTAAATTTAAGGATGATGACTTCTACATTTGATTGATTCATCAAGGTGTTGGTATGCTATTTTGGTTTATTATTCTGTAGAAAATACACCTATGTATTCGCTCAGCAAAAAATTTTTATAACACCCCCTCGAAATTTTTTCTTTTACGTTTCAAGGTGCGAATATTCCGAAAATGGCGATGTCCGTACGCCGCACAGTGGGCAAAATGACCGATCTAGGTGGACAAAATTATTTTAGGACGGTTTTTTATTCAAAATTGAACGCTGATCACGGGAAAAATAATGAAAAAATTCCTAGTCTTTAGTGAACGCAGGCAAATGATATGTATGTATATATATGCGCCAGTTTTCTACATTTTTCAGCTTAAATTTCAACACTAGAATTCTGATAATTACTAAATGGGAATCTAATGAATATTCATCGGAAAATACACCTACCACAACAAAGTTGGCTCGCGAAATAAACTTCAGCATGAAGACTCCCTGCAAAACTGTTATTTTTTGAAGTAGGTATATGAAAGTTAGCAAGAACTTTCGCTAGAAATTTTGATTGAAGACAATACAGACTGTGAGGCTGGCGAATTGGTGTGAAGCAAAACAAAGTGATAACAAAATTGGTAACTTCTTTAATTTTTTAAAAGTTGAGAAAAAAACAGAAATGATATAAATGATAAAAAACGTTGTAATCATACTTCATTTGACTCGTTATCGCTATGAGCATGTTCGTATTCTGATATATCAATATCCTGCTCCAATGGCATGCTGCACGTTAGCAAACTGAGAACTTCTTCTTCCAATCGGTCGGATTTTTTAACAACTGGTTTCCTGAAGCTGGCAACAATTGGATCAGAAGAAACTAGAAGCATCATCAATAGATCGCGGTTTGATAATTCTCTCGAACATTTTCTGGTGTTATGAACCCTGAATCGTCTCAAGTCTTTATTTCGGGCTTCTTGCGCCTCTTCACTCAGCATCCCTATAGGCACCAAATGGTGCCGAATGACCTGAGCACCGTGATCAAGTATTTTGTGAACTGTGGGAGTAATGTCAACCCAAGGATAGAGGTCTTCGAGGAGGCTTTTAGTTCCAGCAGCATATACCTCAAATTTGTCGACATCTATTTCAAACCCTGAAGACAATGTCCTTAGCATAATTCTAAATCTGTTGATCACATTTTCATTAATACCAGTGATAGAAGCTCTAAGAGTAGCATTTTCAAAAAACCGCCTGGCAGTATTTCCATCATTGGTATTGCCAAAGCCTTGCTTTGGCATATCTACATTAAGACCTAGTTGAACCTTGAATTCATTTTGGACCTTAAGTTTTTTCGCATCTTTTAGTAACTTATCAGCTGCTGCAGTAACTCTATTCTTTTTAACTTCTAGTCTGTAGGATAAATTAAGTATAAATTCGAAGGTTCGAATCCACGCATGTAATGTGGATAAGCCAAAACCGTAATTTTCAATTTTATTTGGGGTAACAGGAAGAATTCCTTTGAAATATTTAGGAGTTGCTTGGCAAATGAAACACGAATGAGAGGATTTTGTGTCGGTCAACGCATTAACTACTTTACCATTGTCATAACCAAATTATGTTTTACACGTATTTCCTTTCCATCAATAACAACAGTGGTAGGTGATAAAGCATTGATTTGTGCGGTTACAAGTTCTGTCTCTAAAATAATACAACTAGTAGTTTCTTTTTCAAACATAAACTTTATAGGGCGGCAAAATCTTGTCGACCCCGGAACTGGGTTCTGCCAAGCATACATATCACTATTCGTTGAACGCAGATGAATTGGTACAAACGAGAAAATGAACTAGTGATTATCTTTCTTCGAATTATCTTCAAACTTTTGTTTATATTGACTATGACCACCACTTCCATCACATCCCCATTTACTAAATAAAATAAATTCATTATTTCCTTCTTCGATAAGTTGCCTAATAACACAATGTTGAACCTGACACAACCTTTGTACACTTACATCTAAGACAGATTGTAACGTTAACTCAGCTCTTGACTCATTAACGATCAAGTTACACTCAGGCGCACAACAGGCTTTTTTAGCGTCTTGTATTTTGTAGTAAGGGGGAAAAAGGTTATTACCAGTTTCTATAGACTTCTTCCTTATACAACAGTATGATTCCTTTGTTAATTTACAGTCTATAAATAAAGCTAAAGCTTCCTCCGGGGACAGCAAACGCGCGTCACAACACGATTTTTTTGTATCTACATTGTTCGATCTTGTAGAGGATTGATCTGCTGGTGTACTTGTACTTGTAGTTGCTTCTTTCACAACACTACTCGTGGTTCTGTCTCCTGCTAAGTAGAGAGCTGCGTGCGCAGCGTAGCACAATTTTTCGTGGCCAGCAGTCAACAATTCATTTATTTTTCTTCTTTTTGTTTTATCGCTGGAATCCACAAATGGTTTTTCGGGTCGTCCGGTGGGTTGGTACGTGGGAGCTTGCGTAATTTTATATGAAATCACAAATTCAAAGTCTTTCCCGCTCAGCCATGTTGAAAATTTGGTGGAAAAAACATCTAGCTTCCTATGACATTTTTCCCATCTTTCTCCGATTTTTTTTGAATAGTCTATCACAGCATTTTTCAAAATTTTCAAATTTGATATTTCTGCAGAATCATCAAGCTCAAGTAGCCCAATCACATACCTTGTGAGGCTTTCGTGGCGATCATTCTTCGGGAGTTTTCTCCATTCTTCCACAAACTGCTCCCATGGAATCGTGAGATTTACACCTGAAAATCAACCAATTATATTCAATAACTCAGAAAACGCAAAAAATCGCAACAAAAAGTGAATGAATATCAAAACTAGAACGCTTAAAGAAAATAAAAAAACAAACATTCCCTTGGCAACTCGTGGCCGTGTGCTACTTTAACTCCAAAATGGGTCAATTATCAGTTTGAAAAATACGGTATAAAGTACTTATAAAAAATATAGGATTAAATGCTATTGTGAAAATTTTAGCAGGTAAAAATTGTACTTACTTCTTTCTATGACTTCCATTATTGCAGACAAAGAAGCCTTGGACGGTTCTGCCCACAACTAACTGCCGTGTGAACGGAATAAGTTGGAGGTTCATAATCGCTGATAATAAGATCTTGACCGAACAGGAAACGATGACACATTCGATTAAAGTTTTCACAGCCAAATAACGTTTTGAGGATGTAAATATTTACGTTTTGGGGACTTCCAATTCATGATAAACAATAACCAATATCAAAAACTCCGAAGTTTTAACTTGACTTTTGTCCACCTAGATCGGTCATTTTGCCCACTGTGCGCCGTATCATCCATTCATCTACTTTATTTTCGGTCTAAAAAATTCGTTTTTTCGCACACAGGCCCCATTTGGGCCCTAGTTGCCTCCTGAAACTTTGCAGCCTGATCGGAATACACCCAAGCGTGTAACGGGCGAAAAATGGGTGCAAAATAGGGGTCTGAGGTTTTTTGAGGTTTTAGTGAACATGAACTTGTGAGATACCGTTTTCCATGTTTTTCAGGGCGATAAGACCGAATATGACGTTGATTTCGACCAAAGAGTGAAGAATTGAGGTTGCAACGAAGGTTCAGCTTCCAAAATTCATTTTTTATGAGTCAAAAACCTGGGAAATTGTCTGAAATCACCATAAATTTGTATACCTAATAGCAATAGAAGTACTAGCAATAGGTGACTCAAGACAGTTGAATGGCACTATCAATATAAAATATAATTTGTAAAAAAACAAATAGGAGCCTAATTCGTGTTTTTGGGGGCCAAAATTGGAGGAAACCATCAAAAACAGCTATTTCAATTATTGCACATGAAAGAAACAATAAATGAACAGCCAGAATTTCTGTAGGTATGTCCAGTAGAATAATAAACCCATGTGACAAGGACTTTGCAGCATTTTTTAATGTCGCTAAGGAACTATCTTTTAAAAATAGGCTCAAGTAAAACTTTTACTCCATTATTATGTTACACTGCTTTGACGTCATTATAGTTCGTGTTACACAAAATATTAATCAATAATAAAGTTCGCAATAATAAAGTTAGACGCAATCTCACTGAATAATTTATGTGTTGTTCCTTATAAGTCAATCGGTTGGTACTCGACCAGCAGCGTGAACGAGCAATTAAAACTCATTTCACTTCGTCACTTACGCAACGCGCCGGCGCGGCGACGCACACAGTCGGCCTTTGACGGCAGCAGTCAGTCATACTTGCTGACCTCGCTCTTACCTGCTGCGCTCTGACCTGCTCGTACTTTGTATATCAACAGAATTTTGGTTTATTATTCTGTGAACAACACACCTATGTATTCGCTCAGCAAAAAATTTGTATAACACCCACCCAAAATTTTTAATTTTATGTTCAAGGTGCGAAGATTCCAAAACGCTGCAAAGTCCTTGTCACATGGGTTTATTATTCTATTGGACATACCTACAGAAATGTTGGCTGTTCTTTTATTGTTTCTTTCATGCGTAATAATCGAAATAGCTATTTCTTATAGTTTCCATTAATTTTGGCCCCTAAAACACAAATTAGGTAGTACGCTCCTTTTTTTTAAACTATCTTTGATCATTGGTAGTGCCATTTAATCGTCTTGATCCACGTGATGATAATTTCTCCAGTGTTATTATACAAACTGATGGTGATTTCAGACGATTTCCCAGGTTTTTCACTCATAAAAAATCAATTTTTGGAGCTGAACATTTGGTAGAACTCAATTTTCCACTCTTTGGTCAAAATCGACTTCATATTCGGTCTTCTCGTCCCCAAAAACATAGAAAACGATATCTCAGAAGCTCATGTTACCAATATGTTGCTAAAACGTAAAAGGTACCTATTTTTACACACATTTTCACTCATAACACCCCTGGGTATATTCCGATCGGGCTGAAAAGTTTCGGGACACAACTAGGGCCCAAATGGAGCATGTGTGCGAAAGAACGATTTTTTTAGACCGAAAATGAAGCCTGTACAAGTGATACGGCGGACGGCGTACGGCGTACGGCGGACGGACATTGCATTTTTGGAATCTATGCACCTTGAAACGTAAAAGAAAAAAGTTTGAGGGGGTGTTATAAAAATTTTTTGCTGAGCGAATACATAGGTGTATTATTCACAGAATAATAAACCAAAATTTGAGGGGGTGTTATACACATTTTTTGCTGAGCGAATACATAGGTGTATTATTCGCAGAATAATAAACCAAAACGCTGCAAAGTCCTTGTCACATGGGTTTATTATTCTACTGGACATACGTACAGAAATGTTGGCTGTTCATTTATTGTTTCTTTCGTGTTCAATAGTTGAAATAGCTATTTCTGATGGTTTCCACAAATTTTAACCCGACATTTTGAGGGTACTCACGGGTTGGATTGCAGGTGGCCTCGTTCCAAAATCATGGAAATCTTTTCGTCTACGCATGCGCAAACTTTAAATACTTGAAACGCCCATAACTACCCTAAATATCGTTGAAATGAGTTCAGACTTGGAGGGTCGATCAGGAATAATATTGTAATCGTAATGTAACTTTCGTCTGCGCATGCGCGAATATGAAATGTTGACCATTTCCTTGTAACGCTTCTAACTACGCGAAAAATGGTTGTTGAGAGCTGACATTTTGAGGGTACAGGCGGGTTGATCGCAGGTGGCCCCGTTTCAAAATCATGGAAATCTTTTTGTCTGCGCATGCGCAAACGTGAAATACTTGAAACGCCCACAGTTACCTTAAATATCGTTGAAATGAGTTCAGATTTGGAGGGACGATCAGGAATAATAGTTTGATCTTTCCATATAAATTTCATTGGAATCGTAATGTAACTTTCTTATGCACATGCGCAAACATGTAGTGTTGATCATTGTTGACCATTTCCTTGTAACACTTCTAACTACGCGAAAAATAGTCGTAGAGAGCTGAAATTTTGAGGGTACACGCGGGCTGGGCCACAGATGGTCCCGTATCAAAACGAACCTACCCAACTATTCTATACGTTCATGTGATTCAAGGGAGGAAGCTGTACTGCCTACTCGAATTGGCAGACTTTTTTCTTTTTTTTTGGTCGCCTAATGTCCCGTTTTGCTCTCACGACACTTCCCCACACACAAATTAACCAGTTGTATTTCGAATTTGATTTCTCGTGCAAATATCCCATTGAGGGCCCATACAGATGAAAACCTTTTGCAGAATCTGAAGGTCCGGAATCATTTTGAACCAATTTGGTTTCACCACCCAATTTAGCCATTTCCGATTGGATAGATTTTACGCGAGTTGAGCTGCACAATTGGTCTTTTTATGGGAGACCTTCCTTTTTATTCCTCTTTGTGAAATAAAATAAAAATACAGAAATTGCTATGGGTACGCAAAATAAACCAATTAACGAATAAACGAATCAGGTATTGGATCATGCGATAGGCGGTCGAAGAGGATATTGTGTTTAGTACGTGTGTTGGTTTTCGTCGCGTGAAACAACAATCGCGGGAGGCCACGAGCATAATTGAACCCCCCAGTCGTTCGGTGTGCGCAGGCCCATACGGACCAAAAGGCTGCTCAAGAGTCAAAGGCCCGTGTGTGGTCCACTAATAACACAGGGCCAAGCGAGGAAACCTATTAGTGTTCGTAGTAAGTAGGCAGTTTCATAGTGGGTAATACTCATTAGGCCAGACCCCCGGACCTCCTGTCTGAGAGCCGCTGGACGCACACGGGCAGCTCCCTTCTCGTGGCTCGTAGATGTTAATTTTTTTTTTTTTTGGTTTATTATTCAGTGAATAATACACCTATGTAATCGCTCAGCAAAAAATTTTTATAACATCCCCTCAAAATTTTTTGTTTTCTGTTTGAAGGTGCGTAGATTCCAAAAAACGCTCCAAAGTCCTTGTCACATGGGTTTATTATTCTACTGGACATACCTACAGAAATGCCGGCTGTTTATTTATTGTTTCTTTCATGTGAAATAATTGAAATAGCTATTTCTGATGGTTTTACACACATTTTCACTCATAACACCCCTGGGTATATTCCGATCGGGCTGAAAGGTTTCGGGACACAACTAGGGCCCAAATGGAGCATGTGTGCGAAAGAACGATTTTTTTAGACCGAAAATGAAGCCTGTACACGTGATACGGCGTACGGCGGACGGCGGACGGCGTACGGCGGACGGACATTGCATTTTTGGAATCTATGCACCTTGAAACGTAAAAGAAAAAAGTTTGAGGGGGTGTTATAAAAATTTTTTGCTGAGCGAATACATAGGTGTATTATTCACAGAATAATAAACCAAAACAACTGACTACGAGTATTTCTTCCACCGAGGCAGCGCTAATTCATTAATTCAACACCGACACTCGTCCTCTCTCGTGAAATTGAAACGTCAGATTTCCAACTCGACACAGGAAAGTGGACACACAACCAGAAGTCGGATAAAAACCCGCTTCCTGCCGTTACATCTCCTGGCAACTCCTCTCCGGGAGATGGAGGAAGAGAACAAACAAATTAATTTGAGATGAAGGCATTAGGCAGGCTCGGGATGAGCACGTCCGCGGGAGGTCCGTCATATAAACGGATCGGAAGAACCTTCAGAGACAGAAAACCCGGCGCATGCCGAGTTCCCGCTAATGCGGACCACATCCTTTAATTAACCTTTAAGGGGGATTTAGACACACAAAAAAACCCTCAAGCCTATAATATTTCTTTTCCCGGCCACAGCCGGTATTTCGAGGCGGATTTCTTCTTTTGCGATTCGCATGTATGTTATTGAGCGATTTAAAAATGTATTGAGACTCGGGCTATGGCCGTAAAATGATCGAAATCAAAAAACGCTGCAAAGCCACATGGGTTTACTATTCTACTGGACATACCTACAGAAATATTGGTTGTTCATTTATTGTTTCTTTCATGCGCAGTAATTGGACTATTGTCGTGAGGGGGTATGTTGTGCTCACGGCATGGCGGGTGAGAGTTGGATGAAGGCGGATGAAGATGGATGAGGAAGGCTTTTGCACTAACACCCCGCGGTTTTCACCACAGCAGGCGCTAGTCTGGAGGGAAGGTTAGCTCCCCGCGGTTTTCACCACAGCAGGCGCTAGAGGTAGTGGCTCCCCGCGATTTTCACCACAGCAGGTACTAGAGGAGAGGAAGGTGTCCCGCGGTTTTCACCACAGCAGACACCAGGAGGATGGAGGCTAGCACCCCGCGGTTTTCACCACATCAGGTGTTAGAGGAGAAGGAGGCGTCCCACGGTTTTCACCACAGCAGGCGCTAGAGGTAGTGGATCCCCGCGGTTTTCACCCCAGCAGGCACCTGGGATGTGGGTGCTAGTACCCCGTGGTTTTCACCACAGCAGGTACTAGAGGAGAGGATGGTGTGCCGCGGTTTTCACCACAGCAGACACCAGGAAGATGGAGGCTAACACCCCACGGGTTCGTTCGGGCAATGTCGACCGGGAGCAAGCTTGTATCGGCCCGCTTGCACTTCCTTTTTCCACCGCTCACATCACAACCCGCGGGAGCAAATCCGTAGTCGCCCCGGTTTTCACCACAGCAAGTGTTAGAGGAAAAGGAGGTGTCCGGCGGTTTTCACCACAGCAGGTGCCAGAGGAGAAGGAGGTTACTCCCGATTTTCACCACAGCAGATACCAGGAGAGAGGAGGGCACCCCGCGGTTTTCACCACAGCGAGTGCATGGAAAGGTAAGAGAGAGGGCGAGAGAGAAGCCGTAAGTCGAGGGTCTGCCGGTCGAATGAGGAGCTGGGCCAGAAGGGCCGTTTATATAGGGACTTTTCCACCCGTCCCCGGTCCACAATCGGCCGTTATGACCGTTGAGGAGTGATGGCGGTTGATGGAAAAACCCCTTCGGCTGCTTTCCCCTTTGCGCTGTCCAGCTCAACGTTCCCGTCGTTTATTTGGTTGAATCTTATAACAACATTACAGGAGGGGAATCACGACACCTATTTTTGATGGTTTCCACCGTGGTTTCCACCAATTTTGGACCCCAAAAACACGAAACACGAATTAAGCTCCTGTTTTTGACAAATTATCTTTGGTCGTTGATAGTGCCATTTAACTGTCTTGATTCACCTGTTCCTACTATTTCTAGTATTATTATACAAGTTTATGTTGATTTCAGACAATTTCCCAGGTTTTTGACGGTATGAAATGTATGATTAATTTTGGTACAACAGTTTTTCTAGTTAACATACAATCCATACAATCGGTACATACATACATACATATAGTTTTTTTCGAAATGTTCTAGTCTTTTATCCCCCTTCCCCTCCTTGATAATATTCAGCTTTTGTTGATAGATATAGGTTACGTCCTTCTATCTACTATGGAGAATCTAGTCACCGTAAATATAGCAGTACCAGCAGGAATAACAATTGTAAGATGAAAGACTTAATAATTAACAGCATAACACAAAATTATAGACTATAATATAGTCCTACGTCTTGCTATTTTTATATTATAAAAAACAAGACATAGGAACACATCACAAACTCAGGTCAAAAAATCGGACACTATAACTCCACCTCAACTAAAATAGCCTTTAATTGCCTTGCAAATGCCAAATCAGGTAAATTTCTCATTTTATGAGGCAATTTATTGAAAAATCTAATACCATTTTGCAATGGGTCCATTTTTAATGATATCGCGAGGCGTGCAGAAGGCAGACGCAAGTCCTTGTTGTGGCTGGTACAATATTCATGGACATCGGAACTGTACTGGACTGAATGGAGCTCAAATTCCCCTTTACAGACAGTCATAGTGTAGAGAGAGGGAACAGTCAGACAATTCATTTTTTGAACAAATCTCTACAACTGACTCTACGTCCAACATTGAAAACTATTCTAATGGCAGATTTCTGCATTCTAAAGACCTTCATTGATCCACCAGAATTACCCCACAAAATCACACAGAAAGCAACACCAGGAATGATACCGACTTCGACAAGCGACGAAGAGCAAAGCAAGATGAAGATGAGCCTGCGCAAAAAAGGTCAATGTGATGATTCCAGGAGAGTCGGCTGTTGATCCAGAAGCCCAGGAAGCTCACCGAAGGAATGGCAGGACCGTTCAGACAGAATTGAAGATCCTGAGTCTTTTTACTGTTCAGTGTGAGAGAGTTGGCAGTGCGCAAAGCCTGGAAGAACTCATCAGCTGACTGCATATTAAAAGTGAGGGCGTCAGGGCGAGGGCCATATGCAAGTACGGTCATATCATCAGCAAACAGATATATTTCCGCTGAAGTGTCAGTCCTTCCCCACAGTGCCAGACCTCCTTCTCTTCAACTGGAGGAAGTTGCTATACCACACAAACAGACTGACAGATACCTTGGCCTGCAGTTGGACTCGAAATTGACATGGGGAGGAAAACCCACATCATCGATGTACTCCAGCCACTGAGGCACCGCTTCCGTCATCTGCATTTCCTCCTCAACAGCAACTCTCCTCTGCCACTACGCCTCAAGCGTATAATTTATTTAACTGTTCTGCGCCTTGTTTGGTTGTACGGTTTTCAGGTATGGGACTCGGCGTACAACTTGCAAATCAAACGCATACAAACGTTTCTGGGCTCCGAGTGATTTCGGGCGCCCAGCCTTACGTCAGGAACTCGCTCCTCCACAGACCTCCAAAACCCTGAAGGAAATGACCTGCTGAGTACTACCTACCGTAAGTTATACTCAACTACGCTGCACCATCCAAATGAACTCATTTCCCACATCCCTAACAACCCCCCTCCTCCTAGACCGGGGCGACGTCTGAAACGCAAGAGGCCACCAGACCTACTCTGAATTATAATTACATGCCTATTTAGTTAACGTTATATATTTATTCCATCTAAAAATTATTTATACTTGTTTTCCTAGACTGTTTATTGTTACTCCTATGTTATTTATATATTGATATTATACACTTAAATAGCGAGTTATTTACAGTGGGGGCTGCCAGTGGACAGTAGCCCACAACACCTTTCATGAAGGATTGTTCCTTCCTTTGATAATTTGAATTTGCAAAACTGTAATGTATCAGAATATACAATAAAGTTCTCTATTACTTGTCCAAAAAATTCCAGCGAATGGAGAACGATTTTCGTGCGATGAAAACTAACGAAGTTACTACACCCATGGCAACGGGTTGGTTGTCAGTGAAACGGGTGTCCTAAAGATGCGTAAAGCTGCTTGTAGTAGAAGTATGTAAAATCGATGTATACGACTCATTATGATTAAATGTTAGACATCGTACACAAAACGCTTGCGTACAAGTCCGCAACACAGTGAGACATTTTCATGTTGTATCACAAGCTTTATCTTATTGGCAGTAGGTAGGTAACTAAGAATCATTCTCGTTTGTCCTTTCTTCATCATCAGAAAAGAAATTATAACTCTGTTTGGTGTGATTTCTTAATTTTGCGCTCTTTCACACAAAATTGTTTTCAAACCATTAGACTCAGTTATTTAATAAAAGCAATTTATTTAAGTTAGTAAATTGCAATTTCCTTTTCCTCTCGGATGACAATCGCGTTTGTAGGAATCGTTTATGTTTGTCTATGTCGGTGGTGTCTGGCGAGAAAGGAGTATCGATAATGAACTGACGAAACTCTTCCAAATCCATCGTACACTACGTAATCGCAATTTACAAAGGAACCTGTTCACACACAAAACGGGTAATCGCAATTAACAAAGGAACCTCTTCTTAGTCTTGATTCAGGACTTGAAAGGAAATACAACTGTGGTGAATGTAAATTTTGACGCACATCCACTACGAGCGGCGTCGAGGGGGGATGTGCCCGGTTTGGTTATGGGCGTACCACCACCATGCACGGAATCTTTTCGGGAGCGTTGCCTGGTTTGGTTATGGGCGGACAACCACCATGCCCAGGATCTTTTTGGAAGGCTTGCTCGGTTTGGTTATGAGCGGACCACCACCATGCCCAGGATCTTTTTGGAAGGCTTGCTCGGTTTGGTTATGGGCGGACAACCACCATGCCCAGGATCTTGTTGGAAGGCTTGCTCGGTTTGGTTATGAGCGGACCACCACCATGCCCAGGATCTTGTTGGAAGGCTTGCTCGGTTTGGTTATGAGCGGACCACCACCATGCCCAGGATCTTTTTGGAAGGCTTGCTCGGTTTGGTTATGAGTGGACCACCACCATGCCCAGGATCTTGTTGGAAGGCTTGCTCGGTTTGGTTATGAGCGGACCACCACCATGCCCAGGATCTTGTTGGAAGGCTTGCTCGGTTTGGTTATGAGCGGACCACCACCATGCCCAGGATCTTGTTGGAAGGCTTGCTCGGTTTGGTTATGAGCGGACCACCACCATGCCCAGGATCTTGTTGGAAGGCTTGCTCGGTTTGGTTATGAGCGGACCACCACCATGCCCAGGATCTTGTTGGAAGGCTTGCTCGGTTTGGTTATGAGCGGATCACCACCATGTCCGAGATCTTTTAGGGTGAATTTGCTTGGTTTGGTTATGAGCGAATCACCACCATGCCCGAGATCTTTTAGGTAAGGAGAGAGATGAGTTAAGGATGAGAGAGAGTAGTCAGCGACTAGAGGAGAGTGTAGAATGGTTAAAAAGGCGAAGGAGGCGAGTATATATAGGCTTGGGAGCTATCTCCCTCCATCCTCCAGCTAGTGGAGGATGCCGGGGATCCCCAGGTTGTCCCTCAGCTCTCCTGCGTCTTCCGTCCCCACTTCTGAGTTTATTTGGCGAGATCTTAATTTTCACATGGTAGAGTTGTCGTTCTGGGAGGATACCACGACAACAATTTTAGGGATAATCTACGGAATCATTTAGGGGGTGCATGGTTACCATGATCCGGGTTAACACAGTGGTGCAAGGTTACCACATTCGATACTAGTAAACAACGACTTTCTTCATTACTTATGTTGCTGACTACCTTGTTTACCCACCTTTTTTTCATTATTCTCAGCTCAGCTACCGCGCAAGGTACCGGGGTACGGTTAACAAGGAAATATTCAATAAAATCACACAATTCCAACGAGTGGTGAACGACTTTTGTAAGATGAAAAATTGCAAACATGAAGTTCTGTAGAAACGAATCGGTTGTAAGCGAAAATCATCGGAAAATCATCGGCTTTTTGGTAACGCTTTTCGAGTTTTACTGTGTGCCAAAGTAAAGACATGAAAATGTCAACAACAAAAAAGTGTCAGTGAACTGGATCATTGATTTAAAGCAAAAACAAAGCTGGCCCGAGAACTGATCCCTGCTTTACACCGCAAGGGATATTCACTGCCTCAGAAATCAGCGTTCCAGAGACAGTGAGCCAGTGAGCGTAACAATTTTATGTATATATGCATATATATATAACGATTACCTACAATTTTGCTCTTTTCAAAATGGCAGGAAGCATCGTCGACATCTGGTTGGACAGCACACACTATTCGGATTTAATTTCAAATCTGATGTTTCACTTCTGGAGAAGGGGAAAGAGTCGGTTTAGTGATAACGGCTGTACATAAAATACCGAAATATCTTCCTTCATTGTGTAGCTACAGGACAGGGATTTCGAAGTATGTAAATAAGCAAATTTGTTGCCTAATTTGTTGATTTGTTGACTATTTGTTAGCTGTTTGTTGTTCGGCTGACATCCGAAGTTGAAGGCCCATAGAAAGTTCATCCCACTTAGCGTTTATTCAATTGATAACCCGAACTCCTACGGCGTCGGAGGACTCGTAACTAACAGGAAATTTCATAAATACGGGGCCATTACAGTAAAACGAATGTCCAGAAGGGTGCGTGGGACGGTGGAGCGAGGCGCGGAGGGGACTACAATTCACACCTCAACTCCCCGCTGAGGTGGCAAGAACACCGGTAATTTTCACCGCGGGAGACGCCCTTACAAACTCTCATCACCGAACAGCTTTCTGACGTTTTTTGGGGGGCAGCCTCCTCAAAAGGCGGCCTTTTGTGTCTGCCAGCCACCACCTGAGGTTTTACGTTTCGAAATTTCGGGGCGAGGCCTCAATTAAATAATGAAAGGGAAGGCGATAATTATGATGAATAAAATACCTAAGCCCGCAACATCGGAGCATCGAGTTTAACGAAGAGAATTAAGGTCAACAGGGCCGTTGGCGGTGAAAAATTCACCAGTCGACCAATTGCGGTAAGTTCGCTGTGGACGTTGAGATTCTCCCTGGGATCATAGAGCCAGTTTCCAGTGAAGGCCTGGGGGGCCTATTCACTAAAAGAGATAGTGAAAATATATTAGACTAGGTGAAGGACGGGGATCTTGAGGTTCGGTCGAGAAATAAGATCAGATGGGTTTAGGCCGACGTTTCGATGTATTTGTACATCATCTTCAGGGCTACAAGAAAGAACCGAAAAAGGAATGTTACACTTGAGACTATTTCAGTAAGTGCCAGTTATGGTGATAGATGGTGATAGCTAATAATGAAATTGAATGTTGTTCGAAAAGGAATGTTGGGAATTTTTAGCAACTAAATAAAAATTCAGTACAAAAGCAAAACAGAAGTAGGTGAAATGCAATAAAAATGTAGGGAAATTGCAATAAATTGCAATACAAACGTAGGTAGGTACCTTAGGTGTCATGTGCAGTTGTTCCCAATGATGACTATATGAACGGCTGATATTAACACATTAACATTAACTTATGAACTTAATTTATTAACATCGATGTTATATTATAATAATGAATGTCGTGAGTCCCTCCCGGAACTCCAACTCAGTAGATTTAAGTTCTCGCTAAAAACAACCCGTAGAAATAAGGCTCTGGCAATAAACGGTAAGAGTGGGGCAACCGACGCAGGATCCGGTGCACAACCTGGGGCCCCACCACCAGGGTGGTGGCTTCAGGGTCTATATAACCCCGGATCCTGCGCCATTTTCGCCATTCTACGTCTCCTCTAGCTGCTGGCTACTCTCCCTTCATCCTCAAACCTCCTCTCTTCAAATTCAACTCTCAAATGCTCACACAGTAAATTCACACTCACACATTTCATCAGAGTTAGGTGGAGGTCTCACCCTTAACCAACCCTGATGAAACACACTACACGCTCGGTGGAGGTCCGCCCTTAACCGCACACACACACACACACCAACCAAATTTCACGCACCTCATGCATTTAAATTCACTTACTTAAACTCATTTCAATTAACCTTCTCAACACACGCACGGTGGAGGTCCGCCCTTAACCGCAAACACATCTAAAAATCACACACACCAAATTTAGCTTTAAATTCACTCCTATCCTACATCCAACTAACTCCACCTCTCATGGTGAATTTTACACACACATAAATTCACCATAATGAAGAAATAACAATAATATATATTATAATAATGAAGAAATATATGTTATTTCTTCATTATTAGATATAATATAACATTGATGTTATATTACAATAATGAAGAAATAACGATAATATAATTATATTACAATAATGAAGAAATATATGTTATTTCTTCATTATTAGATACAATATAACATCGATCTTAATAAATTAAATAATCACAATTCATCAGCCGTTCATATTATAGTCTGTTTGCGTCCGTTCGGATGTACAAACCTAATACCTATTATCCCGCAAAATTTTATACAACTGTTTAGAAAGAATATTGTCGTGAGCCGGTGTGGTCGGCTTACGGCACGGCGGGTGAGTTGGATGGGGTTGAAGTTGGATGAGGGTTGGAGGGAGGATGTGCTCCGTAGGTGACTTTTTCTAACGCCCCGTGGTTTTCACCACAGCAGGCGTTAGTTGGAGAGGAGGTTAGCTCCCCGCAGTTTTCATCACAGCAGGCGCTAGAGGTAGTGACTCTCCGTGGTTTTCACCAGAGCAGACGCCTGGGAGGTGTACCCCGCGGTTTTCACCACAGCAGGTGCTAGAGGAGAGGAAGGTGTCCCGCGATTTTCACCACAGCAGACGCTGAGAGGAAGAAGCGAAGGTTTTTGCCACAGTGAGTATTCAAGAGGGATCACCCCGCGGTTTTCACCAGAGCAGGGGCTAGAGGTAGTGACTCTCCGTGGTTTTCACCAGAGCAGACGCCTGGGAGGTGTACCCCGCGGTTTTCACCACAGCAGGTGCTAGAGGAGAGGAAGGTGTCCCGCGATTTTCACCACAGCAGACGCTGAGAGGAAGAAGCGAAGGTTTTTGCCACAGTGAGTATTCAAGAGGGATCACCCCGCGGTTTTCACCAGAGCAGGGGCTAGAGGTAGTGACTCTCCGTGGTTTTCACCAGAGCAGACGCCTGGGAGGTGTACCCCGCGGTTTTCACCACAGCAGGTGCTAGAGGAGAGGAAGGTGTCCCGCGATTTTCACCACAGCAGAAGTTGAGAGGAAGAAGCGAAGGTTTTTGCCACAGTGAGTATTCAAGAGGGATCACCCCGCGGTTTTCACCACAGCAGGAGCTAGAGGAGAGGGAGGTATCCCGCGGTTTTCACAACAGCAGATACCAGGAGAGAAGGAGCACCCCCGCCGTTTTCACCACAGGGAGTGCAACAGATGATAGGAGGGAGAGGTCGAGAGAGAGAGAGAAGGTCGAGAGAGAAGTCACAAGTCGAGGGTTGGTCGGTCGACTGAGGAGCTGGGCTAGCAGGGCTGCTTATAAAGGCCCCTTTCCACCCGTCCCCCATCCACAATCGGCCGTTATGACCGTTGAGGGGCGATGGCGGTTGACGGAAGGGACCCTTCTCCTACGTTCCCCTTGGCGTCGCCCAGCTCGTCGTTCCCTTCGTTTATTTGGTTAAATCTTTCAATATTACACAGGAGTGGTTAATGTAGAGATTTGAGAGGAACCACGACAAATATAATTACCAGTCCTCAGGCTTGTTATTCATTGACCCCAAGCAATTTCATTAACCCCAGTCGTCAGATACGATCAACCGAATATCAACTTTATTTTTTTCTCCGGAAATTCCGACGGACGAGGGAAGTATTTCAGAGTGCTGTGACGCAACAAACATCTGAATTCTTACTCAGCTCGAGATGACAGACAAGTTCACCAGAAGGACTGGGCGAGCTTCTCCGTGGGTGGTCTACAACCTCCTCGGCTCGGGGGACTTACCTACTTACATATCTACCATCAATTCCACATCCTCCAGCCCCAACGGATTCTGCTTTCACAATGAGCGTGAATACGAGGATACGAACGTATTCAAATCCAGTTCGTCACGGGTTTGGGAAGAACAAGCGGCAGGTGTGGGAAGAACACAATCATTTGCAATTCGGTTTCAAAGAAAGATCTTTTTCATTTTCGTTTACTTAGTATTTTCAGTTAATTTATTTTATTTACATAATAATAAAACTTGGAGTCTTACGTCTGAGCTCAGTCGATTAAGGAACCTAATTCGCGCTTTTAGCTCGATAATCGTATTTTCCACGCCACGCTGACGGGTCGTTTTCGATGGAAGCAAACCAACGAGCGTTCGATGCCCTGTTTCGCGACTGTTCAGATATGTACCGGTTAACATACACATTGTGCTAAGGAGCTTCTTCAAGAACTAAAGGTAAACATGAACGCTGAGGCTCTCAAGGAATCAATAAATTAGATTTTGTTAAATAAAACGCTCATGTAATTTCATAAAAATAATACCAGAAAGTTTCATAATAAAATAAAAGAGTTTTTCTTAAATCAAGTAATAACGAATTAAAATTATAATTGTTCAGAAGAACTGCTCGAACGCTGAAGAAATCTCTCCTGATTTGAAAAAAAACGCTGCAAATCCCTGCACAACGGTTTATTATTTTGTACAGAATACCCTTCTGTTACAGATCACAGCTCTCCGTACAGATAACCCTTATATATATAACATATGTACTATTCTACACATATTATGTAGATCGCAGATCCTCCGTATAGGTTAGTACCTAACCCCGTACTCGTTACTAGGTACCTACCTAAATCACGAGTTAAATGTTGCTAAAATAATTCTGTCGATCACAAGCAGTAACTAAAATGGCAAAAAGAAACGCAAATAGTGAAATTTTGAAGTGAAATTGTTGATGTGGAGTGAAAAAAGTAAACGTACCTACCAACAAACTCCAGCCCCTTCTACGTAGATGGTATAATCAACCGTTGTGTAATAATGTACCGTTGTGTAATAATCTACCCATCAATAATACTTCAACGTTTGTTCAAGTTTCACTACCTACCAACAAACTCCAAATGAGACATCATTTTGGTTTATTATTCTGTGAATAATACACCTATGTAATCGCTCAGCAAAAAATTGTTATAACCCCCCCGCAAACTTTTTTCTTTTCCGGTTCAAGGTGCGTAGATTCAAAAAATGCAATGTCCGTCCGCCGTCCGCCGTACGCCGTACGCCGTCCGCCGTATCACGTGTACAGGCTTCATTTTCGGTCTAAAAAAGTCGTTCTTTCGCACACATGCTCCATTTGGGCCCTAGTTGTGTCCCGAAACTTTTCCGCCCGATCGGAATATACCCAGGGGTGTTGTGAGTGAAAATGTGTGTAAAAATAGGTGCTTTTTGCGTTTTAGCAACATGTTGGTAACATGAGCTTTTGAGGTATCGTTTTCCATGTTTTTGGGGACGAGATGATCGAATATGAGGTCGATTTTGGCCAAGGAGTGGAAAATTGAGGTTGTACCAGATGTTCAGCTCCCAAAATTGATTTTCTATGAGTCAAAAACCTGCGAAATCGTCTGAAATCACCATCAGTTTGTAGAATAACACTAGAAAAAGTGTCAACACGTGGATCAAGACGATTAAATGCCACTACCAATGATCAAAGTTAATTTGAAAAAAAAAAAAAAAGATCGTACCTACCTAATTTGTGTTTTGGGGGCCAAAATTGGTGGAAACTTTCAGAAATAGCTATTTCAATTATTTCACATGAAACAAACAATAAATGTACAGCCAACATTTCTGTAGAATAATAAACCCCATGTGACAAGGACTTTGCAGCGTTTTTCAAATGAAATAATACCACAGAACAACCAACTCGACTCCATGCTCTGTGAATATAATCAGGTGATCCCTAGCAATGATTTTATCTCGGGCCAATTCCTGATAGTTAGCGCGTCTCTTGTGATGATATTTGGGCTGAATGTATACAATTTCATTCACCCTCCTGTTGAAAAAGCCTGTCGGTGCAAACTTCTGGGCCTTACTGTGAACTGAACGGCTGGACATACGATGCTCCGGGTGGTCTTTAAAAACTCCCAAGTTCGAGAACTATTTAAAACCGTAAACAAATTCGAGAAAACGGCGTCCTGGAGAGTTCAACCCCTATTTTTCACCCCTTGGAGATGAATGACAGTAACGCCGAGCTTCGAGGACCAACTAGACCCCAAATGGGACCTATAAACCGAATTTCGTCAATTTTGGCTCATGGTAACTAAGAAAAGTGGCCCGTACGGCGGACGGAAAGAAATTTTTTTATTGCATTTCCGGATTCTACATAGGTACCTTGAAACGGAAACCAACAAATTTTGAGGGGGGTTAAAAAAAAATTGTTCATGCTCGATTCCAAAGGTTCATTACCTATTGAAAATAATAAACCAAAAGCAGCATAATAACTACCTTTCCACGAGACACATTAAATTTAAATGATGGAAGAGAAGCGTTCTGCTGCAGTTTGATAAGATGGTTAACCGAGGTTCATAATTTATTATTAAGAAATACTCGTGAAAAGAAAATCACGTTCTAGTGACACCTCCCTGTCCATTCTCGTTGAATGTTGGAACTAATCATTCGTTGTTTGAACTTCGATATGTCCCCTTCATATCCCAGCATTATTTTTATTCAACCAGTCAAGGAAGCGTTAGTTTTATTTTACGAGATTACTACGACGTTATTTTTACATCCAAGTATATCAATGTAAAGCATGTTAGATGAAAAAGTTTTTGTGAAATTTGACAGGTTGTAGGTATTTTTTCGTTACCTCAGTAGAACTTAGAATATTTTTCACAATTTTAAATTTTGAAATTTTCAAATGTTCCAACTGATATTGGCCAACATTTTAAGTAAATCTGACCATTGAAAACAGAAGAATCTTACAGGAAATATAACGATATTTCAAACGGTTTAATTGGATTTGTGTTAGTCTCAATATGTTCGAATTTATTACCTAATGAAAAGTTGTAAAAACACAAATTGCCGGATATCTTTAAAACGAAGAACTTATCCTTACCACTTTCAGAGATTTTATATAAATTTTTCACGACTAGCCGTTTTCACCGATTTTGGACCCCTGAAAACTCAAATTTGACCCCCTTAGAATTGTTTTAAATTGCTCATTTTCGAATCCATCCTTTTGTTTGGCAATACGAACGTTTTGGCGAAATTTGGAACTGTTATCATGTACCGACGGTCACACATCTTCTGGACTGACACATAAACAAATATATATATTTATATATACAGGTGAGAGCAAGTGTAAGTTCCTTGGATATCGAGGCGCAGTCAGGTTGAATTGAATAATGCTTTATTCCGACGTTTCGATGATTTATTTCATCATTATCAAGGAAATCTACAAAAATAAAACAAAATGGATACTATTACTGAATCTTAAGGGATATTTTTTGAAAGCAAAAAGATGAACATAAATTGATAACAACTGTTTCATATTAAAATGTGGAGAAAAAATTGTTCAAAATTGAATTTTACCTACTGTATATGCTGTTTTAAAATAATACTATTATTAGGGTTTTAATTCTATTACATGGAGTTTTGTTATATGAGTTTTGTTTATATGAGTTTATATATACATATATATGGCTTACATGGCAGAGATGGCTTACATCTATTTACTAGGCGCGTACAAGGAGCCAGGCTTGAATTTTCAACGAAATTAGTTTAATTTTTTAATTTATTAATTTTTAATTTTTTTTTTTTTTTTTTTTTTAATTGCCACAATACGTTCAGACACAGAATAAATACTTCCAAACACTAAACCTAAATAATCACATACTTACTAAAACTGCAACAAGGTACATCCCAACTACAACTTACAACAGCTACTATAACTTACCAACTATAACTTACCAACTATAACTTACTACCTACTTCCACCATAGCGCCTTCCTCCATAACGATACCTCCAAATTAAGAAGACATCAAAATGTCCACCTCTTGTTTCGAGTCGGATAACCACCTTCACTCTCCTACTCGTGATCACGACAAATCGCCGAAATATAAAGGTGTTTTAAATTTTATTTAAATAATTTAATAATAATTTAATTTTGTTGGTTTATCTTTCTTCTTTGCCTTTTATTCAACGTGTATTTATATATAATATCTATAAAACAAATACCCAGATGAGCACACGACAATGACGACATTTTTTCTCCGCCAATACCCGTGCGTAAGAGCTTTGTTCTTCACCAGTAAATATTATTGAGGTAGTACCATTACGATGGAGGTTAGTCACCTTGAAGTTGTTCAGATGTATTTTCCTGAACCAGAACTTCATACTACTTTTCATTCCCCCTTTTCCCTCTCATATTTTGATACCCAGAAGTACCTATGTCATGTGGGGACCAGTGTAACAGTGTGGGCTGTTCTCGATACATTTTTTCTTCCGGTGGAGATGGGATCGGTTTGGGGAAGCCTAATCTATATCCCTTCATAACCGGTGGTAATCTCGCTGGTCTATGAGGGGGACTCTCGGGGACCCACCGTCGCACTCTGTCACCTCTTAAGGCTAAATGTAACGACAAGTTAGTGAGATTCTCAGATAAGAGATGGCAGCACTATCGGGGGCAAATTTCCTTGACTCCTCACAGGAGAACGAATCAAGATATTTTGAATCTGAAAATGGATTTGATAAGATATCAACCCATAGTTTGGACGAAATCGGTTTAAAAAATTTGCACAGTTTTTTTGCGCACTGTTCAATAAATTTTTTGATTAAATTGAGACTTTTTCAAAAATGTCGCCTTATACAGCAGTGTGCCCATGCATACAGTGTACAAATCCGTTTTCAGAATTGAGATTGGTCAAAAATTACGATCGTAATCCTTAAGATTGGCGAAACAATAGTAGGGCTGACGGGGTGGAGGAGTGCGCTCGAGCAAGGGGGGCAGTTTGGTGAGGTGGTGCCGGCCGCCTGGACCCCTCGTATGAACGTTCTCCGAATTCTCCTACTCAAGGTCGGCATCAAAATCGAGTCTTCCTGATGTTGGTTGGAAAAGAAGTTTTGTCTGTGAACAGGATTGGGTCAAGCCTTGTCTCACGTTTGTGGACTACGAGAAAAGGGGGGCCTAAGTTGGGGGTAGTAGATTTCGTTTTTTTCTTGTAGGGGATGTGACTGATACGCAAAATCCATGTTTTTGACAACGGTGGCCCCCAAAACTTTGGTCAAAATGCGAGAAACCTCAAAATTTTCGCACTTTTTTGTTTTTCCCCCATTTTGGCCATGATAGAGCGCGTTTTTGACAAAAAGTGTACATTTTGAAACTGAATTAGATTTGCTAGAATACTAGAATAGGCTCGGTAGACTCAATAGTTTCCGAGATACAGCTAAAATACCATACATACCACCACTCTCAAAACCGCGTTGTGAAATCCAATTTTCTTTCTCGTATTTTTCGCTATATCTCCAAAACGTATTGTCACATCCGGAATTTAGTAGTGAAGTATTTCAAAACTCAAATAATTTTAGATTGTATTGCAAGTTGTGTCCCTAAATACATACATACAGACTACATACACACTTTCAAAATAATTTTGTTACTTTTGCGCACTGCAACAATTTTTTATTGTTCACAAAGATTGGCAGGTACCTACAACAGCGTGCCTACATGCATATAGATGTTTCAAAAAATACAAGTCGATAAATCTTTCATATAGGTACCTACGCGAATTTTATGGGACAGCGTGTAAAATCATAGTCCATGAATCTAGTCTTGAAAAATTAAACTGGGTATTTCAAATCTGAGCAGTATCGAAATTAGGGGACATATAGGTACAGATCATCAAACACTTGAAACATTTCTGCTGTTGAATATACTATATTTGCTTTCAAAATAAAGTATTATACTTTGAGGAATTTTCATCCCAAGTCCTGGGTAGGCTCCCGTATTTCCAGCGAACGTGGTATCCTTGGATCAATAATTTCTGGGAGCAGAACATTTTCATAACAATATTTCAACTTTGTTATCATTTTGTCCTCCCAGAATGAGCGATCCCTTTGTATTATCTCGTAATGTAGATCCCTAGGGGTCCACACTACGAAAAAACAACGCTCTCTCATCGTTATTTCCAATTGTCCTTGAATTTGGAAGAAGTAGTCGCTAGTTTTTTATCTTTACCCAAACAAAAATTTTGAAATTTGTGTCCAGAGTTTTCGCTCTGGAAACACTAAAGTTTTGCACCATAGTAATGCACCAAACAGACTCATGAAACCTACTAAACACTATGATCGCAACATTTTCCATGGAAATTGGGTAACGGAGTTACGAAATATGGACGCACGCGTTGTTGTAGAAGTCCATTTTTGTGAAGCCAATTTTTGTTGGAGCAGTGCAATAAAGTTTTGGCACATCAAAAACATCAGGTAGGTACATACTGTTGGCAAAGTAAATACCATTCAGATTCATCGACTATAATAGTTATGTAAACACAGTTGCATAAACGTCACCTGATTTCGAAAAAATCAAATCCAAATCAAATCGAAGTGTCGGCTTCTTGGAATTTGGGCAACCTTTTTGGCGAGTTCATAAGAGGAACTATCTAGGTACTCTGTAAGCAGATACCTCGTGACATGGATATATGTGTAGGGGTTATTATTATCTCTATCTCTATCCTTATTATCCTTATTATATTATAAATTCGAATCTTTGTCTGTCTGTGAAACTGTGATTCTTTTCACGGCAAAAAGCATATTATACCTATTTATGTTATCACAATATATGTACAAAAGTAAATAAAAAACGCTGCAAAGTACTTGTCACATGGGTTTATTATTCTTGCGGACATATAGAACTGTACTCCATCAATATCAAAATGTCAAACAATTTTTTCACCATTTATAAACAATGTGCCAGTAATTCGTTTTTCCCGTGTTTTTTCCGATACTTTTAGGTAACAAACATCCCTAATATAGATACCATCTTTGGACCAACCCCCACCTACCCTCCAAATTTGAATCAATTCGACCATTTTTACAGTAATTATGGGCGTTCAACGGTTTTCACTTCAAAACTCCAAAAAAACGCCTCATTTTTGCCAGTTTTTTGTCCATAAAATCCAAACCGTTGGTCCGATCGAGCTGAAAAGCTTGCGGGCACCATGTCTGCCCTAGATGAGTATTTGGTGCAAATTTCGACTCAATTGGATCAATTTTGAGGCAGTTATGCGTGACACGGCGGACGGCGACGGACATTGCATGAATCTAGACACCTTGAAACGTGTAAGAAAAAATTTTGAGGGGGTGTTCCAAAAAATTTTTGCTGAACGACTACATAGGTGTATTATTCACAGAATAATAAACCAAAACGATTTATTCATCTTCTAATAGACAATCACACTCTAGGATACCGCACCAAGCCAGTTTCCGAAAATACCAATTTTGGAAAAAAGTTTCTAAAAATGTGAAATTTGAGCCTATTTTGAAAAATATGTGCTTTTAGGAATCACGTATCAAAATTTTAGGGACGTATCGACAAATTTGGGAAAAATCGAAAAAAGACTTATTTTTGGCGATTTTAGCTAAATGGCTGAAGCGATTTTGACGTACTAAACTCCAATCGACGCGCAATTTTATGCTCCTTATTCTAGCATAATGATAGTGAAAATAGTTTTCGAGAAGCGAAAAAGCTGAAAAAGGTCCGAAAATTTCGCAGTTTTTTGGCTCTCAAAAGTTTAGTACAAGCCAGAGTCCGTCGCAAACTCACATTACTCGTATTATGCCCAAATTCGATTAAAATAATTTCCAGCTAGTGCACATTTATTAGGCAGCAAGCACAAGTCCAATTTGACTTGGCTATGACCCAATCCTGCTCACACACAAAACTTCTTTTCCAACCAACATCAGGAAGACTCGATTCCGAGAACGTTCGCACGAGGGGTCGAGGCCCACCTCACTAAAATGCCCCCCTCTCCGCGCGCACTCCTCCACCCCGTCAGCCCTACTATTGTTTCCAATCTATTGTTTCACCAATCTTAAGGATTACGATCGTAATTTTTGACCGATCGAAATTCTGAAAACGGATTTGTACACTGTATGCATGGGCACACTGCTGTATAAGGCCACATTTTTGAAAAAGTTTCAATTTAATCAAAAAATTTTTTGAACAGTGCGCAAAAAAATTGTGCAAATTTTTTAAGCCAATTTCGTCCAAACTATCGGTTGATATCTTATCAAATCCGTTTTCAGATTCAAAATATCTTGATTCGTTCTCCTGTGAGGAGTCAAGGAAATTTCCTTCATTTTGGTGCTGCCACGTGGTGGCAGGTTTTGCAACTAAAAGCGTTACATTTAGCCTTAATGAATGGAAAGCATTACAGTTTTACAGGCTACCTCCCTAAAAAGTGTGCCTATTATTCTGTGAATACCGTAATAATATACCGAATAGTTAAACCGACAAAAGCTTGGCTCAATATACGTGTTTTTTGCTTCCCCACTACCGACGTTAGGGATTGGACCATTGGATTCGAGATTCAGTACTTAAAAAAAAATGTATGTCTTCCAAAATGAAAATATCCACTTCTATTTTGCGTTTCTGTGAATAATAAACCAATGTATTCGCTCAGCAAAAAATTTTGATAACAACCCCTCAACAATTTTTTTTCTTTTCTGTTTGAAGGTGCGTAGATTCCAAAAATGCAATGTGCGTCCGCCGTATGCCGTATCACGTGTACAGGCTTCATTTTCGGTCTAAAAAAATTGTTCTTTCGCACACAAGTTCCATTTGGCCCTAGTTGTGTCCCGAAACTTTTCAGCCCGATCGGAATATACCCAGCGGTGTTATGAGTGAAAATGTGTATAAAAATAGGTACTTTCTGTGTTTTAGTAACATGAGCTTTTGAGGTATCTTTTTCCATGTTTTGGGGGACGAGAAGACCGAATGAAGTCGATCTTGACCAAAGAGTGGAAAATTGAGGTTCTACTAAATGTTCAGCTCCCAAAATTGATTGTTTATGAGTCAAAAGTCTGGAAAATCCTTTGAAATCACCATCACTTTGTACAGTTACTCTAGAAAAAGTGTCAACACGTGGATCAAGACGATTAAATGGCTCAACCAGTGATCAACGAAAATTTGAAAAAAAAACGCTGCAATGTCCTTGTCACATGGGTTTATTATTCTATTGGACATACCTACAGAAATGTTGGCTGTTCATTTATTGTTTCTTTATTGTGCAATTATTGAAATGGCTATTTTTTATGGTTTCCACCAGTTTTGCCTCCTAAAACACGAATTAGGCTCGGCTTTTCCTTTCAATAGATTATTTTTGATCATTGATAGTATCATTTAATTATCTTGATTCATCTGTTCATACAACTTCTAGTGTTATTATACAAATGTATGGTGATTTCAATTTCCAATGTTTTTGACTCATAAAAAATGTATTTCGGGAGCTTAACCCTCGTTAAAACCTCAATTCTTCACTCTTCGGTCAAAATCAACCACATATTCGGTCTTCTCGCCGTAAAAAACATGGAAAACGATACCTCACAATCTCATGTTCACTAAAACCTCAAAAATCCCTCGAAAACCCCCAATTTTACACGCATTTTTCTCCCATAACACCCCTGGGTGTATGCCGATCGGGCTGCCGTGTTTCGGTGGACAACTAGGAGCCAAATGTGTTCCCAAATGGGGACCCAAACTGTGTGAGGAAGAACGACGGTTATAGACCAAAATTTAACGTAAATTTAACGCTGGAACTTCCTTAGAACCTCAATTTTCCACTCTTTGGTCAAAATCGACTTCATATTCGATCTTCTCGTCCCCAAAAACATGAAAAACGACACCTCAAACGCTCATGTTACTAACAAGTACCTATTTTTATACCCAATTTTCACTCATAACACCCCTGGGTATATTCCGATCGGGCTGCAAAGTTTCGGGACACAACTAGGGCCCAAATGGAGCATGTGTGCGAAAGAACGACTTTTTTAGACCGAAAATGAAGCCTGTACACGTGATACGGCGGACGGCGTACGGACATTGCATTTTTGGAATCTACGCACCTTGAAACGGGAAAGAAAAAATTTTGAGGGGGGTGTTATAAAAAATTTTTGCTGAGCGATTACATAGGTGTATTATTCAGAGAATAATAAACCAAAAGGAGCGTAATTCGTGTTTTGGAGGCCAAAATTGGTGGAAACCATCAGAAATAGCTATTTAAATTATTTTATATGAAAGAAACAATAAATGAACAGCCAAGATTTTTATAGGTATGTCCAGTAGAATAATAAACCCATGTGACAAGGACTTTGCAGCGTTTCTTATGTATTCTGTCACTTCGCACTCTTTTAAATCGGTTGATCAAATGAAGAAAACCACTCGATGGTAAAACAGCCCATTCCGCTCTTCCCCCAAACTCCGCCTCTGAAAACCTCCTGGGCTCCTCTCAGAGTCCAATCAAGACTAATGAGCCGTTCTTTATTTAGCCACCGGTCTTTACCTTCGTCCCACCCGTAAACCACTTTACATGTCAAGACAGCCTTTTCCCCGCACCGGACTCCCGGATCGACATCCCCATTACCATTTTTCTCCTCCACAAAACCAATAAACCGTCCGGACTTGATTACTTCATCAGACTCCCGGGCCCGGACCTCCGTTCCCCGTCTCCACACGGTTCTTCCATAGAACAACGATAACAGAGGAACCCGCGGTAATAAAAACCCCTCCCGTGTACCCATTAAAAAAAACCCGAAATCCTTTCAAAGCATTTCTACGGGCCTCTTTTTGTGCCCGAAGAGAATGGCTTCTGACCATCCGATTTATCCGTCTCGACCATTTCATCGCGTCGAATGGACAAATTATTCAAATGAAACGCCGTTGACAAGTGGGTGGTCAGCGCCAACTCCTCACTTTTCTGAAACCCCCTCAGATTTCTACTCGTTCAAGATAGTCGAGAACCCAATAAGTTCCAGTTTAGAGATGTGTAAGATGCGCTCAGTTCCAGGAGTTAACTCCCACCAGTTCAATCAATTCTGGGATGCGTTCTCTGGGATACGTTCATTAGTTCAACCGAGTCCCTAGTCCATAATTACCCCGCCCTAAAAACCACGAAAATGGGGTTTATACGTTTGATTCCGTAATAATATACCGAATAGTTAAACCGAGAAAAGCTTGGCTCAATATACGTGTTTTTTGCTTCCTCACTACCGAAGACAGGGAAGCCTTGGATTCGTGATTAATTAAAAAAAATGTATGTCTTCCAAAATGAAAATTTCCACTTCCATTTTGCGTTTCAGACATCGAGGAACATTTTTGGTTCCGTGTCTGCCTGTCTGTCTGTGGTCAATTCCTTGTAACGCCCATAACTACCCGAAATAATGGTCGAAATATGCTGGAATTGGGTGCGGGTTGGCACAGACGGTCCCATACCAAAATCATCGAAAAAGTACTGTAACTTTCGGCTGCGCATGCGCAAACGTAAAATACTTGAAAAGCTCATAACCACCCTAAATATAGTTGAAATGAGTTCAAACATAGAAGGTCGATTAGGAATGATACTTTGATAGTTCCAAATGAATTTCATTGGAATCGTAATGTAAGTTTCGTCTGCGCATGTGCGAACATGAAATGTTGACCATTTCCTTGTAACGCTTCTAACAACGCGAAAACAGTCGTACAGAGCTGACATTTTGAGGGTACACGCGGGTTGGATCGCAAACGAACCCGTTTCAAAATCATGGGAATCGTTCCGTCTGCGCATGCGCAAACGTGACATTTTTGAAACGCCCGTAACTACTTTAAATATCGTTGAAATGAGCTCAGATTTGGTGGGATGATCAAGAATAATTCTTTGATAGTTCCATAAGAATTTCATTCCTCTGCGCATGCGCGAACATGAAATGTTGCCCGTTTCCTTGTAAAGCTTCTAACTACGCGAAACATAGTCGTAGAGAGCTGATATGTTCAGCTGAAACGTCGACATCTAGAGCAAAAATTAATTCAATTGACCAAATCAATTCAGGGTTCCCCAAACCCACTGAGCATGAACGGTTAATTGAAAACATTCACGGCCGCGAAAAATTGATTAAAACCACACTGCTACCTTCATCGCGAGGTTATTGTTTTTCCAATGAAACTATAAAATTTACTATAAAATTTGCAACCTACTTTCCGACAGATAACGCGCCTTGGGAACTGGTTATGAATGAAAACGGCACTAAAAACTATGAAAGATACCTCGGGCTGTTTAAAAAAAAACGAAAAAAAAGTGAAGTAATAATCACGCGAAACTCCGACGGATATTAAACTCCTTATTTATTTTCGCGTGCTGTGTGGAGCGCTTAATGCGCGGCCGATAGGCTCGGTGCCCAACGGTTGAAATTCATCCCATTAATGACCTTTTTCAGGCTGTTAATTCAAATTTCTCGCCTTTTAATAATTGTTTGTATTTGTTATAAACCTATTTTTTCGTGCTTTTTTTTCTCTTTTTTTTCAGGGTGATTTGGGAGATTTTATGAGCCTGTGACGGTTGCACGGGGCAGCGGTGCGTCGTGTGTATGAACGAAATTTCTTGCGAGCACCCACTGGAATTCAACGTCGTTCAGATCTTCAATGGAATCAGCTGAGGGGCCGTAGACATATTACATAACGCACTGGGGGTGTCTATGCCAGCTTTATAAGCACATTTCAACCTTAATTAGATCTGGCGCGCACTCGTCATTGGTTGATAATTTTATATGAATATTTTAAAATGAAAAAAACGCTGCAAATTATTACACAACGGTTTATTATTTACATGTATAGATGCCCCTACTGCGTAGATCACTGTTTTCTGTGGTCAATACCCTCTAGCTCCCTCCAGGGAAGCCCTAAATCGAGTACTGGAGCCGGCCTGGGAATTCAAGTTACATACAAATGCGCTGGATTCAATAATTCAATCATTAATTTATTACATGTAGTTACTCATGAAGCATAAGGTTGGTTTACCTGCATAGATGCCCCTTCTGCGTAGATAGTATAATAAACCGTTGTGTAATAATTACCCAATAATAATTCAAAGTTTGTTCAAGTTCCAGAAGTACCTGTCAACAAAATCCAAAACAGCCATCATTTTTCAAATGGAATAATATCGCAGAACAACCAAATCTACTTCATATAGCCATCCGTATTTATAATCAGGTGTTCCCTAGCGATGATATCCGGGCCGGATTTATACGGTTTGATTCACAATCGTGTTGGCGAAGCTTTTCGTTGCAAACGAACGGCTGGTCGTACAACGCTCCGGGTGGTCTCAAAAAATTCTTTAGTTCACGATCAATTTAAAAACGTAAAAATAAACGATACCCTTCTATTGAAAGTTTTCGAGCTACGGCGTTCTGAAAATTTCAACCCCCATTTTTCACCCCTTAGAGATGACTGACAGTAACGTCGAGCTTCGAGGACCAACTACACCCCGAACGGGACCTACAAACCAAATTTCATTAATTTTGGTTCATGGTAACTAAGAAAAGTGCGAAGTACGGCGTACAGACAGAAATTATTTTATTCCATTTTCTTCTAATTTCCAATTTGATTCACTGACCAGAGGTAAAAAGCGAATTGCTTAAAGTAACATAACCTGCTGAGGTGAAGGTTATACTATGGATGCTATATGGATCCAGTACCGTTATGGATACTATCGATATATCGTTGTTACATGTTAGTAACAACAACATATCAATAATAACCATAACGGTTTGTAACAATAACATATCAATAGTATCCATAACTGTTTGTAACAATAACATATCAATAGTATCCATAACTATTTGTAACAATAACATATCAATAGTATCCATAACGGTACAGGATCCATATAGCATCCATAGTATAACCTTCACCTCAGCAGGTTATGTCCCTTTAATCAATTGGCTTTTTCTCTCTGGTCAGTAAATCAAATTGGAAATTAACACCTATCCACCTATCATACTTACCTTTGGACCACAAGTAAGCTTAAAAATATTTATTATAATTTATATCTGTACCAAATGTAACACCTTAGACATTACGCTAACGAACTGCTGCCATCTTCCAATAAATCCACATGAATAGGACCCATATCCTGGATAGAAACGTTGTGGGAATTTTTTTTTTTTAAACCATCAGAAACAAGACTAGACTGGTCATTCCTCAATCCTGAATTGTGTTCGTCAACCTAGTCATCAGAAGCAACTTATTATACATAACCAGGGGCGTTGGGTCCAAAAGGCCCCGATCCCCGGTTCCCAAAAAAACTGTATAAGGTATAGGTAAGTTTTAAGAAACTTCTTTGTTTAGTTGGCATTTGATTTCCCTCCCTACACTGTACCTAGAATTTTTCACAAAGTTCAACAGCGACTCGCCAGATTTCTCTGGCTATGGATATTCAGTATTATAGTAGAGCATCCATGGTGTGCTCCATAGTCCAAGCGTGTTATCGGAATAAAGCGACAGGCAGGTCCTGGGACCTGGTGTCACCATGGAAACTGAGAAAAGTGGCCCATCCTCGCATGCTCAGTAGAGTAAACATGTTATTTTCCACGCCCACATTGGGCCCAATCTCCAAAATCGGTCGTTTTCACAATCGATTCGATCCCTTCGATTCAATTTGTTGTAGTTTTTCTTGAGGGTGCCGCGAAGAAACACTTCATGCCAACAGTGGTGGTTAAAGGTTGTGTTTTCTCTTCTTATGCATTCGATTCGTCATCTCCATACGAGATTCTTCTTCGTCTTCTGATTTGTTTTTGTTGTGAATTACATTAGCTTTGTCTGTTGAGTCTGTTGTCAGTTTTTAATTTGTTGCGTCAAATTTAGCGCGTTTTGCGTTAGGTCCGGTTCTGATGACAGATTTGTATTCCTGGTACACACGCACCTTGTGGATCAGCGTCCCAACACACAGATAACTACGTAGCTTCAAGTCAACAGCTTCTCCAGTCAAGTAGGTACCGGCTGAAGGGTCATTGTTTTGTTATATTTTAGTTTGCTATATTTTTATAACACATGAATTCGGTGGCTAATTTGCAGTAGAAGTTGTGGACGTTTTCGTACGACGGTAGAGTGTTGATTAGAAGAGCTTTGCTGAATATCACTTAATCAGTAAATAAGGGAAGGGTGTTGTTGCCTTGGGGTATTTTGTAGACAAATCTATTGATTTTGTGTTCTGGTTTGGTGCCCCACCGTTTTCAGACACCACGCACCGCTACTGTATATACATATATACATATATACATATTTCCATGGTGTTACCTGCTGAAAGGGAGAATACCAGTCTGGCACCAGTACCTGTGCGATGACTCCTTCCTTCTCGTCCCTCGACCTTTCGGAAACCACTGGATTTCCGCCTACCAACCGGCTGTCCTTTTATTTATGAGACGGTCGACTTTAAGACCAGTAGCGCCGAAACCCAAGTGCAAAGAAAAATAAAACTGTCCTACACCCGAGAGTCCAAAGGATTCGAAGGGGGGACCTCGTTATTAATTAGTTTCAAAAAACAGAAGCCCAAGTGGGACGGGTAGGTAAATTCTGTTATCCCGACCCTTAAAAGCCCGTCAGATCGGCGTCTTTTGCCTTCTAATGACCGCCAGATAACAGATGTCGTGGCTGAGATAAGCTTCGTTTGTGTAAACGCAGTATTTTACGTTCCGGTCGGAATAAATCAACTTGAATAAATTGGTGAAGAGATGGGAAAACTGTGGGGAATTCGGGGAGCCCATTGAGGGAGGCCACCGGCTCGCATCGGAAACCTGACGGAATGTGTGAATCATTACCTGCCCATCTCAATCATTCGAAAATTTCAATTTAGCAGAAAATTACCCGAATTAAGTATATTTAATAGCAAACTGAAATTATTGGAACTGGGAACTGGTACTTTACCTCTGGGGTAGGGACTACGTATTTTGAAAAATTACGATACTTGTACTTAATAAAATAATAAAAAATAGGTGCCTGTCTTTATAACAGTTTCTTCTATAAACATATATCACTCCAAACTACAGAGCCAACTCTAAATGGGCCGTTTAGGCCCAGTGGTCACCCTTCAGTGGACGTTATTCGTGAAAATAAGGTACTTATTGCCGATCCCTGATCTTTTTGAGCAGACAATGTTATTTATATAAGGGTTCGGTTTCGACAATAAAAGTCCTTAATTCATCAAATCCTTTAATGAGGAGCTTTGAACAGCCCTCTGGCTATCATTGTCAACTCTAAAACCAGCAACAACAAGCAACCATTAGACAACTAGAGAACGTTGTGAAGTTATAAAATATACTAATGACTCATTAAAAGAAAGTACTAAATTCTAAAGGAAAGTACCAATAAAATAATATACTTATACGACTTACCAACTTCTCAAAGAAGAGATTCAATATGGGGTCTGCAGCAGACACCAACTACCACTGATAACAGAGCTCCCTGCCTCTAGCGGTAGTGCCAACCACAACAACCCCACATCATGCCTCATCCATGAGTCGCTGGTAAATACAAACTGTGTTATTAACATCTGACTTCAAGTTAATTGAATTGGGATCTTGATTGATATGGAAAGCTTCTAATATTTTTCTTTTCCGGAAATGTGATTCCCTGTTGATAATTTTTACATTTTGAAAATCAAAGGAATGATTGGTCTCAATAGCATGTATGGAAAGTGCTGTGGACGTTTCCATATTGAATCTCTTCTTTGAGAAGTTGGTAATTCGTATATTTTATTGGTACTTTCCTTTAGAATTTAGTACTTTCTTTTAATGAGTCATTAGTATATTTTATAACTTCACAACGTTCTCTAGTTGTCTAATGGTTGCTTGTTGTTGCTGGTTTTAGAGTTGACAATGACAGCCAGAGGGCTGTTCAAAGCTCCTCATTAAAGAATTTGATGAATTAAGGACTTTATTGTCGAAACGGAACCCTTATTAAGAAACCAAATAAGTCCACCCAAAGGAAAGAAGAATTTAGTTATTTATATATATATAAGCCAAACGAGGGCGTCTGACAGATTAACCCTGGTTTTGCCTCGGTGTTTCACCACACTGGAGCAACGATTTTAATAATAATAATAATAATAATAATAATCTTTATTGTGCATGAGACTTTGCAGTCTATATAAAGCACACATGAATTACATGAAAACAGACACTTAATAATTCGAAAGGCGCTTTACACACAAAAGGTAGTTATTGGAATTTAATTAAAGGAACATTAAAAAACCACAGTCATGCAGCATGGCTATAAGAGCGAATTTTCGAAGTTTTCGGCATCTTCCTCCTCCGCCTAAAATTTTCTGGAAATTAATTTTCGGCCAATGTTTTCCCAACTTGATACCATACAAAATTAAAACAGGAGTAGTTTTAAGCAAAGTAAAATTTGGGGTGGAAGGAGGGGGAGGGGGAAATCAAAAATGTTTTGAATACCAGAAGAGTAGGTATTGGGTACGTAACAAATTTTTTGTTCCATTTTTTGCCGAGTAACACCTCGGTTTGTAGATTTTCCAACGCTGAACACGATGGTGAAGTCAGAATTGCGATATCCCATTCCGTTATCAGATTAGAGCAGACGAACCAGGAAGAACATCTCAAGAAATAACCACGTTCCTTCATCTTCAAAGTACTCCAGTTTGAGAACGAAATGAGATATCGCAATTCTGATTTCACCATCGTGTTCAGCGTACAAAAACCTTAAAATGAGGTGTCACTTGTCAGACTGTTTCATTTAGGGAATTTATGGGTAATTTTCCCCCCCTAAAACTCCCCCTTAGAGTGACCCGATTCTGCCCATCTTCGAACTTAGCCTGTCGATTGCCAAGACAGATTTTTCGTGCAAATTTGAACTTTTTGTCTCAATTCTTTCGAGAGTTATCGTCTGGAATGACACATACATATATAAATATATAAATATATATATATATATATATATATATACACATAATTTTTGGTGTCTTTCGGCAGTGAATTCAGGATGGTCTGAAACGGATTTTGGTATAAAAATCTTTCAGAAATTCGAGTTTTAAAAATTTTGGACCGAGAACAATTAGCTTCCTTTTCTTCGAAAATTCGCTAAAAAAGAAGGGGGGAGGTGCATTTGGAATAGGTCCTAGGTTACTAATAATATAATTACGCATCACTTAGATGCTTACGTACAGCTGCCAAGAAACGACCCAAGGTGGGCAAAGACCGCACAGAGACAGCTAGCGCGTTCCAGTACCTAGCCCCCGAAACTCCGAAAGAGTGAGCTATAAATCTACTCCTGTGTTGGGGAATCAACAAAGCATTTGAGCGGTTCGAAGAAGCCAGGCGAATAGTCGTGTGAAGGTATGGAGGGAGACACCCTTTAAGTAACTTGAAAATCATCTTAAGGTGCCTGTATGTGTAATACTTAATTATAGGCAGACACAAAAGTTTTAAATCACCTACCGAGTGGCGTGGCTTTATGTTGTACACATAGCGAAGGCAAGCTTTATAAGCAACTTCCAATTTAGGGTTTAAAGGCGAAGAGATACAACATGAGAATAAGGAAGAACAGTACAACAAGTGAGGGACAACTAAAGCATTGGTATGTCTCAGTTTAAAAAAATGTGGAGTAAAATTGGACATGCGGCGCAGAGAGTGGAGACTCCCATACACCCTTCTACACATCTGAGAGATCTGAGGCACCCAGGACAAACTGGCATCAATGAGCACACCCAAATTCTTCACCTGTGATGAGAAGGGGACCACAACTCCGTCGATTAAGATAGGGGGTAAGGGATCTGTAGGAATCACGTCTTTGTAGACAACAATCGCCTGGGATTTACGGGGATTGATCTTGATACCATTATTTTGAGCCCACTTAGAAATAGACATGAGTTCCCTGTTGATAAGTTGTATAGAGGAAAGTAGGATTTTACTCCTATTCCGGGGTAAATTTATTTAATACTCTCCCTCCAGCTATATTACCAATGAATGTCTTCAAGAAGAAATAAAAACTACATTATAATTCCAAAATTAGTAATTAACTTTTTTGTAATTTGATTGTTTTTGCCAAGAGTCAAAATTGTGTTTTCATTTGTATTATTTGTTTTGCATCAAACAGATATCCTAACTAACTCTCATCATTGTAACATGGCTCCAACTGTTAACACAAGGTTACCTTAAATGGAGTTGTGGTGTTTGGATTATTACAGTGTACCTCATGTAAAATGTAAACAATTAAAAATAAACGGGGGAAAAAAATCTGACCTTGGCTACGACATTTCACCGAGATGGTTGTATCGGCAAACAAATTGATGAGTTCGAAGATGGGCAATTTTCGAGAAAAAAAAGTGCAATATGAGTTCAAAATTTGTCAAAAATCAAAAAAATGTTTAGCAATCACTAAACATTGAGATAAAGCCACTATAAGTGGCATCAGATGCGTAATTTCGGCAAAAAGGTTAGTGACGGCAAACACGTGAGTTCAAAGATTAGAAATTTTCTAATATAAATTCCAGTTTTTGTGAGTAAATAATCGCTAAAGATGGCTTAAATCACCAAAAACTGATCCTCAATCAAAATTTTGATTCTCGACCAAAATTTTGATTCTCAATCAAAATTTTGACGGGGGCTCAAAAATATTTTTCACAAATTAAATCAAATATGAGGGGTTGTTAGTCAAAGCGCTAAGAACAGTCAAAAACTTGGTAGTCAAAGCGCTAAGAACAGTCAAAAACTTAGAAGTCGCCAACTTCGAAAATTCGCTCGTATGGTCATGCTGCAAGACTGACACCATTTTTTTTTTATTACAGTCAGTTTTGTCACTGGTGAGGTAGGTATACGATTTATTTATGGCCGAGAACCAGAACCCACAGTACGTTACTTCGCTTGGTATAGGCTAGTATGGAATTATAGCCCACGAATTACAGTACGAAATTACAGACAGAAGATTTAATTATAATTAATAATTAATTATTATATGAATAAGTAAGTAATATGGATAAGGCATAATTAATATTTAAATAAGATTTAATTAATATAAGCAAATTAAATATTTAAATATCTACTAAATTAAATATTTAAAAATTGATTTAAATTTAAGATTTAAATGAGAATTAAATCTAGATTAAATATTTAAATGCGATTTAAATATAGAATAAATATTTAAATAAGATTTAATTAATATGGATACGTTGTTGGGTGTTATAAAGATATTTACCGAGATGCACCGGAAGGGTAATCCAGCTAATGCCAGCTATGAAATCCCAAACGGCAAATATCGAATATTCAACTCGTTGCCGCAGTCAGCTTATTAGCTGTAACCGCTCGAGCGTAACTTACTGCCAGCTCCCGCAATCACGAGAAGAAGAAGAAGAAGAAGAAGAAGAAGAAAAAAAAAATAACCGATAAATACAATTGAGAGATATTTTCCTTTTAGAATTAATTACGAATGACCAGGTGAGAGCGGCAACTTCAAAGGGCGGAACTATTTGAAATGTGACGCGCCGTTTGAAAGTTTTTCCACGATGACTTTTCTGCTGGTAGGAAGCCTATTTACAACGGGTTTATAGCTGTTGGAGGTTGTTTAGCGGCTCGAGGGAATGATAATGTTTTCATAGGTACTACCTAACCGCCCAGTCCTAACGTGGGTCGTCAGAAGTCGGTAAAAATAGCAAAAATTACAAAAAAAATCAAATGACCCAAAGTAGCGTAGAACGGTGACTCAAGGCAAGGACCAATTTAATTTTTTTTAATCGTGCAAAATTTTGATCGGTAAAAAAGTCTGCCAAGTTGGGTGGGCAGTGTAGCTTCTTCACTTATTGTAACACAGACGTGTAGAATCAGATGGTAAAAAAATGAAAATGATTGAATATCAATAAATAGAGTAGTAATAAATTACCTAACATGCGTGACAGGATCAAACATTTCAACATGTTTTCAATATTTCATGTTCGCACATGCGCAGACGGAAGTTACAGTACGATTCCAATGTAATTCATATGGATCTTTCAAAGTATTATTCCTGATCGGCCCTGCAAGGTATGAACTAATTTCAACTATACATAAAGATAGTTATGGGCGTTTCAAGTATTTCACGATTGCGCATGCGCAGATGAAAGTTACGATACGATTTCAATGGTTTTTATAAAGGGCCATCTGCGATCCAACCCGCATGTACCCTCAAAATTTCACTTCTCTACAACTATTTTTCGCGTAGTTAGAAGCGTTATAAGGAAATGGTCAACATTTCTTGTTCGGGCATGCGCACACGAAAGTTACATCACGATTCCAATTAAATTCATGTGGATCTATCAAAGTACTATTCCTGATCGACCCTCCAAGTTTGAACTCATTTCAACGATATTTAAGGTAGTTATGGACGTTTCAATCATTTCACGTTTGCGCAAGCGCTGACGAAAGACAGTATTTTTTCAATGATTTTGGTGTGGGACCAACTGAGATCCCATCCGCACCTACCCTCCAAATTTCACCCCATTTCGACCATTATTTCTGGTAGTTACGGGCGTTACAAGGAACTACCACAGACAGACAGACAGACACGGAACCAAAAACGTTCTTTGGTGTTTGAAACGGTGTTTGTCAAAAGCGCGAGGTGGTCCAAAAACACCTAAAATTTTTGGTATCAAAAGCGCGAATTCCAGAAGAAAGATTAGGTTCATAAGCGCCACTGCTTCCTGTGTCAAAAGCGCGAGCTGGAGCCGTTACTTTTACTTACGCAGGTACTGTTACTGTTACTTTTACCAACTACCTACCTACTACCTACTGCTGTACCTACCTGAATCAAGGGAACAGGAATTAAAAAAATCAGAAATGTGAAAAAATGATATATTAACAACTTTTTTGTCATGTTTTTAACCTCTCAAATATAAAGTTGTTATACAGTGAAACCTGGATATAAGGAATCGCAAGGGGAAAGGATTTTTTTCCTTATATAGAGGTTTCCCGTACAACCAAGTTTTCCTTATAACCAGGTATCTTGCTACTGAAATTCCTTAAATAGAGGTTCTTGGAAGTTTGAAGGAAAATGCAATTTTGGAAGCATAAAATTGTAATTTGGAGTACGCAAATGTAACACAGCGTCAAATTATATTTTGTGTTAGGTACAAAAATAGTCAGATGGACGTTATTGCGTGGGCTGCCCGAAAAAATCGGAAATTTTTGTTTGCTTTTCAGTCTTTGTCGTCTTGACGCGATTCTCCAGTTCATGGATGTAGTCAAACGATGATAAATCACTCTCGTTGGACTCAAAGAATCGTTGTGCTGTGGCTAATGCAGCAAGAGCTTCCTTTTTGGTCTTCTAACAAACCATTGCTGCCTTTAAACCCCGAAATGTCCAACTGCGAAGCAAACTGGTGGCCTTTAGATTTGATTAATGCGCCACTTACCGGAATATCTTGACTTCTGCATTCCTTAATCCAATCCACGAGGCACTTTTCAAGTTCAGGAAACTCTGCTGTACGGGCACGTTTCACCTTTCCATGTCCCTCAATACATTCGCTCTCGATGGATTCTTTACCCTGTATGATTCTGCACAACACTGACTCCGAAATTCCGTATTCTTTGGACACTGTTTTACGCGATTTACCGCTCTCCGCTTGCTGAACAATCGAGAGTTTGTCACTCTTGGATAGGATCTTGCGTTTAGGCATCGTGTAGTCGCCACGAGAAGAGACCACGTTCGAACGACTTGAATGCACAACTGACTTGAATACAACTGACAAGGTATTTGGTGGCATGATGAACATCAGTCGAACAAGTCAATAAATATTGACTCTTGAACTTGACACCTTGACATCCAAACTTGCTTACACAGAGGTATCAGCTTATGTAGAGGTCCCCCTTCCTTATATCCAGGTTCCCCTCAATCACCTTCCTTACACAGAGGTAACGAGTGGACAAATTGAATTCCTTACATGGAGGTCAAAAACTTCCTTACAAGCAGGTTTTTGGCTTCCAAGGAGGAGGGACCGCGAAAATTCCTGCTTACATACCTCCTTACATCCAGGTTCCTTATAGCCATGTTTCACTATATATTAAAAGAAATTTGAAATAAACCCCAGGAACAATGACAATGTGTAAGTGGGAGTTATGTAAATAAACTGAGTAGGCAAACATTTCAATGAACAGAGGCCTGGGTCTTGGACAAAAGTCGCGACTCCTCAGTTCGGCGACGATCAGCGAGCGATAGTAGCCTAGGAAACACGTTATCTGCTTCAATAACTGTTACTTTATTCTGTTATAGTGGCTAGCGCATTTAAATCTAAATACCAGCAGGGAACTTCGCGCTTTTAAGCATGAAAAAATTTGCGCTTTTCAAACGCATTCCAAGAGGATTAGCGCTTATGATACCCACCCGTCTGAAACGCAAAATGGTAGTGGAAATTTTCATTTTGGAGGAGATAAATTTTTTTTAACTCAATCACTAATCTAGGGCTTCCCTGCTTTCCGGTAGCGAGGAAGCAAAATTGTTAGTCCTAAACAGGAGGTAATTCGCTAAGTTTAATCCGACACGACAACCGTCAGAACGTTCGGAAACGACAGCATCCAGAAACCTCCCAACAAGACAAAGCGGCTGGCGGGGCCCGCTGGACCCCTGCCAACTCTCAAGGGGCTAACTATCCTGTTAACTTGGTCGGAAAATAGATTCGAGTTGGGGGCCACCCTCGTCGTAAACCGGACACGAAATGCCGACTCTGAACCCCTCCGCCACCCTCTTCCTGACACGTCTTTAAAAATATTTGGATATCCAATTTTCTCTTTTCCCCTTGTTTGTCAACTCCCCATAACTCGTTATACAGATGTTTCCCCTTTTGAAGACGTCCGGGCGGGTTCGGGTTTCTCAAAATAGGAGAAGGAAAATAGGATGCGGGGCTGAGGGCGTAACGGGCCAGTGGGTCAGTGCTCAGATATAACTGACCATCGAACCAATCAATACCCTCGTCACAACGAACTAAATCACTCACGACGAAATCACGGTAAACGTAGTTCCAATGAAAAATTCTACCAATTTTGGGCCTCACATTTCTTCCTTATTGGGAAAAACATCTGATTTCGCAGTAAGGGAGAAATTAAATAATTTGCATAGAGTGAATAGCATAGTGTCGTGAGTCCCTCCCGGGAACACTCCACCAGCAACTTTAAGCTCTCACCAATATCCTCATGTAAAACTTACTTTCCGCTAATAAACATCTGAGTGGGGAGACAGGCAACAGAATCCAGGGAACACAACCTGGAGCCCCACTACCAACTCCCCACAGGGAGTTGGAGGGAGAGGCCTCCAAGTCCTATATAACCCTGGATCCTGGAGCTTTAATTTCATTCGACACTTCCTCTAACCAGCTCTCTCTTCTCTCTCTCCTACCTTCCTCCTCTCAGATGATCGGTGGATTACCGCCGCCTGAGAATTTACCTTCTACCTCTACCCCTTGTCTAGATGATCGGTGGACTACCGCCGCCTAGACAAGCACCTCTCCTCACCTAGATGATCGGTGGATTACCGCCGCCTAGGTAAATTCCCTCACTCACCTCTATCTCCTCCCAAAGTCGTAGATGATCGGTGGACTACCGCCGCCTGCGACTTTTCTCCTTCACGCCACCGTGATGAGAATTTAAATTCATCACAGTGGTGAACCCGACGTTCATCCAACCTTCTACCCTCTCTTACCACCTCATGTGTCGCCCCCAGTCTCGTTCAGTTCGGTGTCCCCAATTTTAAATTCAAACTCAGCTTAAACAGTCAGTGTAAATTCGCAATTTTTGGCCCACCCTCACCGCTCAACTCCAGCTCTCAACTATCCGCCACACGCACCTCCGCTCCCGCCGATTGCGAATTTGAAATTCAAAACTAACACATTTTGAATTTTAGTTACAGCCATGGACCCGAACTCACCGACGCCGCCGCTCCTCCGGCCATCCCTACTGCAGCCGCCGACCGCTGCGACAACTGACGCAGCCGACAACCCCTTCACCAGCCTCTCGCCACCCGGCTCCTCCGCATCCGCCGCCGCCGCTGCCGCCGCCGCTGCGGCCGCTGCACACGCCGCCGCCGACGTCACGACGGCCTCGGCGTCATTCCCGCTGTCGCTGCCCCCCTTCTACACGCACGACCCCGCGCTGTGGTTCTTCCAGGTCGACGCTGCGTTTTCTGCCGCCAACATCCGCAGCCAGCGAACCCGCTACTCCCGCATCATATCCCTGCTACCGTACGAGATCCTCCTACAGACGTCGGACATCTCTCCCGACGCCGCAGCCGCATACGACGACCTCCGCAACCGCCTCGTCACGCTATACCAACCATCGAAGATCGCACGTGTCGCAGCGCTCTCACAGCCACAGCACCTCGGCGATCTGAAGCCCTCCCACCTCTACCGCCGTCTGCGTCATCAACTGCAAGACGTGATGACGGCCGACATCGCGCGGACCTTCTGGCTGCGAGCCCTTCCCCACCCCATGCAGATGGCGCTCGCCAGCCACCTCGACGGCCCGGACGAACCCCTTTTACGTCTCGCCGATACGGTCCACGACCTCACCGCAGCCGCCGGCGTCACGGAAGTCAACGCACCCCGCACCTCCACCCCGCGGCGGGACCGGACGCCGTCACGAGAGCGCCGCCGGCCCCCCTCCCTCCACCGGCGCCGCTCCCTCTCCACCGAGCGCCGGCCGACCCCCCCCATCGACCACCGACGCCAGCGCTCGCCCGACCGCCGCAACACTTCCCCCCCTCAGCAACGCAGGGGAAAGTCTCCAGCCGCAGTGGCCCCCTCCACCTCCGTTCGCCCCACCAGGACCGCCTACCTCCCAGCGGACCCCCCCCCCCACCGATGTTTCTATCATGTTAACTTCGGTGGGGAGGCCCGAAAATGCCAGCCCCCCTGCTCCTTCACCTCCAAGCAGGGAAACGCGGACGCCCGCCGGTAAATCCGGCGGGCCCCCCTCCTCGCCAACACGGGGGGGACCACAACCAACCCCTCCCCGCCCGCATTCACACCACCACCACGAAACCTCGTTACCCCTCCTACGCCGCCGCCACGGCTGCCAACCTCCCAGCCGCGCCTGCCGGCGCCGCCAAAACCCTCACCTCGCCATCAACCGTTCCCCCACCCCGGGACGGCCCCTCCAAGCCCGCCTCCAGGGCAGCCACCCTTCCGGCCGCCACTCACGCCGCCGCTACCGTTCCCCCACCCCGGAACGGCCCCTCCACGCCCGCCTCCAGGGCAGCCACCCTTCCGGCCGCCACTCACGCCGCCGCTACCGTTCCCCCTCCCCGGAACGGCACCACCCCACCCACCACCAAGAGGACCAGCCCCCCAGTCGACGCTACCGTTCCCCCTCTCCGGAACGGCAAAGGACCACCCCGCGTCTCCTTCGCAGGGGACCAACCGCCACCGACGCACCCGCCCATCACCTCGGACGGCCCAAGCCCCTCCCATCCACCAGACCCCACCGCCTCCGCCATTTTACCGCACTCCACCCCAGCTCACCAGCGCCTCTTCCTGAAGTGCGCTAAGACAAACGTCCCGTTCCTCGTCGACACAGGGGCGGCGCTCTCCATTTTTCCCAACAACATTCTCAGGCGACAGGCGCGTTGTTACCGGCAACTCCTCTACGCCGCCAACGGTACCACCATCCCCTCGTACGGGACGTACCGCTCATCCATCCACATGAGCGGGCTCGCGTACGAGTGGGAATTTACCGTGGCGGACGTGGAGAAGGCAATCCTGGGGGCCGACTTCCTCGCTTATTTCGGCCTCCAGGTTGACGTCCGTAACGCGCGCCTGCTCGACCCCTCCGACCAGAAGCCAATCCCCGGTTTTATCCACACGGTCGATCACCCCCCAACCCAATTCGAAACCCTCCTCCTCCACTACAAACCCCAGCGCCGCCCCTCAGCACATATCTCCCAGATTCAACACTTCATTGAAACCTCTGGTCCCCCAATTTCAGCCAAAGCCCGCCGCCTCCACCCCCTCCAACTGTCCCAAGCCCGGCGGCATTTTGATAAACTCATTGCGGATGGCATTATCCGCCCCTCCAAATCCCCGTGGGCTTCACCGCTACATATTGTACAGAAGCCCAACGGGGATATCCGCCCCTGCGGCGATTACCGCCGCCTTAACGCCAAGACCACACCAGACCTATATAACGTCCCCCACCTCCGAGACTTCTCCTCCCACCTCCACAACACAACCATTTTCTCAACCCTCGACATCTCCAGAGCCTTCCACCACATAAATATCAACCCACCCGACGTCCCTAAAACCGCCATCATAACGCCTTTCGGCCTTTTCGAGTACATAAAAATGGGTTTCGGCCTCCGGAACGCGGCCCAGACATGGCAGCGTTATATGGATAATATCCTGCGGGGACTACCGTTTGTATTTTGCTTCTTGGATGACATCTTGATCGACTCCCGGAACCCACAAGAACATCTGACACACCTCAAGCAAGTCCTCGACATCTTCTCCACCGAGGGGTTCAACATAAACACTCAAAAATGCGTCCTCGCCCAGCCCTCCGTCCGCTGCCTCGGCCACCAAGTCTCATCCGACGGGATCAAGCCTCTCCCAGACAAAGTACACGCTCTCACGGATTTCCCCCAACCCCGCACCGTCTCAGAACTTCGCCGTTTCCTGGGTATGTTAAACTTTTATCGTAGACACATCAAACACGCAGCACAACACCAACAACCACTCATACACGCTATCCCGCAACCGGCCAAAAAGAACGATAACCGCCCCATATCCTGGACCCCCGCCCTTACAACCGCCTTTCAAACTTGCAAAAAGGACCTAGTAGACGCCGCTCTATTAGCCCATCCCGATCCCCACGCTCCCCTCTCCATCACGACCGATGCGTCCGACTGGGCCATCGGGGCAGTACTCCACCAACACACCGGCGCCACCCCCCAACCCCTCGGTTTCTTCTCAAAAACTCTGTCCCCAACTCAAAAGAATTACTCCACTTTTGACAGAGAACTCCTCGCCATCCACGAAGCCATCAAGCACTTCCGTGACTTCGTGGAGGGCAGGCAGTTCTCTGTCATCACTGACCATAAACCCCTCACACATGCCCTCCTCCAAAATCGTAAATCCGCCTCCCCCCGTCGCCTCCGGCAACTCGAATTTATCGGACAATTTACGTCCGATATTCGTTATTTGCCGGGGGCCGACAACTGCGTAGCAGACGCACTCTCCCGCCCCACCCCCGCGCCGGTGGCGGAGTTACTGCCTTTCCCTTCCCCACAAACCCTAAAGTCACATCAACAACCCGATTCCGACCCAGCCCTCTCCAACCTCATCTCCGCCTCCAAACTCCAACAGCTGCCGCCCCTCGAGCTCTGGTGTGACGTAACGGCCGACTCACCGCGCCCTTACGTCCCACCCGACCTCAGGCGGCAACTCTTCCTCCACTACCATTCCCTCCACCATCCCGGCATCCGGGCAAGCCGAGACCTTATCAAAACACGGTACTTCTGGCCCCACATGAATACAGATATTCGTACCTGGGTTCTGGGGTGCCAGAGGTGCCAGCAATTTAAGGTCTCGGCTCACCCCCATGTACCTCCTCAACCCATTCCCGACTCCCTCCCGTGGGAACACGTTCACCTCGATCTGGTCGGACCTCTTCCCCCCTCTGAGGGGAAGAAATACTGCCTCACGATGATCGACCGTGCCACCAACTGGGTTGAGTGCATTCCCCTCGCCCACATCACCGCGGACACCGTCGCAACGGCTTTCCTCACCCAATGGGTTAGCCGCTACGGTTGTCCGCGAACAATCACGGTCGATCAAGGGAGGCAGTTCGAGTCCGCCCACTTCTCAGATCTCCTCCGTTCCCTCGGGATCCAGAAAATCCGCACCACTCCTTATCACCCCCAATCCAACGGGAAAATAGAGCGGTGGCACTCGGTCCTTAAACAAGCCATCTCCACATCAGCCACATCCCCCTCATGGACCAAAACCCTCCCCTACGTATTACTCAGCCTTCGCACTTCCGCCCGTCCTTCAGACAACACAAGTCCCGCACAACACGCTTTTCGAGACCCTCTACGTTTACCGGCCGACATTTTCCCTCCACACAACACCCCGTCCATTAACAGGGAACCACTCCACACCTCAACACCGACAAACGACACCACTTACCCCAAACGCTTTTACACTGCCACTCACATGTACTTGAAAGAGCCCGGCATGCATAAAACCTTTCAGCCCCTTTATGCCGGGCCCTTTCAAGTCATCCGCACAACACCGACCACCGCGACCCTGCTAATGGACGGGAAACCCCACACCGTACCGTTAGCCCGCTGCAAGCCCTCCCCTGTCCTCCCTCAACCAACATCAGCCATCAGTCTCCCGCCGTCCGTTTGCCATGCAACACTGCTCCCAACCTCACCTGTCACCCCCGTCGCCGTTTCCGGATTTCGATTCGGATCCTGAAATGGCGGCCATACTCCGGGACGTTTTCGTCCCGGACCCGCTATCCCCCCTACCCCCTTCGCCCGGGCCGACCTCATCGCTTCAGTTTGTCCCGCTAAGGATCTCCGGATTACCTCCCCGGCCCCGGCGGTGGAAGTACCCCCAGTGGCGTATACTGCGCGAATTTCGCGCAGCACAAGCCACAGGGGTACACCCTCCCTACACCCCCATCGACCCTCTAATGGCCCCCCTTCTCCACGAATTTCGCCTCGCCCAACTCATGCCACCCCCACCGCCCCTTCCAAGCAACAAACCCCCCGTCTTAAACAAACCCCCGCCCCCCGAATTTCAACCCCCTCTTGCTACCCCCCCATTTTCAATTTTTGACCCCCCAATTTCAAATTCTCCCCCACCAACACCCCAACCCACCAAACCCACAACACCCCCTCCCCCCCCCCAACACCGCCGGGGATATCCGCTATAGTTTCCGCCGGGACGAAACGGCCCGGGCGGCGAAACGGACGGAGGGAGCGTCCCCGCATTCCCCGCGTCCCGGCGGCCAAGTCCTCCGCCCCGCTCTGAGCAATCACGGCGGGGCCTTGAGATCTCGGGACAGTGCTTGTGTCTTATTTCCCCACACGCACTGTACCGAATCTCACAGCCCCGCCGTGGCCGCCTCAGCGCAGCAGCCAACTCACCAAACCACCCACACACTTCGCTACATTCAACCCACATCATTACACCACACTCACTACATTTCACCACACACTCTCCACACCCAGGGAACGGCGAACTTCAACACCACATGTTTGTACCCAACCCCGTTCCACTCTGTAAAAACTGTCCAAATTTGTACATACCAACCTTGTAAATACCGACCTTGTCAATACCAACCTTGTAAATACCAACCTTGTACATACCAACCTTGTAAATACCAACCTTGTAAATACCAACCTTGTAAATATTAGTCTACTATGCCATTGTAATTATTATGAATATAATTCAACTACACCACTACTGTACTTGTCCCCTACTTATGTTACTTATATCTTATATTACTTATCCTACTCATACTACTTACGTTACTGCTACCTATGTTACTACTTACTATGTTACTGCTACCTATGTTACTGCTACCTATGCTTACTATCTTACTACCACCTATATTACTGCCTCCTAGAATTAAGTCAGCCCTGTCACGTTTTTGCCTTCAGCACCACCGATTGTTTGCATAAGCCCTCAGCCTCTGTCACCTTGCGCCTTCAGCTCCACTTTTGTTTGCCGTTGCCCTCAGCCTCTGTCTCCTTGCGCCTTCAGCTCCACTTTGGTTTGCCGCAGCCCTCAGCCTCTGTCACCTTGCGCCTTCAGCTCCTCAAACATTGGTTCGAACTGGGGGGACCTCTGTCGTGAGTCCCTCCCGGGAACACTCCACCAGCAACTTTAAGCTCTCACCAATATCCTCATGTAAAACTTACTTTCCGCTAATAAACATCTGAGTGGGGAGACAGGCAACAGAATCCAGGGAACACAACCTGGAGCCCCACTACCAACTCCCCACAGGGAGTTGGAGGGAGAGGCCTCCAAGTCCTATATAACCCTGGATCCTGGAGCTTTAATTTCATTCGACACTTCCTCTAACCAGCTCTCTCTTCTCTCTCTCCTACCTTCCTCCTCTCAGATGATCGGTGGATTACCGCCGCCTGAGAATTTACCTTCTACCTCTACCCCTTGTCTAGATGATCGGTGGACTACCGCCGCCTAGACAAGCACCTCTCCTCACCTAGATGATCGGTGGATTACCGCCGCCTAGGTAAATTCCCTCACTCACCTCTATCTCCTCCCAAAGTCGTAGATGATCGGTGGACTACCGCCGCCTGCGACTTTTCTCCTTCACGCCACCGTGATGAGAATTTAAATTCATCACACATAGAAATTAGGTTTAAGTGCCACTCAGCTGATCCGGGGCCTGAGCAGCGTCAAGTTAAAGTCCTAAGAAGGCGACATGCCAAATTACAGCTTTATAGCGTGAATAGCATAGAAATTAGCTTTAGGAGCCACTCAGCTGATCCGGGGCCTGAGCAGTGTCAAGTTAAAGTCCTAAGAAGGCGACATGCCAAATTACAGCTTTATAGCGTGAATAGCATAGAAATTCGCTTTAGGAGCCACTCAGCTGATCCCGGCCCTATACTGCTTAAAGCGAAAGTCCTAAGGAGGCGACACGCCAAATTACAGCTTTATAGCGTGAATAGCATAGAAATTAGCTTTAGGAGCCACTCAGCTGATCCGGGGCCTGGGCAGCGTCAAGTTAAAGTCCTAAGGAGCCTACATGCAAAATTACAAATTCATAGAGTGAATAGCATAGAAATTAGCTTTAAGAGCCACTCAGCTGATCCGAGGCCTGAGCAGCGTCAAGTTAAAGTCCTAAGGAGTCTACATAACAAATTGCAGCTTTATAGCGTGAATAGCATAGAAATTAGCTTTAGGAGCCAGTCAGCTAATCCCGGCCCTATGCTGCTTAAAGTGTAAGTCCTAAGGAGACGACATGCCAAATTTCAAGTATATACGACCACGGGAATTGCGCCAAAAAAAGTCACATTTTTTTGTGTCACGAAAATTTTGGAATGACCCCCAGCCATAAGACATATCCATGTCAACACTGCAAAGTCCTTGTCACATGGGTTTATTATTCTACTGGACATACCTACAGAGATGCTGGCTGTTCATTGATTGATTCTATCATGTGCAATAATTGAAATGGCTATTTTTGATGGTTTCTACCAATTTTAGACCCCGAAAACACGAATTAGACTCCTACTTTTGACAGATAATCTTGATAAGATAATCCTACTTTAACTGTCTTGATTCACCTCTTGGTTCTACTTATAGTGTTATCACAATATCGAATGTTTCTTCAGATACCACGCATTTTCATTACTGATACTTTCATGTGAGTTCTCAAAATTGAAACAAATTGTCAAGGTAGGTACTGAAACAAAAACCTTACGTGAGATAGGAGTGATGTATAGATCGATAAATAGATAGATAGATGTTTATTAAATTTCATAAAATGCAATATAAATGTAGACACAATCAGTCAGACACAATCATGAAAAGAAGAAATGAAATGAATATAAACATTTTTTACTTAGTAAGCATAATTTGATGAAGCAAACAAACAAAATAATCGTACCTACTACTATTATCATTACTTGCGTTTATTCGTTGTTCTTTAATTCTCTTTTATCAATATTTAGTCTAAAATTTGGGTAATGTCATTCGATCTGATACCACCAATTTTCTTTCCATATTCCAATTTATCGAACCCATGGCATCGATATTGGAAATATCGAAAGAAGGTATCGATACCAGTGATTATCCAAAGTATCGGAACGGCAGTAATCACAACAACTGGAGACCAGGGGCGTTGCGTCAGTAAGGCCACTTGGGCCACTGCCCTGCCACCAAAAACACTGTATAGGTATAATAGGTAAGTTAAAAAACCTCCATAGTTCAGTTGGAATTTGAATTTCCCTCTGTACAATGTACCTAGCATTTTTCACAAAGTTCAACAGCGACTCACCAGACTTCTCTGGCTATGGAATGGAAATTCTATGGATATTCAATGTTATAGTAGAGCATCCATGATGTGCTCCATAGCCAAAACATCTTATCCGAATAAAGCGACTGTAATCGATGTCCTGCAATCGAAATCGAAACCTAGGCTCTTGAAACAGGCAGGCAGGTCCTGGGACCTGGTGTCGCCATGACAACTGAGAAAAGTGGCCCGTCCGTGCATGCTCAGTAGAGTAAAAATATTGTTTGCCACGCCCACTTTCGGCCCAGTTCCCAAAATCTGATTTCTACTCCAAAATCGTTCGTTTTCACAATCGATTCGATCCCTTCGATTCAATTTGTTGTTGTTGTTTTTCTTGAGGGTCCCGCGAAGAAACACTTTTCATGCCGACAGTGGTGGTTAGAGGTTGGGTTTTTTCGTCTTGTGCATTCGATTCAATTTGTCATCTCGATACGAGATGCTTCTTCTTCTTCTGATTTGTTTTTGTTGTGAATTATGTTCGCTTTCTCTGTTGTCAGTTTTCAATTTTTTGCGTCAAACTGAACGCATTTTGCGTTCGGTCCGGTTCTGATGGCAGATTTGTATTCTTTGTACCCACGTGCATTTTGTCCTGTTTGTGGTCTTGTGGATTGATCGTCATCCTAACACTCTGATAACTACCTAGCTTCAGGTCAATAGATTCTCCATTCAAATAGGTACTGGCCGACGGGTCATTGTTTTTTTATAGGTGTTTTAGTTTACTATATTTTTATAACACGTGAATTCGGTGTCTAATTTGCAGTAGAAGTTGTGGACGTTTTCGTACGACGATAGATTGTTGATTGAAAGGGAATTTGCTGAATATCAATCAGTAAATAAGGGAAGGGTGTTTATTGTTGCCTCGAGGTATTTGTAGACAAATCTGTTGGTTTTGTGTTCTGGTTTGGTGCCCCACCGTTTTCAGAGCCCACGCACCGCTACTGCTGGAGACCCAGTGCAGTCGATGGCTCGGACAAAGGCAATACAGACGTCCAATCAATCGATCCAAGTTATGAAACACGAGGCTGAATCATTTATTGTTTCATTAGGCCCGAAACCTTCCAAGCCGCCTTCTGATTCAATTAAAAGCACACACAAAAAAACCCATCGTAACCTGCCCATTACTTACCCCTGCAGGTGGATTCCTAATGAGAGATACCCCCCTCAATACTACTACTATCACTAATGACAGCCTTTACAGAACCGCCAGAGCTTCCTTCAGGCCTACAATATTCATACGGCGCTGATGACCTCTGCAACATTCATACGGACGTTACCACCAACCTTGGTAGATCTCCCGTTTACAACGATTACCTGCGGGTGGGCTACCATTCAATTCCTTTCCTATGCATATTATAGTGACGGGGGCCTAACTTGATCAAACTGTCGCCATGGATCCTCGTCTCTTCATTTTGGTTTGTTATTCTGCGAATAATCCACCTGTGCATTCGCTCACCAAAAAATGTTTATAACACCCTCTCAAAATTTTTAATTTTACATTTCAAGGTGCGTAGATTGATACCAGAAACGCTCAAAGTCCTTGTCACATGGGTTTATTATTCTACTGGACATACCTACAGAAATATTGGCTATTTATTAACATGTATCATGTTTTAGCCCTGGGATACTAGCATTTTTTGCGCGTCGATTTTGCGCGTCGATTTTGAGCGACAACCTTTTTCGCGCACAATGCATAATGGAAAGTCGCGTGGAAACGAGCCCTGGGATACTAGCATCGCCGAGTTCATAGAAAATGCAGCTATACCAATACGAATGCCGCAACAAAGACCGCATCACTCAAGAAAATGTTTGCGTGAGGCTACAAATGATGATGTTTTTAATTTATTGTTTCTTTCATGTTCAATAATTGAAATAGCTATTTCTGATGGTTTCCACTAATTTTGGTCCCCAAAAACACAAATTATTTTTTTTCAAATTATCTTTGACTAGCCTGACCGCTCGCTTCGCTAGCTATCCGAGATTCGCTGTACGCAGTATCGTGGAACCATCAAACGACGGAAAAATCCCATAGCCTACCGGGTATTTGTGCCCAATTTTATCAAAATCCGTCAAGCCATTCAGGAGTTGACCATGGTCGACCATAGTTCCGCTATGGTCAGGGAATTAAAAATGCGACGTTGCACAACTTGGGAGCCTACTGGATATTCGTGCCAAATTTGGTCGATATCCGTTGAGCAATTCGGGATTCAACCATGGAGGGGCCCATGGATGCGCTATGGTCGACCGCGGGGGTAGTCCGAAGGGTCGATCGTAGATAGAATTTCACTTAGATTACGAATACGCGATAAAAAATAGGGGTTACCATTTCAATTAACGAAGTTGACCATGGTCGACCATAGTTCCGCTATGGTCAGGGAATTAAAAATGCGACGTTGCACAACTTGGGAGCCTACTGGATATTCGTGCCAAATTTGGTCGATATCCGTCGAGCCGTTTAGCCGTGCATAGAAAGACAGACAGACACACAGAGATTGGAATTTATAATATAACTAGCCTGACCGCTCGCTTCGCTCGCTATCCGAGATTCGCTGTACGCAGTATCGTGGAACCAACAAACGACGGAAAAATCCCATACCCAACCGGGTATTTGTGCCCAATTTTATCAAAATCCGTCAAGCCATTCAGGAGTTGACCATGATCGACCATATTTCCGCTATGGTCAGGGAATTAAAAATGCGCCTACGTTCAACTTGGGAGGCTACCGGATATTCGTGCCAAATTTGGTCGATATCCGTTGAGCAATTCGGGATTCGACCATGGAGGGGCCCATGGATGCGCTAAGGTCGACCGCGGGGGTAGTCCGAAGGGTCGATCGTAGATAGAATTTCACGTAGATTACGAATACGCGATAAAAAATAGGGGTTACCATTTCAATTAACGAAGTTGACCATGGTCGACCATAGTTCCGCTATGGTCAGGGAATTAAAAATGCGACGTTGCACAACTTGGGAACCTACTGGATATTCGTGCCAAATTTGGTCGATATCCGTCAAGCCATTCAGGAGTTGACCATGGTCGACCATAGTTCCGCTATGGTCAGGGAATTAAAAATGCGACGTTGCACAACTTGGAAGCCTACTGGATATTCGTGCCAAATTTGGTCGATATCTGTCAAGCCATTCAGGAGTTGACCATGGTTGACCATAGTCCCGCTATGGTCAGGGAATTAAAAATGCGACGTTGCACAACTTGGGAGCCTACTGGATATTCGTGCCAAATTTGGTCGATATCTGTCAAGCCATTCAGGAGTTGACCATGGTTGACCATAGTCCCGCTATGGTCAGGGAATTAAAAATGCGACGTTGCACAACTTGGGAGCCTACTGGATATTCGTGCCAAATTTGGTCGATATCTGTCAAGCCATTCAGGAGTTGACCATGGTTGACCATAGTCCCGCTATGGTCAGGGAATTAAAAATGCGACGTTGCACAACTTGGGAGCCTACCGGATATTCGTGCCAAATTTGGTCGATATCCGTCGAGCCGTTTGGCCGTGCATAGAAAGACAGACACACAGACAGAGATCCGTTTTTATAATATAGTAGGGATAAGATCATTGATGGTGCCATTTAATTGTCTTGATCCACCTGTTGAAACTTTTTCTAGTGTTATTATACAAACTGATGGTAATTTCAGACAATTTCCCAGATTTTTGACTCATAAAAAATTAATTATGGGAGCCGAACCTTCGTTACAACCTCAATTCTTCAATCTCCACAAAAAAAAAATCCACTTCATGTTCGGTCTTCTAACCCTACAAAACATGGAAAAAAATACCTCAAAAGCTCATGTTCACTAAAACACCAAAAAAAACGCTGCAAAGGCCTTGTCACATGGGTTTATTATTCTATTGGACATACCTACAGAAATGTTGGCTGCTCATTTATTGTTTCTTTCATGTTCAATAATTGAAATAGCTATTTCTGATGGTTTCCACCAATTTTGGCCCCCCAAAAACACGAATTAGGCTCCTATTTTTGACAAATTATATTTTATCATTGATAATGCCATTTAACTTTCTTCATAGCCTGTCATTGTTTATTGTTGTTTATTGTTTATTGTAAATTACACGGGCAAATGCCCAACTTCAATACAAATTAAATGACAATATTGCGCATTCATACCTACTCGTACATTCAAACATTCAACAGTACCTATATAAATAACAGACATTAAATTACATGCAGTGGTAACAAATGCTAAACACCAAAATAATGAAAAGAAAACAAATATATATTATCATAGTAAGGATGAACAACACAAACCCTAATCTACGTCCAGCTCACGCACACGTTTTTTTAAAAAATCCACCATCCTCATCTTCATCCTCCTGATCTTCTTCTCCATCTTTTCATTTCCTCTCACACTTTGCTTTTACTTCACTTCCACTTTACTTGGTAGGTATCTTTTTTCTTCTTCTCTTTTCTTTAAAAAAAAAAAAAAAAAAAAAAAAAAACTGCAGCAATTCTTATTTTTATTGTCAAATATTAGCCATTCATGCAATTACTTTTCTTATTTTATTTCCATGTCATTGTAAATTGTTGTTATTATTCATTTATACCAATATTTTACGTAAATAAAATTATGAAATAAATTATTCACCTGTTGATACTTCTAGTTTAGTTATACAAATTTATGGCGATTTCGGACAATTTCCCAGGTTTTAGACTCATAAAAAATTAATTTTGAGAGGTGAACCTTCGTTACAACCTCAATTCTTCACCCTTTGGTCAAAATCGACTTCACATTCGGTCTCCTCGCCTTAAAAACCATGGGGAAACGATACCTCATCGTTATCCAACTCCTGCCAAATAGGCAAAAAGCTTTGAAAAGGCCCTCGCTCAGGGAAACCTTAGTATAGGTAAGTCAGGATGGTCACGTCGCTACCCGCATAATTCTGATCCCTGGAAACTCAGGGTCCGAAAACTGAGAATAGTAAAACAAACTGAGAACACCTTGAGGGTCGAGCGGCCAACCCACAACAAGAACTTCCCTAGAAAGTCATTGTTCAGGATCCCCTTCCGCAAAACCTTCCAAGTACTTTTTCCAGTACCCAGTATTTCAGAGCAACGTAATTCTAGTAGAAATTCTGGGTTGGAATACAACGCTAATTTGTTCTGGTTATTGCTTAGCCCAGGTGTTCTCAAATTCTCGGTACCCATATCCCCCTTGCAGTACATGGAATACCCTCCCGACCCTTTAGATAGAACTTGAATAGTCAGGGATGGGTACAAGAGCGAGTAAACCATGTTGAATTCTTTATTTAACAACACTAAATTTAATCCAATAAATAATTTATTTGACATAGAGTTAAAAAGAGACTCTTACTATGAATACTCGACTTTTAGCGAATTTCCAAAGATAATGCAACCGGATTTGATCCCTACATTTTAACAATAACATATAATGTCATTAATTTCCTATAAATTATTCGCAATTTTAGCCGTTTATACCGATTTTTGACCCCTTAAAACTCAAATTTGACTTCAGAATTTTTGAAAATTGCTGATCTTGAAATCATACTTTTATTATTTATATTTATTATTATTTTATTATTTATTATAATTCAATTATTTATGAAGTGTCACGAAGATATCTGTCCTTGGGGGTACACGATAAAAATTCAAAATTTCGTCAAAACGTTCGTATTGCAAAACAAAAGGATGATTTCAAGGTCAGCGATTTTCAAAAAGTCTGAGGTCAAATTTGAGTTTTAAGGGGTCGAACTTGAGTTTTAACGGGTCAAAAATCGGTAGAAACGGCTAAAATTGCGAACACTAGAAGTAGCAAGACAACTAAATTGCATTATCAATTATCAAAGATTATTTGCCAAAATAGGAGCTTAAGTCATGTTTTGGGGAAAATAGTTATTTCAATTATTTCACATGAAAGAAACAATAAATGAACAGCCAACATTTCTGTAGGTAGGTATGTCCAATAGAATAATAAACCCATGTGACAAGGACTTTGCAGCGTTTTGGAATCTACGCACCTTGAAACGTAGGTAAAAGAAAACATTTTGAGGGGGTGTTATAAAAAATGTTTGCTGAGTGAATACATAGGTGCGTGTTATTCACAGAATAATAAACCAAAATTAAGAACTGATGACAACAGCATCGGATTGACGACATTGAGAAGACCGGCGCCAGGCTGATTGCATCTTGTGGATCTGTCGGAAAATCGATACCAAGAGTTAGCAGGAAAGAAAAGGAAATCACAAAACCGCACTCGGGTGGCTGGTGGTTTCATCACGCAACCTGAGCCTTCAGATGGCCGGTTATCGATTGCTTTTGACTGAACGGAGGGTTAAACTCACGCTAACCTTCGACGCACGTTCCGTGAGTGGAACCGTTGAAGTCGGAACGAGGAGCAGGTGATTCAATTTTCCTCGTTCCCGAATAACCGTAAAACAGCCTTTGGGTTCGAAGGAACCGGAGTCGACCTTACAACAGCTGACCGACTTGACCCTCGCTGTGACCCGTCGTGGCATTCAACAAGGCTGAGTTCTCGGACGAAGCGAGTTCCTTAGCTATTTTATCGGTACGCAACCCCTCAAAATAGTCAGGTTATCCTAACAGTAGAGATGTCGCACATGCATTCAAACCTCGATTCCTTCACAATTTTGGTTTATTATTTTCAATACCTAATAAACCTTTGGATCGACCATGAAAAAAAGTTAACACCCCCCCCCCCCCCCCCCTCAAAATTTGATGGTTTAAATTTCAAGGGACGTAGCATGCGAATATCGAATAAAAAACGCTGCAAATCCCTGCACAACGGTTTATTATTTTGTACAGAATACCCTTCTGTTACAGATCACAGCTCTCTGTATAGATAACCCTTCTATACAGGGTGTCCCATCTAAACGGGCCCACCCCCCCCCCCTTCCCTACCCCCCACCCCCCACTGGGGGTGGTGGGGTGGGGCCTACCCTCCACTTGATGCGAGAACTGTAATGTCATCACCCTGATGGTGATTGTTGATTATGGACGCTGGGGTCTGATGAGAGATGGTTTAATGCTGATTTCAAAAGTGTGGTGAACATCTCAAAAATTGAAGATAAAAATTGTAAGAAAGTGTTGGTAATGTCTAAAAGGAATCGGCGATTTTCTGTATTTCGCAAAAAGTGGAATAACTCAGAAACGAAGCCCCCAAAAAAAAATTTCAAAGAGGCATTTTCTGTTCCAAATTCAACCTAGAATCGAAAAAAGCAATAAAAAAGGGGGGTCAAGAGGAAACCGTAAGTTTCAATCAATGATTTGAGACCCTAAAACATGGAAAAATGGAAATCGGACTTCCGCATCGTGAAGCTGAGTTAAAATACTATAAAAAAGGTCCAGTTCAATTTTTCGATAGCTCGCACCGTAAGGCTGTAATTTCCCGATGGGCCCGTTTAGATGGGACACCCTGTATAACAAATTATGTACTATTCTACACCCTCCGTAGGTTAGTACCTAACCCCTTACTCGTTACTAGGTACCTACCTAAATCACGAGTTAAATGTTGCTAAAATAATTCTGTCTATGACAAACAGTACCTACCTAAAATGGCAAAAGGAAACGCAAATAATGAAGTTGTGAAGGAAAATTGTTGATGTGGAGTGAAATAGATGCCCCTTCTGCGTAGATCACTGTTTTCTGTGGTCAGTACCTACCCTCGTGGTGAAGTATAATGAACCGTTGTGTAATAACTTGCCCATCAATAATACTTCAACGGTTGGTCAAGTTGCAAAAGTACCGATCAACAAAATCCAATAGTCCATCACTTATCAAATGAAATAATATAGCAGAACAACCAATTCGACTTCGTACAGCCATCCTTTATTATAATCAGGTGCTCCCTAGTGATGATATCCGGGCCGTTTTTATACCGTTTGATTCACGATCGTTTTGACGAAGCTTTTTGATGCACACGAACGGCTGGGCGCACAATGCTCGGGGTGGTCTCAAAAAATTGTTTAGCTCAAGGCAAATTTAATAACGTAAAAAAACCATACCCTCCAATCGAAAGTTTTTGAGCTACGGCGTTCTGAAAATTTCAACCCCTATTTTTAACCCCTTAGAGATGACTGAGAGTAAAGCCGAGCTTCGAGGACCAACTAGACGCCGAACGGAACCTATGTATAACCCGAATTTCGTCAATTTTTATTCATGGTAACTAAGAAAAGTGGCCAGTACGGCGTACGGCGTACGGCGGACAGACAGAAATATTTTTATTGCATTTTCGCATTCTACATACCTTGAAACGTAAACCATCAAATTTTGAGGGGGGTTTAGAATTTTTTTTTTCTTGCTCGATTCCAATGGTTCATTATTGAAAATAATAAACCAAAATGTCCACCCGTCCGCCGTCCACGGCTTTTTCCTCAGTTCCCACGAACCAAAATTCACGAAATTTGGTATATGGGCCCCGTTTGGGCTCCAGTTGGTCCTCGAACCTCAGCGTCACTGTCACTCAACTCTAAGGGGTGACAAATAGGGGTTGAAATGTCCAGAATATAGGTACCTATCTCGGAAAATCGTATTTTGAGGTGTGGGTTTTCTCGTATTTTTAAATATTTTGATTTTTTTCTGAATTTTTGAGACCATCCGGAGCATTCTACAATACTACCATCAAATTTGCTATACAATTTGCCGTAAATAGCAGGATGTAAGCGGGCATCATGTTGTGTTGAGAGCGCACATCACTCGCCTCTTGGTTAGCTGGGCGACAGCGCAGTGGTCTAACTGATGGACTGATACGACAAAGTTCCCGAGATCAAAACCTTACCGGGGCTGAATATTTTTTCACTCCACATCAACAATCATTATTTATCTTTTTGCCATTGTAGTTACTGTTTGTCATCGATAGAATTATTTTACCAACATTTAACACGTGATTTAGGTAGGTACCTAGTAACGAGTACGGGGTTAGGTACTAAGCTCCGGAGGGTCTGCGATCAACATAATATGTACAGAATAGTACATATATTATACAGACGTGTTATCTATACAGAAAGCTGTGATCTGTAACAGAAGCTGTATGATTCTATACAAAATAATAACCGTTTTCCATATTAGCTACAGCGAAACAGCAAATTATAATCCTACCATTCAGTGTACCCTATTTACAACTGAAAACTCACAAATCAGAACTAAACGTAAATACCTATATACTGTAGTTTTTTGCTATGGATTTCCACTACTCCGCCGCAAGTGATTTAAGTTATACTTTACGAGTGGGTATAAAATAAATACTCAAGATACCAAAATCCGACTATGATCTTCACTGACAGATCAAAAACGCAAAGATGCAGTGGGATGCGCCTTCACCGATATAACACACAACTATTACGCATGCTAGAATTCATCACTCCTGGTTGAAAGTCTGTCCTTAATCATACAACTCTATTGTTTTTGCTCTTCTTATGCACAATCGCCAGGTTAGGTTTCGCAATTTGGCAACATTTTGTCACTCTAGTTTATTTTTACCGATTTTGAACAATATTTAAAGCCAAAAACTCAAATTTTACTTTTTTTTTGTTGAGAATTGGCCATCTTTGAACTCATCCTTGCGTTAGACTTTACGAATACTTTTGCGGAATTCCAAATTTGGTTTATTATTTTTAATAACGAACATTTGGAATCGACAACGAAAAAAATTTTAAGCCCCCCCCCCCCCCCCCCCCTCACCCTCAAAACTTCATGGTTTACGTTTCAAGTAGAATACAAATATCGAATAAAAGTATTTCCGTTCATATACGCCGTCCGCTGCTTTTTCCTTAGTTCCCATCAACCAAAATTCAACATTAATCATTTTTTAAACATTTAACGCGTGAACTTCATTTGTGTTTATTTCTGCCATTTTTGCTAGTTTATCACTGCGCACCCCGGCAAGAAAAGTGACACTTCTCAAAAAATCCGGTTTGGGGTTAGCACTTCCATTGAGTGCTCCAGACTGATACCTATAAGAAGAAAAATTTGTTTTGGCTGTAGTTACAACACTGGCCGCAAAAAATCGCTTGTGTCGTTTTTCCTCGCAGCTGTTTCCGGCCAACTCCCAGCAAGAACAGTGTCACTTTGGACAGTTTAAGGCTAGCGTCCACTGGAGACGGGTCGCATCGGGGCGGGCCTCATCGCAAAAAGCGGGCATTTCGATCGTGAGTGTTTGCATGGAGATGCGTCCACTGCAGGCGGGTCGCATCGGAGCGGGCCTCATCGCATATTTCAATCGCCCCCCAGGCGGATTTTTGCGGCTGTGCGAGGGGTCCCGGCCCGCCCCGATGCGGCCCGTCTCCAGTGGACGATAGGCAGACGGATTTCAGATTTGACATCGAGGAGGGAATCTAATAAACAGGGGTGATTGTTTTATTTCATTATTTTATTCTCGGTTTAATTATTTTCTTTCATTGTTTCCATGGGTGTCGTCGGTACACGCAAATAGTAGCAACAACCATGTGGTAACTTGGAATTAAATGTACACTGAATGACTTGAAATAAGGTATATATTTTGAGAGTATCCGGAGGTGTAAAACATAGGTAAATACTGTAAATAGAATAGAATAGTTTGGTGGTGGTTGTAGTATTGGTTACAGTATGGATACCTACTACAAACCACAACAACTTTGTGTTTTGATTTGAATTTTCGTCAAGTTTGCGAATCTGCCATCAGTGAGACAGTGATAAATTGCTGTTGACGCCCGACCATTCTCTAATAATTATTAGGTAAGGTACCTACCTATTTGTAATTATATATTTTCATTAGCGAGCATTGTAGGTAGTAGAATGGAATGAAATGATAGTGTGCTTTTGCATGGCAATTGGTTGTAGAAATGCACGGTGTTTCCGCTTTTTAGATAAATCCGCAAATAAAGAATGGTACTCCCCGTACACTCTTCTCTTCAAACAGATGTCGTGGACCCAATAGCGGTGCTTCCTTTTCCGCTGTTTTCATTTCGCATTATCTTCATTTAATGCCAGCATGCATAGAAGTTCTTCGTCAGAAGAATCCATGGTGGAACGACGCAAGCAAACAAAACACGGAACAGCAGAATGAGCACGAAACCGACCGCCTTTTTTCTCGTTCCCGCTCAATTTTTCCAATGCGATGCGCCCCGCCCCGTCACCCTCAGTGGACGCACTATCTATTTTGCGATGAGTCCCGCCCCGATGCGGCCCGTCTCCAGTGGACGCTAGCCTTTACAGTGAGGTTCCTGCTTGAAGTGCGGCAAGAAAAACGACACTTTTGGTGCGAATAGCTGAAATTGAGCAGGTGTTTCAGAATTCCCAGCAAGAAAACACGCAAATTCTTATTGAGAGGTCACACCCAAAACGAGGGTGACAACGCTCTAATTGCACAACAAACATCGTGTCAAAATCATACAATTATTTTCGAGACTGAGTTTTTAGTGCCTTACCTAGTCTTAGGTCCTACCTTTCTCTTTATAATTGTTCCTTTGTTTTATGGATAATTTTTTTTCTAAATGCGTGTACCTAGTACTATGAAGACTGGTCATGTTTTTTAAATAGAGGTTTATGTTTATACTGTGTTGCGATCTCTGGTTCTTTAAAATACCTAATGATTTAAATTAAGAACAGTAGACCGACTGGAAAATTTTAAGACTGAGTGCCTCCCAAAAGTGCCTTATTATTTTAAGCACTGTGATTTAACGGTTAACCATTCCTTTTCTTTTATTAAAATCTTGCTGTTAAAACAGTTTTTGTTCATTCACACTCTTTTACACACAATTTACTGGAAAGTTTTGACAATTCTGGCAATAAAAGTGACACATCGACGAAATTAGACCATTTTGGCCGAATAATCAATTCCTAACGACGTTTAACAAAACAATTAATGTGATATCTGTTTTCTGAATAGTTTCTTCCATACAATCAGTTGGAATGGCTATCCCAACTAGCTGCATGTGGACGTAATCATCATTATTATGTCACTGATTCCGGTTTTTTGGCTTTCCTGAAAAGTGAGGTTTTCTAAAAGTGTCACTTTTCTTGCCGGGGTGCGATTGATGGAATTAATTATTTTAGCAACATTTAACACTCGATCAAGGTAGGTACGTAGTAACGAGTACGGGATTAGGTACTAACCTACGGAGGGTATGCGACCTACATATATATAGAAGGGTTATTTACGTGATAATAAACCGTGTAGGGATTTCCAGCGTTTCTCACCTCGCGGCCGAAATCAGTTATCGTCTGCATTAGGTATGCATAGGAAGGTAGTCAATCGTATACTCATACTCATTTCGAGACACCTCCTCCTCCTCAACCCTTTCTCATCCTCCCAAGTCCGAAAATTTAAAAAAAAATCTCCAGTCGTGCAGCATCACCATATGAGCGCATTTTCGATGTAGATAACATTCCTACTTTGTGCTGAAATAAAAAGTATTTTTAACCGTTTAACTACAAATGTAACAAATTCAAATAATCGTTTACAGTCTAAAAATTATCTGTATGTATAATAAAAATTAATAGTTGATGGTAGGTATTTTGGTTTTCTACGAATAATAAAATGTGAGCTAGAGCGCCCCCCCCCCCCCCCCATCAAAACCCCCCGCATCAGGTTGTTTTACACGTGTCGGTATGAGAAGACGAAAGTTAATATAAAATTCATTCAAAAACCACCTGTGGAAACGAAGACACGTCGAACGAATGACGAGGACCTGACCTGCCTCTCTTCATTTGCATGACGTTTTCCTCAGGTTGGGGATTAGCTGGAACTATAACGTCGCAGCAGAGCGCGATAAAAACTCATCTCAGGCAAACTCGAGCGCGGCCGAGGTACAAAATAAAACGACATTTTGAAAACAACGATGCAAAAACCGTGGAGGAGGGAATATCTGGCGCGGCGAAGGGCAAATGGTGAGACCACCCACGGGGCTCATTGCACTCCCTCGCTCACCTTCTTAGACCGTCAAGTCCGTTTAATTGTCCAACCGTCTCAAGTCGTTAACTTGAAGCGGAGGACTCATCCTGGGGATTCTAACTGGATTTTTCCGTCGATAGGAGGTGCGTTGTCAGTGGTGAGAGGTTTCCTTCAGTCCCGAGGATTCATTTTACTGGGTACAGACACAAAGGTACATCGCGCGTCGACCTACGAGCAGATCTGTAGCTGCGTTCGTCAAGACGAGAAAAAGGTCTTGAGGAGGTAGCGAGAGTTCCGAACCTGAACCAATCCGTGTAAAAGGTGCGGATTTTAGAGAACTGTTTTACATGGACCAATCCATGTAAAAGTGCCAATGCATTTTAGAGGAGTAATTTACATGGACCAATTCATGTGAAAGTGCCAATGCATTTTAGAGGAGTAATTTACATGGACCAATTCATGTGAAAGTGCCAATGTAACAGTTTTACATTGCAAGTGAAATAGTTTTAAAAGGCCAATGTAAACTTTTTACATGGGCAAATCCATGTAAAAGTGCCAATCCATTTTAGAGGAGTAATTTACATGGACCAATCCATGTGAAAGTGCCAATGTAACAGTTTTACATTGCCAGTGTAATAGTTTTAAAAGGCCAATGTAAACTTTTTACATGGACAAATCCATGTAAAAGTGCCAATCTATTTTAGAGGAGTAATTGGCATGGACCAATTCATGTGAAAGTGCCAATGTAAACGTTTTACATGGCCAGTGTAAAAGTTTTACAAGGCCAATGTAAAAGTTTTACATGGGCAAATCCATCTAAAAGTGCCAATCAATTTTGTAGGAGTGTTTTACATGGACCAATCCATGTAAAAGTGCCAATGCATTTTAGATGAGTAATTTACATGGACCAATTCATGTGAAAGTGCCAATGTAACAGTTTTACATTGCCACTGTAATAGTTTTCAAAGGCCAATGTAAACTTTTTACATGGGCAAATCCATGTAAAAGTGCCAATCTATTTTAGAGGAGTAATTGGCATGGACCAATTCATGTGAAAGTGCCAATGTAAACGTTTTACATGGCCAGTGTAAAAGTTTTACAAGGCCAATGTAAAAGTTTTACATGGGCAAATCCATCTAAAAGTGCCAATCAATTTTGTAGGAGTGTTTTACATGGACCAATCCATGTAAAAGTGCCAATGCATTTTAGAGGAGTAATTTACATGGACCAATTCATGTGAAAGTGCCAATGTAACAGTTTTACATTGCCAGTGTAATAGTTTTAAAAGGCCGATGTAAACTTTTTACATGGGCAAATCCATGTAAAAGTGCCAATCCATTTTAGAGGAGTAATTGGCATGGACCAATTCATGTGAAAGTGCCAATGTAAACGTTTTACATGGCCAAAGTAAAAGTTTTACAAGGCCAATGTAAAAGTTTTACATGGGCAAATCCATCTAAAAGTGCCAATCAATTTTGTAGGAGTGTTTTACATGGACCAATCCATGTAAAAGTGCCAACCCATTTTAAAGGAGTAATTTACATGGACCAATTCAAGTTAAAGTGCCAATGTAAAAGTTTTACATGGCCAGTGTAAAAGTTTTACATGGCCAATGTAAAAGTTTTACATGGAACAATCCATGTAAAAGTGCCAATAAATTTTAGAAGAGTGTTTTACATGTGCCAATCCATGTAAAAGTTTTACATGCCCATTTTATGTGAAAGTTTTACATGGCCAATGTAAATGTTTTACATTGACCAATCCATGTAAAAGAGCCAATCCATTTTACATGAGTGTTTTACATGGACCAGTCCATGTGAAAGTGCCAATACATTTTAGAAGAGTGTTTTACATGGACCAATTCATGATGTAAAAGTTTTATGTGGCCATTTTATGTCAAAGTTTTACATGCCGATTTTATGTAAAAGTTTTACATGGCCAGTGTAACAGTTTTACATGGACCAATCCACGTAAAACTGCCAGTGTAATAGTTCTACGTGGCCATGTAAAAGCTTTATATGTAAACATTTTATGTAAACGTTTTACATGTGCCAATCCATGTAAAAGTGCCGGTTCATTTTGGAGGAGTGTTTTACATTGACCAATCCATATAAAAGTGGCAATGTAAAAGCTTTGCATGGCCATTTTACGTAAAAGTTTTATATGGACCAATCCATGTAAAAGTGCCTATGTAAGTTTTACATGGCCAGTGTAAAAGTTTTACAGGTCCATTTTATGTAACAGTTTTACATGGCCAGTGTAAAAAATTTACATGGACCAATCCATGTAAATGTGCCAATTCATTTTAGAGGAGTGTTTTACATGGGACCAATCCATGTAAAAGTGTCAATGTAAAAGTTTGACGTGGCCATTTTATGTAAAAGTTTTACATGGCCATTTTATGTAAAGTTTTTATATGGCCATTTTGTGTAAAAGTTTTGCATGGCCAGTGTAACAGTTTTACATGGCCAATGTAAACGTTTTACATGGACCAATCCATGTAAAAGTGCCAATCCATTTTAGGTAAGTGTTTTACATGGACCAGTCCATGTAAAAGTGCCAATCCATTTTAGAGGAGTGTTTTGCATGGGCCAAACCATGTAAAAGTTGCAGACTGGAGAGTGTTGGAGAGGGGAGAACGAAGATTCGATTTAGGATAGAATCAATGATACCTCCTACTTTCGATCGAAACTCATGGCACACTACATATGACTACGCTGTCGTTTTCAGGGTTGTTCTTGACAAGTAGCACTTTTCATAAAATGTATACAGAACATTTACCATCTTCGAAAGGGGTCGGCAGTAAAAACAGATTAAGACCCTTGCAGACTTCTTTACTCACGAATTCGATCGCTTATGGGATACTGCAACAAATATACTTGCAAGGGTTATAGCTTTTGTGTTATATTTTTGGACCCACTGTCAGTATACCTGTTTCTATAATAGGCTACCAGGGCTCGTTACATGGGAAAGTTGGAAATCCCGTCCACGCTGAACCAAGCCATGTTCCTAACATTTCAGGCACAATGACCACAATGATGCTTTCGATTTGGAGCTTTTCGCACATTTTATTTTAAAATTCCCCACCGTTTTAAGTGAAAAGTATATATGCAAACACTGCGTGACGCTCAGGCCCTTGTTTTGGTGCATGTCCGTAGTTGGCGTGGACGTACGGATTAGCTGGTACTTGTACAAGTAATTTTACTCAAATACAACTGTGAAGCTGTCCAGAGACTAAAAGCCATCCCAGTTGGTGGTCAATCAGGGCACCGCGGACTGGATTGAATTAGAAGTCGTTTTGATGAGCGATTAGGCCCCATCATTTCATTAGCTTCCGCCGTCCGTCATAATGGCTTGAATTGTGGATCGCGTATCAGGACCACGTGACAGACGTCGTTCCGCTCAGCCTCCTCGTTACCCCGGTGATGACAGCTCATCAAAGTCACGTCTAAGATGCACCGCCTGCCCTCCCAAATAGCGGACACCTGCGGTCGCTATTGTCCGTTATACAAAGGTTTTTGAGAGGTAGGAACGGAGGTAGGATCTTTTTGTGCTTTAGTAACATGAGCTTTTGAGGTATCGTTTTCCATGTTTTGGGGGACGAGAAGACCAATATGAAGTCGATTTTGACCAAAGAGTGGAAAATTGAGGTTCTACCAAATGTCCAGCTCCCAAAATTAATTTTTAAGAGTCAAAAACCTGGGAAATCGTCTGAAATCACCGTCAATTTGTTTAATAATACTGGAAAAAGTGTTAACACGTGGATCAAGACGATTAATTGGCACTATCAATGATATTTTGAAAAAAAAAAAGAGCGTACCTGATTTGTGTTTTAGGGGCCAAAATTGGTGGAAAACATCAGAAATAGCTATTTCAATTATTGCACATGAAATAAACAATAAATGAACAGCTAGCATTTCTGTAGGTATGTCCAATAGAATAATAAACCCATGTGACAAGGACTTTGCAGCATTTTTTAACTTGAACAAACGCTGCATGAATAACAACAAATAAATTAATGACAGAATTCATGAATCCACCGCATATTGATGAAATTGTAATTGCCCCGCCGGCTCCAGTACTCGATTGTATTGACAGAATTGACAGGTATTGACAGAAAACAGTGATCTACGGTATTACCAGAACAGGTATTGACAGAACGGTGTTGACAGAGCAGGTAACAGGGGACAGGTACTGACCTAAGTATTGACAGGTATTGACAGGTGACAGGTGACAGGTATTGACAGGTGACAGGTAACAGGTATTGACAGAAAACAGTGATCTGACAGGTATTGACAGAAAACAGTGATCTGACAGGTATTGACAGAAAACAGTGACCTAAAGAATTGGCAGGTATTGACAGAAAACAGTGATCTGACAGGTATTGACAGAAAACAGTGATCTGACAGGTATTGACAGAAAACAGTGACCTAAAGAATTGGCAGGTATTGACAGAAAACAGTGATCTGACAGGTATTGACAGAAAACAGTGACCTAAAGAATTGGAAGATATTGACAGAAAACAGTGATCTACGCAGAAGGAACCGTTGTGTAATAATTTGCCGCGTTTTCTTCTCTTGCTTTCGATGTTGTAGCAAGAAATTATTTTCTTTTTCAATGACTTAGCGTTCACTCTCATCAAGTTTTCTTTATATAATTGGGCTTGTTTGCAGTACCTGCCTATTATCATAAATAAATAGACACCAGCTAAGTTAATTGCAACTTGACGAGGAATATTTTTCGTCGTATAAGTACATTAATAACGGCGTTTATAAGCCGAACACAAGTAATCTTCTACGATTTTTTAATTAAGTACCTAAATTCCTATAGGGGTCACTTGGCGGTTAGGACGGCGACTGCGTTGTAACTTAAACATAGGGGGAAAATGGCTACCACAACAACAGCGCTACACTCCTCAAAATTTTATTATGTTATATTTCAAGGTGCTTAGATTTCAAAAATGCAATGTCCGTACGCCGGATCACCCATTATATATACTTTATTTACGGTCTTAAAAATTCGTTCATTCGCACACAGGTTCCATTTGGGTCCTTAGTTGTGTCCCGCAACTGCAGCCCAATCGGAACACACCCAAGGGTGTTACGGTTTAAAAATAGGATAAAAATGTAAAAGGGTGTAAAAATAGGGTTTTTGAGTTTTTAGTAACCTTGTGAGGTATCGTTTTCCATGTTTTTTAGGCCGAGGAGGCCAAATATGATGTCGATTTTGACCAACAAGCGAAGAATTGAGGTTCTAACAAAGTTTCGGCCCTAAATTTACGTTGAATTAAATTTTGGTCTAGAATCGCCGTTCTTCGCACACAAGCTCCATTTGGGTCGTAGTTGTGCCTCGAAGCTCGGCAGCCCGATCGAAATACACCCAGGGGTGTTATGGATGAAAAATGGGTGTAAAAATAGGGTTTTTTGAGGTTTTAGTGAACATGAGCTTGTGAGGTATCGTTTTCCATGTTTTTTAGGGCGAGAAGACCGAATACAAAGTTGATTTCGACCAGAGAGTGAAACATTTAGGTTGTAACGAAGGTTCAGCTCCCAAAATTGATTTTTCATGAGTCAAAAACCTGGAAAATTGTCTGAAATCACGATAAATTTCTATAATAACACTAGAAGTAGCATCAACAGGTGAATCAAGACAACTAAATTGCACTATCAATGATCAATGATAATTTGCCAAAATAGGAGCTTAAGTCATGTTTTGGGGAGCCAAATTGGTGGAAACCATGAACAATAGCTATTTCAATTATTGCACATGAAAGAAACAGTAAATGAACAGCCAAAATTTCTGTAGGTATGTCCAGTATAGAATAATAAACCCATGTGACAAGGACTTTGCAGAGTTTTTACGGTTCGCTAACAGGGTTTCTACCTTTGGTCATACGGTTTTGTGCGTGAATTTAGTTCACCCAGAAGAAAAGTGTGTGCCAGAAGAAAAGAACAGAGGTAAGGTACTTACCTACCTGATCGCTATCGATACTGTGAACAGGGGGATCCACACACACACACACACCAAGGCGAAAAAAATCGCATGACGCAAGCTTTGCAGGATTACGCGCGCGGTTTTGCTTTATATTATTATAAATATTATTTAAATAAAATAATAATAATAAAAAATATTGGTAGATACCTGGTATGCTCAAAAATGTACAAATTATGCATAATAAATTATTACATTATTATGTTTATTATTGCTGGGTGTGGAAGTCTACGTAGTCCAGAGTTTAGAGAAGTCTGGTCTACACCGCACGGCCTTCTTTCCCATGTGAGGAAATCAAACATCTCCGCATCCTCAAAACCAGTCAAACCTTTCCATGTCAGATTCCATGATTATTACGGGAGAACAGCGAGGAAATCGCGAATAAAAACGCTATACCTACCTACTGCACCAGAATTCAAATATAAATCCGCAAGAATTCAATATGGCTACCCGCTATCCAGAGTTCGGCTGAGCAGTTAAAAATTAGTCCGAGGTAGGTAGATGGTCAGATATTTGACTTAACTGAGGATGGATAAACAGCAACAAATAAGATAAGAGATTTGCTACGGTCAGACTTTATTCGGGCTTTGTTTGGGTAAACGATTGATGCCCTGAAAGTATTATTTTGTAAATGGCGTTGTTTATACAACCGAAACCGGTCTTCCAATAAAGGAATATAAGCAGAAGCGGTCATCATGTTTCAAAACACCTCACACTATATCTATAATAATACCTAATGAGACTTCTGTGCAAAATCAGGCGCACCGCCGCCCAAATGAGAGTAAAAACGTGTTTCTATAACTCTGGATATTATTGCATGTACTTAAACATTTAAACATGCCACAAATTTTATGGTATAATATTATAAGGTATAATACGGTATAATATTTTTGGCCTCTAACGAGAAACATGATGGTCAATATCACGGATTTGATCTTAATATGTGCCTCATTTTCTCTCTGAGTATACTTAGGTACTTACTTGATATAATAATAAGTAAATATACCTAACAAAAATTATCACTGCTTTGGTACGTATCTGCAATAAGTAAATTCATTTGACCCAAGAATGATTCTAAAAGAAGAGTTTAAATATCCCAAAGTTCGTGTAGTTAAGTACAAACAATTCCATACGAGTCCATTTTCCAACAATCAGTGGACACGTAAATCAGTATTTACGTTCCACGTCCAGTCATTTAGGCCAAGAACGATTTAATAACTATTTGTTAAAATTGTCGGAAATTGTTCTTAGTTACGAAACATCCGGACTCAAAAAAATTTTCAAATAATCGCTGCACCCACAATTTCGTCTCATCATGTTATTTTACTGTTTTCAACGTGTTGTTTTACTGTCGTCAACCATTTGAATACGTAGGACTCCTACAACGACCGGTTGCCTCTAATTGCACAATAAGCATTCCCAAGAGTGATTTATTTATTTATATACGGGCAAGCCCAATTACGCACGTCGCTTAATCAGTAAAACAGTAATAACAATTTAAAAAAACTTCATTCAAGCACCACAAAAGAAACCTAATCATCACACCAGGGATTCATAAAGTGGTAGGTACAAATGTATTAATGCATAATTAAATAACAATAGCGCTGAAATTAGTTAAGAAAAATTAAATTAATTAGGTATATTAATTTCAAAAATGCGCATAATTTGCGGTCGACTTTTTTTAATTGTTTAATGAGAAACACGATAGTGAATACTTCTGATTTTCTCGGTCGGTAATTTTAACAGGTGATTACGGGTTTTTTTTAATCTCATAGGGTGGGTATACGCAAGTAGCCAACCAAAAATACATCTATGTATAGAGTATCACTTTGGTTTGGCACCTATCTGCTATGTCCATTCGGCCCGAGAACGATTCCAAAAGAACTTTCGAAATTTCCCAAACTTCCTGTTAGTTGTCAAGTAAGTACAAACAACTCCATTTTCAAACAATCACTGGACACGTAATTCCTAATGAGTACCTACACAGGTGGATATTGCAGGATAGGCGTCTGTCTTTAGGGACAGTAATAACAGTAAAAAAACTTCATTCAAGCACCACAAAAGAAACCTATCATCACACCAGGAATTTATAAATTGGTAGGTACCTACTAATATATTAATGCGTAATTAAATAACAATAACGCTGAAATTAGTTAAGAAAATTCTATAGGGGAAGAAGCAAGTGATTATTAATTTCAAAAATGTGCATAATTTGTGTTCGACTTTTTTTAAATTGTTTAATGAGAAACACGATAGTGAATACTTCGAATTTTCTCGATCGGTAATTTTAACAGGTGGTGTTCACGGTTTTTTTTAATCTCAGAGGGTGGGTATAGGCAAGTAGCCAACCAAAAATACATCTATGTATAGAGTATCACTTTGGTTTGGCCCCTATCTGCTAGGTCCATTCGGCTCGAGAACGATTCCGAAAGAACTGTTGAAATTTCCCAAACTTCCTGTTGTTAAGTAAGTAAGAACAACTCCATACTTAAGGATCCATTTTCAAACAAATCATCAAACCTAATCATCACACCAGGGATTTATAAATTGGTAGGTACTAATATATTAATGCATAACTAAATAACAATAGCGCTGAAATTAGTTAAGAAAATTCTATCGGGGAAGAAGCAAGTGATTATTAATTTCAAAAATGTGCATAATTTGTGGTCGACTTTTTTTTTAAATTGTTTAATGAGAAACACGATAGTGAATACTTCGGATTTTCTCGATCGGTAATTTTAAAAGGTATTTACGAGCTGTTTTTTTTTTTTATCTCAGAGGGTGGGTATAGGCAAATAGCCAACCAAAAATACATCTATGTATAGAGTATCACTTTGGTTTGGCCCCTATCTGCTAGGTCCATTCGGCTCGAGAACGATTCCGAAAGAACTGTTGAAATTTCCCAAACTTCCTGTTGTTAAGTAAGTACGAACAACTCCATACTTAAGGATCCATTTTCAAACAAATCATCAAACCTAATCATCACACCAGGGATTTATAAATTGGTAGGTACTAATATATTAATGCATAACTAAATAACAATAGCGCTGAAATTAGTTAAGAAAATTCTATCGGGGAAGAAGCAAGTGATTATTAATTTCAAAAATGTGCATAATTTGTGGTCGACTTTTTTTTTAAATTGTTTAATGAGAAACACGATAGTGAATACTTCGGATTTTCTCGATCGGTAATTTTAAAAGGTATTTACGAGCTGTTTTTTTTTTTATCTCAGAGGGTGGGTATAGGCAAATAGCCAACCAAAAATACATCTATGTATAGAGTATCACTTTGGTTTGGCCCCTATCTGCTAGGTCCATTCGGCTCGAGAACGATTCCGAAAGAACTGTTGAAATTTCCCAAACTTCCTGTTGTTAAGTAAGTACGAACAACTCCATATTTGAGGATCCATTTTCAAACTAATCATCACACCAGGAATTTATAAATTGGTAGGTACTAATATATTAATGCATAATTAAATAACAATAGCTCTGAAATGAGTTAAGAAAATTCTATCGGGGAAGAAGCAAACGATTATTAATTTCAAATATGAATATAAATTGTGGTCGACTTTTCTTAAAAATTGTTTAATGAGAAACACGATAGTGAACACTTCGGATTTTCTCGATCGGTAATTTTAAAAGGTATTTACGAGTTGTTTTTTTTTTATCTCAGAGGGTGGGTATAGGCAAATAGCCAACCAAAAATACATCTATGTATAGAGTATCACTTTGGTTTGGCCCCTATCTGCTATGTCCATTCGGCTCGAGAACGATTCCAAAAGAACTGTTGAAATTTCCCAAACTTCCTGTTGTTAAGTAAGTACGAACAACTCCATATTTGAGGATCCATTTTCAAACTAATCATCACACCAGGAATTTATAAATTGGTAGGTACTAATATATTAATGCATAATTAAATAACAATAGCGCTGAAATTAGTTAAGAAAATTCTATCGGGGAAGAAGCAAGTGATTATTAATTTCAAAAATGTGTATAATTTGTGGTCGACTTTTCTTAAAAATTGTTTAATGAGAAACACGATAGTGAACACTTCGGATTTTCTCGATCGGTAATTTTAACAGGTATTTACGAGTTTTTTTTATCTCAGAGGGTGGGTATAGGCAAATAGCCAACCAAAAATACATCTATGTATAGAGTATCACTTAGGTTTGGCACCTATCAGCTATGTCCATTCGGCCCGAGAACGATTCCAAAAGAACTTTTGAAATTTCCCAAACTTCCTGTTGTTAAGTAAGTACGAACAACTCCATACTTGAGGATCCATTTTCAAACAATCACTGGACACGTAATTCCTAATGAGTAGGTACACAGATGGATATTGCAGGATAGGCGTCTGTCATTAAGGACAAGAACGAATTAATAACGAAGCGTTGAAAATGTTTGCAAATGATTCATACTTAGTTATGAAACTACTGCAGGACTCGAAACCATTTCAAAATAATCACAGCTCCCGTAATTTCATTTAATCAATATTTATTTGACGGTTTTCAACGTGTTGAGGTGGACACAATTTTTGGCTAGGTGGACCCTTAAAAGGATCGGTTGCCTCATTTTATTTATTCCAAATCAATCGCTCGATTGATTTATTGAAAGCAATATTACATTTCATTTGGAGACTTAGTTTTCTGATTAACAATAAAATAATACACCGTGAAAGAACTGTGATCTACGCTTGTTGTCGGTAAGCTATGCTGAAATGAGAATTTTGCAGTTTTAATTACGGGGAGTCTGAATTAGCAAAAATATTAATGGACGCCGAGGTGTCAATTTATTTAAAATATACAGTTCGAAAATTATTTCTCTTACAACTATGATACTTACAGTGAAGGAATATAAAATATATTATACCTAGTAGATGTAGGTAGGTATTGAAAAAAAGTTCATCAAATTGCGAACGGGAAGATGTCATTTTCATTGCGCTGCCTATCTACGTTAACCACCAGGAAAACTATATTTTCTCTTTATGACTTGCGAATTCAACGCTCAAAATGACTGGACGTCAATTTTATACGACTGCCATTCAAAGTGGTCGTTAAAATTTATTGGTTGCGTTGGTTCGTTAAGGAGTTATTGGATTATTTTGATGGAAAACGAGCGAAGATCAATTGGAGAAAAAAAAAAGGGAAAAAAGTCGCGAATAATTAAATTGTGACTGGCGGTTTGTGGTAGGGGAGGGGAGGGGGTCATGTGGGGAGTTGGATTACCCCCACTCCGGCTGTGGAGGGGAAGGAGGTACATCGGGTTCTCCGTCAGACGGATGACGAGTATGGTCTGGGGACGTTCCTAGGACCGGGTTCGCGGACGAGTTATGATTGCTGGAGACTCGTTTGATTCTGGACTGGGCAGTGGTTTTGCACGTTTGCAGCAGGGAACGTGTTGTTTCTGTACAAAAACTGTTACTGCTGCCATGGAACAGCTGCTCGTTGCACGCCCTTTTCCCCCCACAATTTGAATATTGAAATCCTACGAAGCTGAGGTTGATTCAGAAAAAACGACTCACCTGACGATGGCCGGTCCGAGTAGCGCGTGCAGTAGACCCAGGCTGGCCAAACGGTTTCCGCATCTTTGGATATGTCCTCCGCCTTCGACAGCTTTTTCGCGCACCCGAATTCCGGCCTTAGGATGTTCTCTATGCTGAACTTGAGCCCCCGCTGCTCCGCCTGGTAGTCGCCACTCACGCGGGTTTCTTTCGTATTTTCTACCATCATCTCACGGAGTACATCACTGTTCCATCACCACTTTAGCGACCTCGCCCGGAGGGAGAGTACGAGAGCACGAAAAAAGTTTTTTTCCCCCCCAAGCTAATCGATTTTTTTTTTTAAATATACCTATATATATATTTATTTATCAGGAAAAATAAAAATAAAAACAACGCGTATCAGTCAAAAACGATGGGCGGAGCGAGTGGCTCGCCGCATGTGCGTTGTGCTGTGTCGCGGCACCGAATGGTCGTGTGCGCCGGCGGACGGCAGGGGGCGTGGCCTGGGTCGGGGTGGGGGCACAGCCGACCAATCAGGGACGAGGGAGGGTTCAGATGGGACAAGTGGGCGGGGCCAATTTCCCCTCCTAAAGGACCCCCCCCACAGACCAGTCTCGACTCGATCAAAATTTCCCCTCCCAGTCCTACACCCTTCTCCGTTCTCGAATTACGTTTGTCAATAGCTACGATTCCGGGGGTATCAGGGCATAATCAGGATCTTCTCCAGGTGATTGATTTGGATGTGATGGGGAGGGGAGGGGAGGGGAGGGTATAACAATAACTTCTGGTTTATTATTTTCAATATAAGCCTTTGGAATCGACCACGAAAAAAGAAATTTTTTTAAACGCCACCCCTCAAAATGTGACGGTCTACGTTTCAAGGGACGTAGAACACGAATATCGAATAAAAACATTTCCACCCCTCCGCCGTCCGCAGCTTTTGGTTTATTATTCTGTGAATAACACACCTATGTAGGTATTCGCTCAGCAAAAATTGTTTATAACACTCCCTCAAATTTTTTTCTTTTCCGTTCCTAGGTGCACAGATTCCTAAAACGCAATGTCCGTCCGCCGTACGCCGTCCGCCGTATCACGTGTACCGACCTCATTTTCGGTCTAAAAAATTCTTTTTTCGCACACATGCTCCATTTGGGCCCTACTTGTGTCCCGAAACTTTGCAGCCCGATCGGAATATACTCAGGGGAGTTATGAGTGAAAATGTGTATACATATAGGTAGATACTCTTTGTGTTTTAGTAACATGTTAGTAAAATGAGCTTTTGAGGTATCGTTTTCCATGTTTTTGGGGACGAGAAGACCGAATATGAAGTCGATTTTGACCAAAGAGTGGAAAATTGAGTTCTACCACATGTTCAGCTCCCAAAATTGATTTTTTATGAGTCAAAAACCTGGGAAATCGTCTGAAATCACCATCAGTTTGTATAATAGCACTGGAAAAAGTGTCAAGACGTGGATCAAGACGATTAAATGGCACTACCAATGATCAAAGATAGTTAAAAAAAAAAAAAAAAAAGGAGCGTAGGTAGGTACCTAATTTGTGTTTTAGGGGCCAAAATTAATGGAAACCATCAGAAATAGCTATTTCGATTATTACGCGTGAAAGAAACAATAAATCCAACAACATCCAAAATTTCTGTAGGTATGTCCAGTAGAATAATAAACCCATGTGACAAGGACTTTGCAGCGTTTTTCAATAGAAAGTGTCATACTTATCCGAATTAAGGTATTTGGAGATGTTTTGGACATTTAAAATTGAATTTAAAATAGCATATTCGTGCATATTTTGCTGTTTTTGGTTTATTTATTCCGTGAATAATACACCTATGTATTCGCTGAGCAAAAAATTTTTATAACACCCCCCTCAAAATTTTTTCTTTTCCGTTTCAAGGTGCGTAGATTCCAAAAATGCAATGTCCGTCCGCCGTACGCCGTATCACGTGTACGTGTACAGGCTTCATTTTCGGTCTAAAAAATTCGTTCTTTCGCACACAGGCTCCATTTGGGCCCTAGTTGTGTCCCGAAACTTTTCAGCCCGATCGGAATATACCCAGGGGTGTTATGAGTGAAAATATGTGTAAAAATAGGTACTTTTTGTGTTTTAGTAACATGTTGGTAACATGAGCTTTTGAGGTACCTATCGTTTTTCATGTTTTTGGGGACGAGAAGACCGAATATGAAGTCGATTTTGACCGAAGAGTGGAAAATTGAAGTTGTACCTATCAGATGTTCAGCTCCCAAAATTGATTTTTTATTGATTCGTGTTTTGGGGGCCAAAATTGGTGGAAACCACCAGAAATAGCTATTTCAATCATTTTATATGAAAGAACCGATAAATGAACAGCCAAAGTTTCTGTAGGTATGTCCAATAGAATAATAAACCCATGTGACAAGGACTTTGCGTTTTGCATATTATATGCATCTGCATATGTTTACAGAGTTTTGCATATAAATGGCATATTTCTAAGAAATATCTGCGTACCTACACTGAAATTTCCGATCTCCGGTCATGTGAAAGGTCTTAAACGTGCCTTTGTATGACTGTCCTATCGATCTCTCCGGGATATCTCACTCCTGGAGAAATTGCCAAGTTAAAATTCCTTCCTGTTGTCAGCTGCGACGTTGAAAGATCCTTTTCCGCGCTGAAAGTGACTCTTATCAGACCGACGGAGGAATTTCACAGTCGAAAACCTCGAAAAAGTGTGGATAGTCCAGGGAAATTCATCTGTACCTACACCTACACATTGAAATTTTAATCATCGTAAATTTTATTTAAAATTGTACAGTTTTATTTGCTGTCATTTTATAAAATATAGATGAATGATTAAGAGTTTGGGGTTACATTGCTCATTCCCGTATATTAGACTTCTCAATAAAAACTTGAAAACCGAAAAAAATTGAACCGCAATTTCAACTTGCATTATTTTGAATTTTTTGCATGTTTTTGCTTATCTTGCTAACTGTTGCATATTTCAGCTTTTTTTGCAAATCGATCCGAACTCTACTTATAAGGGTAACCCATAGCACACAATATTACCGAATTACAAAAACTCATATTAAGTTGTGGTTCATAAAGGAAGGTACATATTATATCAGGCAATGATTCACTATTAAATAACAATTCAATTCAATTTTTTTATCCAACAAATACTTTATGCAACAAATATACTGATTTTTAGAGAATCTATAATACATAATACAAGTTCTAAACTTATGTTGGTTTATGAGCTCAAGGTCAGTGACCCCGTCCAGGCTCGTCTCTTCCACTGCTATTTACTACTGCGTATTTAGGTATAAGCAGTTTCATTGCCAAAGCACACCGTAAGTGTTTGGAGAATGAGTTACATTGATCAAGAACTAACAGTATACTTACAGTATTTATAACCTATAAAGACAGGTTATTCCTAAGTAGTTACCTAGTAAGTACAATTCTTTTAAATCCAATATTAGGTACCTACCTATCAGGGACCGCTCTAGTAATACAGGCGCCCTAGGCAAATGATAAAAAAAGCGCCCCTAAAAATTTTTAGGGCAGGTCCCGCCGACCGCGCGAATTTTTGTTATTGCTATCTTTGATATCATAACAGGTACAAATAAACAACAAAGCATTTTTTATTAGAGGATAAATATTACTTTAATTATGTTATAATGACATAATTTTATATATTTCATTTTATATAATTTACTTTCTATCATTAATATCTTGTTAATACTTAATACATTGCTGATAAGCTTTATCGTGCATTTTTTTTTTCAATTTTTTTTCTTTTTTTCCCAATTTTTTTTTTCTGTCCACTTGCCATTTTGGCGCCCCTCAAATTTCGGCGCCCTTCACTTTGCCTAGTTTGCCTATATGGTAGAGCGGGCACTGCTACCTATTCAATACAAACGTTAAAAAAATATATATAGCTACGGCGGCTGATTTTTATTTTTATCCTAATTTAAACTTTTTTATAACAATACTTTCGTTATTTTCAAGCTCAAAATATTCTAGAACTAGGTAGTTTTTTTAAATTTTCCTGTTGATGAAGTCTTGGTTAGTATATAGTATAGTATATAGTATAAAGTATAGGAGCGGTAACTGTTCAAATAGGGCTGGAGCTAACCATGGAAATTGTCAGGTGTAGAAATCATTGTGTGCCTGGGGTATCTGGAGGACATACAGTGAAAATCGTTTATAGTGGACTTCAAGGGACCAGGAACTTTTGTCTACTATAGCCGATTTCCATTACGAACGATATATCACTTATAGTGGAATGTCCACTATAAGTGATCGCCAATCGGCCGTAATAGAACGGTCAACAGACCCAGACTCACCTGCAATTTTTCCAAAAACGATGTTGTGACGAGCACGGAATCGTTGGATCCCCACATTATTCGACCTTTGCAACTTGAACCAAGACAACAGGGCCCTATCCAAATCCGGATGAGTGAAGCCTCTAATTTTTTTTTTACTTTTTCACACTTGTCAAACTGTTCCACCGCCTTCGATTTGGACTTCACAATCGCGTAGGTATACAGCCGAACGGCTGGTTTTGAATTCACTTGCGAGGCTTTGCCCGACTCGAACCGACAAATAAGTGCGAATTTCTCCTCGTCTGTGAGCTGCCGACGCGTGGTCTTCGACATTGTGAATCACACTGGTGAATCAGACGACCACCACAACCAGGCGCGTAGCGTCAGGGGTACCGGGGGTACCGGCGCTACCCTACACGAAAAATGAAAAAAATTACATTCCGTAGGTAGGTAGCAATTTGAATTGTCCACTCATAACTCCATCCTCCATGACTCTCCCTCCATGAACTATCCTCCAACCTCCATGTCTGCCAGTCATGGACGAAAAACAGCCAAGTATCGATTAGTCGATTAGAATCATATGGTTTTCAGCAGGTTTCGAATATTTGAAATCTCAAGGTCGCTGGGGTACCGCTACCAGTCCTGCAGTGCGATTCTGCAACTCGGTATGGCATCGTAACGACGATGAAATATCGTTAGCATAACAAAAACTATTGATGCCACTAAATACCGACGATTGGTATTCTGTAAGGGCTCAATAGCGTCAGCTATCGCTTAATCGTCGATAAATTGTCGTTGCGGGGTCGTTTGCATTTCGACGGCCCTAGACCCCCCCCCGTTATCCGTACCGAAAGCTTGTTACACCCAAAAAACTTGGCTTGACGTTGCATTTCGGCGGTAGAAAGTTTTACGGTAAGTGTTTAACGTAACGGTAAGTGTACCTACTTTTCTTTTGGCATGTTTTTTTCAATTTTATTTGATGTAATATAAGCCCAATGTAGGTACTTACCGTAGGTAACTAGGTAGGTAAATTAGTGGCTTAATAATTTATGGCAGTGATGTCATAAAACATCGTAATAAATAACTTAAAACGTTAAAATTACTTGATAGGTAGGTAGTTAGAAAGTTAGTGATATAGAAGACTTCTACAAGTGATATAGTATATTTCACTTTGGGTAGTTATCTACTTTTTAGAATCGCATTTCACCATAATGCAGTTGTTACCTACCTATCTACCGCATTTTTCGTGCGCTTATGAATTTTGGATAATAATGTCAGGCATTATGACCCTCGAATTCCTTGCTTGGGAATTGAAATTCTGCAAGAAAGGGAACAGAGGTATCGCCCTCGGTTTGAAAGAAGAGTGCTAAGATGGGCAAAATCCTTATTCCCTTGAGAGAGAGAGAGAGATTGTTTATTCAGAAAAATAAGTAAATACAAACATTTTTCTAGTTAGTAGGTACATACAAAAATATTGTAGAGATAGGTAGGTTTTTTATTTAGGTAGACAACACTATTTCTAAGTTAAAAAGAATATGTAGGTAACTATCTTTCTGAACCCCTGAAGGCGATGCCTGTGTAAGGGCAATACAAAATTTGTATACATCCTTGTTGCGGAGTATTCCTTAATGTTTATAAATCAAACAATACAATGGTTAATAGAAAAAATAAAATTGTTATAGCAATGTATGTAATACAGTTATTAGAAAACTGTGATTGCGATTAGGTGCTATTTCAGTTTGGTCTATACATATAAATAATTTAGATTGTCTTTGTTTTGATCCAATAGCCATCTTTTAATTGTTGTATTCCACTTTATCGTGATTTTTAATATATCAATCTTGGTTTTTATTGTTTGGGGTATTTTAAAAGATTCGTGGATTCTTGATCCCTGCATGTTCTGAAAAACCTTTAGGATAAGCCGACACTTGGCCATGAACCGAATTCGACCATTGCTCCAATGCTCCAGATTGAATGGATTATCCCCTGAAATCCAGGTACGTGCCTACCTAATTTTGCTGTAGATACCGATCCCCTACGTTTTCTATAATAAATGTAAGTGACCTTAATAGGTTGTTAATTAATTTATTAGAAAATATAGGACTTTGAAAATAACGTAAACGTAGGTAGGTATTCATTCACTTGCATATTTATCAGAATTTCCGAGTAGGTACCAATTATAAAACATGAATTTCAACAAAATCATACATGAATTTATACAAATAAATTTGGCATAATACATAAATATTACATTTAAGCTAAAAACGGTAAAAACTGTATTAATACCACAAGACGAAACAACAAATTGAAATCAAAACCTATCCCAAGTGTCAAGTGATCCCAAACTGCAATTTTTGACTTCCAAGGTATGAGCATTTATTTCGGCCACCGAGTGAATTCGGGGGATTCAAAACACAATCATTGACTCCGCCGCACACACACTCTTCAATTCACTTCATCACTGCTTATCACCATGGAAACGGAATGAGTTCCAGTCGATTGCTCGCCCTAGACTCAGATTTCGTGAGACAAGCTAACGACGTCGGTATCTCATTCTGCAACGACAATTTGTTATTCAAGTTCGGTATCATAAGTTCCAGAATACCAATTTCGCTATCCGGGTGTCGTTACACGAGAGGAATAGCGACACCGACTCCATACCGACAATAAGGTAGCGAGTTGCAGAATCGCGCTACTGCGGAGGCCCAGAATCCGATGTGTGTGTGTCTTCTACATCGTCTGTGTGAGTGTGTTTGCGTGTGTGAGTGAGTGTCTTACACATCTTCAGGAGACTGTGTTAGTAAGTTGGGCTAGCGCAAATATCCAGCGTATCCAATCTTGGTGAGGAGGGATACTGGCGTATGGATAGATTGTAGCTATCAATTAAAAACTCGAGAAAAAAACTTTGACAACTAGTGTCACTGTCATCCATTTAGCGAATTTTCAAAGAAAATGAAGCTATTGCAATGGCTTCGAAATTTAAATAATATAAATTTTTGGAAATTTTCTTCATAGAAATCCGTTTCAGACCATTCTAAAACGATTCCTGAAATTTAACACTTTTTTATATGTATATATATATATTTATATATATATGTGTCACTCCAGACGATAACTCTCGATAGAATTGAGATAAACAGCTCAAATTTGCACAAAAAATCTATCTTGGCAATCGAAAGGCTAAGTTCGAAGATGGGCGAAATTGGCCTACTCTAAGGAGGGTTTTGGCGCATTTAAAGTGCGCAAAAATTACCCAAAAATCCCCAAAATGTTATTTTCCAACAAGTGACCCCTCATTTTAAAGGTTTTTGCACGCTGAACACGATGGTGGAATCGGATTTTAGATATCTTGATCCGTTCTCAAATTAGAGCATTTAAAGTGCGCAAAAATTATCCAAAAATCCCCAAAATGTTATTTTCTAACAAGTGACCCCTCATTTTAAAGGTTTTTGCACGCTGAACACGATGGTGAAATCGGATTTTAGATATCTAAATCCGTTCTTAAATTAGAGCATTTAAAGTGCGCAAAAATTACCTACTAGTTTTCTGTTTTAGAACCATAACGTGGAATGGAAAGTTGCGATGTATCCGTACAGGCAACTTTCGATTCCAATAATTCTCAAGCAGTTTCAGGTCCACTCAATGTTGAATACTAGAATAGAACAATATTTCAACGTAGTACCCACATGTTCTTCCAAGTGATCCTTCCAGAAACCACATCCTTCCTTCATAGTTTATTTCAAGATTGAGCCTGCATGAAAAACAACCTGCACTTGAAGCACTCATGATTTTCTATAACAACTCCTTTACCTACTGCACTCTCTTGAGTAGGTAAGTCAAAAGTCCTAACTACCCTATCCTACCTAATATGAACCCACAGCGATCAAATAAATAAGCACTTAGTACAATTACGTAATAAACAAACGGTAGAATCAGGATGGACAAAACGTACAAATTAAAATAAATACGAAGAGAATATACATAGAAAACCAAATTTTAGACCGAAGTTTTCCTTTATTCAAAACCATAGCCATTAATTCGAATATTTCTTTGAAAATTCGCTCATTAAGTCATGCTGCATGACTGGTTTTCTTTTTGCTTTTCGAAAGCTATTCTTACGACGGCCTGTTTTCTCATAATTTTATTACTTGTAGTTTTCACAATAATTGTTCCTAATTTCAGGTTTAGTTGTTTGAATTCGAATCTTTCCTAGTGTCCTATAGTCTCCTCCTAAAATGGATAGTTGTTGCGTTAATTGTTCCGTGGTTCGGCGTTCGTTTAGTTCTCGTAGTTTTAGCGAAAAGAACGACATCATCTGATGCCTGATTTCAAGAGATTTGTGAAGGAACGTAACCGTCAGTACACTCGGCATTTCACTGTTGAAACATACAATAGGTACCAATGGTTATCAGGCTGTAGTTCGAAAAACCTTTTATTTTGTTTGCAAGGGAATGTTATGAATTATTTCTGATGAATTTGGAAGATCAATAATATCATAAAATTCCTTTGACAAACAGCTTGCTAAGAACTGCTTCACATTTACATTTTTAGAGTGTGTGAGGAAGTGTGAATGTTGGTGGGGGGGGGGGTGGAATTCATTGCGGTACCCCCGTCACCAGAGGCACGCTACGCTCCTGACCACAACAAAAATATGAAGTGATGAAATGAAATGACATGAATGTCCACTGTCCACTATAACTGATAGATTCCTGGCCAACGGATAGATAAACGCGTCTACTATAGCCGATGTTCCACTATAAGTGATTGTTCCACTATAAACGATTCCTGTGCATTAACGCCATAACACTCGGAGGGACCGGGCATTTTGTCCACTATATACGAAAGTCCACTATAACCGATTCCACTATAAACGATTTTCACTGTAGTTGGCATTTGTTCGCGTCGGTCTAATCACCGCTTGCTTGGTAAATAAATGCAGGTGTTTATGTACATATACAACAGTTCTGTGAATACAAGCCATTCTGGGAGTGAGAACACCGAAGTATTTGTATAGGGAATTAGTTGCGATTCTCAAAACTGTATCCATTGCTATGTTCATACTATTAAAGGTAGACGCATAAGTATACCTCCCCAGACAATGATACCATAAGTTAAAATGCTATACACATGAGCATAATACACCATTTTAGGGTTTTCTTTCGTTAGGCAACTTCGTAGCATCAGAAAGCAGGGATTTCCTTATTATATTGACAAATGCAGCTAAATGATCCTTCCATTTGAGATGCTGATCCACGTGCACTCTTAGGTATTTTATTGTATTCAGCCTTTCTATTTCCATGCAGCTACACAAATTTCTCCCTTGTGCACTTTGACTTTGATTTTAGAGTCATTAGGAAGTCCCGTTTTGTTGATTGAGAATGTAATGTAACGAATAAAAAATTAAGAAAGCTATTATATGCATTCTCAAAACTGAGACGCTGCGTGAACATAAAACTCATGAAACAAGTGCACCTACTGTGCATTGGTTGAACCGGTGCTTACGTACTGTCTGCGTGCGTGGAGTGGTGGCTATATTACAGCTTACCAGCGGATAATTAAAACACAGAAAGCTATAATTCGTATTATATCAAAAGCTGGGTATAGGGAACACACTTTTCCTCTCTTTAAAAAACTGCGAGTACTGTTTTTTTGCGGATGTTATGGAAATTAGACGAATTGAACAACTTGTGAGGGAAAAATCATTTTCTTATGCTCAACACTTATTCGAAACTAGGAGTAAACAAAGCTCTCTGATTGTTTTACCATTGGTAAAACTACCTTGGGGGAGCAATCTTATACATACCTACCGCGGTGCTGTTTCCATAAACGGGCTGCCGTTAATAAATAGGGTTTCTTTGATTGAGGGAAACACGGAAATTTGAAAAAGAGCTGAATACTTTTGTTCTGGCGTGTAATTTAAAAGAAAATATATCTTTTTTTTCAATTGCTTTGTAAATAAAATAATGCCATATTTGACACGATAAGGAAAATTAAAAAATACTGTAATAGTTACACACAGGAAATAGTTACGGTAAATACGTACCCATATGTATTAGACTGTACATGCGAAAAAGAGGTATATTAATTTTGTTTTGTCTTTGCTTTTGTATCAACGACTTTATTGTAATGGCAAAATACGGCCAGTGACGCTACTCTTCCCCTAACACGGGCAATTAGCCCAAATTGGGGTATAATTTTCTGTACATGTTTTAATGAATGCCGTTTATGAATGAAAAAAATGATGAATAAAAAAAAATTTTTTTAAAAATGTACATACTTGGTTTTCAAAAGGATCATGGTGAGACTATTTTTGCTAAACCATTTGGCTACTTCATAGACAGTCATTTTTTTCTGCGATAGAGTGTGTTAGCTTATCCCAGGTGTTCTCATTTATCACAGTAGCTATATCCGCAAAAGCTACAAATTTGCATCTAAAGTTCATAGTAAAAGGTCATTTATATGTATCGGGAACAAAATTGGGCCAGGGACAGATCCTTGCGGTACTCCAAAGCGGATTTTTTGTATATTGCTATCAATAAAATTGCTATCATCTATGTTTAACTGTATTACAACTGTATCGTTAGACAATATCGACCTCAAGTCTAATACGTAGTATGTATTACTGTGGTTACTTTTTTATCTTTCTGTACAGCACTTTTGGTTTATTATTCTGTGAATAATACACCTATGTAATCGCTCAGCAAAAAATTTTTATAACACCCCCTCAAACTTTTTTCTTTTCCGTTTCAAGGTGTGTAGATTCAAAAACGCTGCAAAGTCCTTGTCACATGGGTTTATTATTCTATTGGGCATACCTACAGAAAGGTTGGCTGTTCATTAATTGTTTCTTTCATGCGTAATAATCGAAATAGCTACTTCTGATGGTTTCCATTAATTTTGGCCCCCAAAACACAAATTAGGTACGCTCTTTTTTTTTCTTTTTTTTTTTTAAACTATCTTTGATCATTGGTAGTGCCATTTAATCGTCCTGAACCACGTCTTGACACTTTTTCCAGTGTTATTATACAAACTGATGGTGATTTCAGACGATTTCCCATGTTTTTCACTCATAAAAAATCAATTTTGGGAGCTGAACATTTGGTAGAACCTCAATTTTCTATTCTTTGGTCAAAATCGACTTCATATTCGGTCTTCTCGTCCCCAAAAACATGAAAAACGATACCTCAAAAGCTCATGTTACCAACATGTTGCTAAAACGCGAAAAGTACCTATTTTTATACACATTTTCACTCATAACACCCCCGGGTATATTCCGATCGGGCTGAAAAGTTTCGGGAAACAACTAGGGCCCAAATGAAGCATGTGTGCGAAAGAACGATTTTTTTAGACCGAAAATGAAGCCTGTACACGTGATACGGCGGACGGCGTACGGCGGACGGACATTGAATTTTTGGAATCTACGTACCTTGAAACGGAAAAGAAAAAATTTTGAGGGGGTGTTATAAAAATTTTTTGCTGAGCGATTACATAGGTGTATTACTCACAGAATAATAAACCAAAATGCAATGTCCGTCCGCCGTCCGCCGTATCACGTGTACAGGCTTCATTTTCGATCTAAAAAAGTCGTTCTTTCGCACACATGCTCCATTTGGGCCCTAGTTGTGTCCCGAAACTTTTCAGCCCGATCGGAATATACCCAGGGGTGTTATGAGTGAAAATGTGTGTGAAAATAGGTACTTTTTGCGTTTTAGCAACATTTTGGTAACATGAGCTTTTGAGGTAGGTATCGTTTTCCATGTTTTTGGGGACGAGAAGATCGAATATGAAGTCGATTTTGGCCAAGGAGTGGAAAATTGAGGTTGTACCAGATGTTCAGCTACCAAAATTGATTTTTTATGAGTCAAATACCTGCGAAATCACCATCAATTTGTAGAATAACACTAGAAAAAGTGTCAACACGTGGATCAAGACGATTAAATGATGGCACTACCAATGATCAAAGATAATTTGAAAAAAAAAAAAATCGTACCTACCTAATTTGTGTTTTGGGGGCCAAAATGCAATTATTTCACATGAAACAAACAATAAATGTACAGCCAACATTTTTGTAGGTATGTCCAATAGAATAATAAACCCCATGTGACAAGGACTTTGCAGCGTTTTTATGTAAATTTTATTCTAACATTTGAAAAAGAATTACTTATGTACCCACCTAATTGCAATGCTATTCGTACCTACCCAAGTTTCATTTGAGCACTAGCCTATACGGGACATCTTCTCGTTCAGCCAATTCGATTTGGACAGACAGTCGATACGATTAGCCATTGACTACGATCATCTTAATTTGAACCGAATCTGACTGCTGAACGAATCTATCACTAACACGCTCGAACCCTTTCCATTAGGTACGTTAAGCTCTAAATTTGTATACATTTGTAAACTGGCGTCAGCCGTACTATCGAAAAAATAAATAAATAAATAAAAAGACGGGGAAAATGTATGGATAACAAGGTCTGCGCATGCGCAGTGGCTGCACTAAATTATCCGATTGTGATCAAATTCATAAAGGACCATCTAGGTGGGAAGGTTCGTAAAAAATTGAACTACCTAGCTACCTCAGATATCGCGTTTCTGCATGCGCTGTTACCCTAACAGTGATCCGATCGCGTTGAAATTCGTAAGGGACCATGTGGGGGCCCAACCCGCATGATCTCTGAAAACTTCAGATAAATCGCATTTGAATTTAGGAAGTTATGCGTATGGCAAGGATTTTCGGACATGGACAGACTATAAAAGACAGCTCTAAAACGTGTAGAAAGCTCTAAAAGCCGTAAACAAAGCTGTAAGAAGCAAAAGGAAACTTTGATTTTGGATTTTTTTAAAATTTCTACTCTCAAAAGTAAAAACAAAGCTTCCGCTGCCTTGGCAGACTCGGAAGCACGGTAGGTAGTTATATATAGGTACCTATATTGTTGAGTAATGGTACAGGGCATTACAGGGGGGACGCTCCACACTGGTCTGTCTGTAGTAAGTAGTACAGGTAAATATGTAGGCACGGGCGTTTGTATTGCAGTTAGGTATTCAAGATTAGTTTCCCCAAGTTTCTTGCATAACTAGGTAGATCGAAACCGAACCAATCACAAAACGACCCATTGAAATATGTTGCCCTCGCACGCCCCCCACTCTAGAAATGCATATAAATTCTAACCACGCCAAATATACATACGTAGGTACCTACCTGTTATAAGCTGAAACAAATGAGGAATGGGATATCTAAATCCGGTCAATTTTAAATTTAATGCAAGCCCCTCCGCCCTCATGAATGGCGACACTTCCGTTAACTGTTACAAAAATAAGTAGACCACTCCACTAAGGTATTCATTAGTGGACAATTTTTGGAATATTTTATTAGTTCAGGTAACTGAAAATGAGGTAGTGTGGGAGAAGGTGACATAAGGTATAATATAAGGAAGGAAGGTGATAATTGAGTAATATAAGGAAGAAAATGCGAAATAAAGATATTGGACGTTTGAAAAATCGCGGGTCATACATCTAAGTCACACCGGGCTGTGTGTGTGTGCATGAGTAAAAGCTAAGGTATTATAATATCCACAGGGATCTTGGCGATCAAGGTCTCCTCCACTCATTCAGTTTAACGTTATTTTACCATTCAAAACTTTCAAAAGTGGTCAAATAACATTAGAGGAAAATTCAGCGTATATAATTATTTCCATCTCGATCGATTCCATTTTAATTTGTCCCCAATACTCCGTGCATTTCTGTTCCCAGCTTGAGGAGGCAGTGAATTATCTCTACACCACGGCCCACTTTTTTTTCAAACTCCCAATGTCTATTTTCTTCTCTAATTTTATGTCAACGCTTTCTCGACGAACAGACCTGATTTTCGCTAACCTCAAACAATATAATTTGAAGAACAAAAATGACTGGAGTACCCCATTTCAATGAAAATCGCGATTTGGACATTGCTTACACCCGGGCTACCTAAAAAGTTGAATTTTTGAGAAGTAAAATTTGATAAAAATGTGTTCTTTCCGTTAGACTGGTGAGTTAAACAAACAGAAAGACCGGAAAAATTTAAATTTTATCCCTTCACCCTCTTTTGACAAGAATTAATTTCGATATTCCCCCCAAGTCAGTTGCAGAACTAGCACCAAAAATGAACAGAAAGAACGGTGAACACTGGATGAAAATTGCACCCTGAGCCATCACATACAGACTAGGTATACTTACCTCCGCCCCTTCCCCCTCTCACCATTAAAAGACACAGCCAATGAAAGAAAAATTGATAAATTAGTTTAAAATAATGTTATCGTTCCTTGTATTGATATAGTAAATATTCAATTATATATACAGTTTGTTGTCAACAAGAATAGAGGCATCAGACATGGATAGAAATGTAAAAGACCCCTAGCGTTAATTTTGTGTCTCACTATTTTTATACATAAACTTGGTTGATTTCATATGAAATGAATAGGTAGCAACCTTTTTGTTTAGTATCTAGCACCCTATTAGCCTACAGTAGTAGCCCATTTCTCGCTCAACACGTTGATCATTTCCATATAGGTAGGCACCTAAACCGTTTTTTACCTGAATTTCTGTTTCAAATCTGAATGTCCATAACAATTGAAAAATTAATGTTAATGTTATTGTGGAGGAAACGGGGAGAAAATAGCTAACAAATCGAATGTTATGCGAATAAAAGATATAATATGCGCCTCGTGGATGCAGGTATGGCCTAGAGTGAAACAGCACGGTTTAGCCGTGAAGGATATTTTTGAGTTGCAGCCATTTAAAAAAAAAAAAAAAAAAAAAAAGGTACCAAGTGTTTTCGCAAATTTGAGAAAATTTACTTTCCAGCCCAATTATTCACCCACTGAATTCAGTGTAAAAGCATCAGGGAGATAGGAAACAACGCTCTTTCTAACGGTATACTCCATTTCAATTTCGTGACAGGTCGAAAACACGCAAAAAATCTTAAAATTTTCAAAAACTCTGAAACTAGGGTTTTTGAAAAATTTTCTAGGATGAACGTTAAGTTGAAAATTAGTTACAGAATCGATCCCCGAAGTTTCATGGTTCCGAAAGTGGGACTATGGAGGAGTTGCCTGGTGGGATAAGGCGTACGTTGGCTCAACGACGTCGAGGAGGGCCTCAGGAAGCTGCAAGTTCGTGGATGGCGAAGGAAGGCACTGGACCACGAGGCGTGGAAGGCGGCAGTCGAGAAGGCACTGGTCCTTGAAGGACTGAAGCGCTAGATGAAGAAGAAGAAGAAGAAGAAAAGGAAATGGAACACAATGTACCTACCTATTATTCAATAATAATGAACATTAACGTGGAAGAAACCTAATCGAGAAGACTCCATTAAAGCCTTGATTTGTTCTTCCCTCCTTGAAAAAATAAAGAAAAAACATTGCATTGGCTGTTGTAGACATATGTAATAAACAATAAACAACCCTGTATGATACGTCTGAAAAGGTAGGCAGGTGAAGAAGAATGCATGGAAACAATGAACGATTTCCCATTGGGCTGTGTATTGAAAGGACTCATTGAGTTGAAGGAAATTTGCATAATGTAAATAAATCTACAAGGTTTAAAACTAAATTGGTACACACGTCATACCAATTTACATGATCGGTAATTCTGTACACAGGCCGAACCCCTGGTGATTTCTCAATAATTTCGTATCACACCAAAACAGTTGAACTAAACTTAAAAAAAAATAAAATAAATAAATAAATAAAAAGGTAAGCGCGAGACAAACAACACAAGAGTTCGTTTCATGAGGTCCAACCATCCACCGAGATAATACGGAAGTGTGTAGACGTTGGTAAAATTCTATGCTCTCCCGCGAATCCGAGGGAAGAGCAGATTTTTTTCTTTTTTTTTCGTTTTCAGATTCTAAAAACAAGAGATCAGTTCAAAATTGTGAAAAGAGTCACTGAAAGCATTCACACGCGACAGATTCACAATTCCGTGTGGGAACTTGGATGAGCCGATTTCGAACCTGAAACAGGAATAAAATAACGCAGAGTGTGAGACAAGGAAAGAAGAAAGTTCATTTGGAAAAAGGAAATTGCTAGAAACGGAATCCATTTATTTGAAAGTGGTGTTACAGACGACGTGAGAGGTTGTTACATAATCTAATAGGATTTTGATTAACTGCTCATGCAACATCATCAAACTGAACAGTCGATTTATGCACGTTCAGCCCAAGAATGACGAGGCTATGTCGTAGTAACACAATTAAATTTGTTAACATGGAACATGTTTTTACGGGGGTAAACCGGGCTGGAAAGCGTCCGCCTAACACTCGGCTCCCCTCCCCATCACCCACACAGTTCTCCCTCTACCCCACTCCTGCCACCCAACCCACCTCCTCTCCTACCACACGTGGTGCCTTCGCCGAGGAGAGCATGGCCAGACCCCACTCCCCTGAAAACTGCCGAGGGGGTTCTGAAGTTTCCGGCTGTAGCAGCTGACGACGTGTATTGCATGACATAGCGTAAGGTCGCTGGTCCGAGGCTTGGAAATCCCAAGAAGTGTTTTTGCTACCTCACTACCGAAGGCAGGGAAGCCTTGGATTCGTGACTGAGTAAAAACAGTTCATGTCCTCCAAAATGAAAATTTCCACTACCATTTTCCGTTTCAGACATCGAAGAACATAATTATTTGGTTCCGTGTCTGTCAGTCTGTCTGTATGTGGTAATTCCATGCAACACCCATAACTACCCGAAATAATGGTCGAAGTGGGCTGAAATTTCGAGGGTAGGTGCGGGTTGAGTCACAGATGGTCCAACACCAAAATCATTAACAAAGTACCGTAACTTTCGTCTGCGCATGCGCAAACGTGAAATAATTGGAACACCCATAACTACCCTAAATATCGTTGAAATGAGTTCAAACTTGGGAGGGTCGGTCAGGAATAATACTTTGATAGTTCCAAATTAATTTCATTGGAATCATAATGTAACTTTGATCTACGCATGCGCGAACATGAAATGTTGACCATTTCCTCGTAACGCTTCTAACTACGCGATAAATAGTCGTAGAGAGCTGAAATTCTGAGGGTATACGCGGGTTGGATCGCAGATGGTCGTTTCGAAATCATGAAAATCGTTTAGTCTGCGCATGCGCAAATGTGAAATACTTGGAGTGCCCATAACTACCTTAATAATCGTTGAAATGAGTTCACATTTGGAGAGTCGATCAGTGTAATACTTTGATGGCTCCGTATGAATTTCATTGGAATCGTAATCTAACTTTCGTCTGCGCATGCGTGAACATGAAGTTGACAGTTTCCTTATAACGCTTCTAACTACGCGAAAAATAGTCGTAGAGAGATGAAATGTTGAGAGTACATGCGGGTTGGATCGCAGATGGTCCCGTATCATAACGAACCTACCCAACTAGTGATTCATGTGATTCAAGTTAGGAAGCTATAGTGCCTACTCGAATTGGCAGACGTTTTTCTACATATCTCCATATCCTCTGTTATCATGTACCTATTCGAAAAACATGTTCCATGTTTCCTTGCTTTGATCCTTGATCTAAACTGTTATAATCACTCGACAATAAACGTACCGTCATGAACACAAACCACTGGTGGCTAGACGCCCCCTACGGCAACGCTTTTTTTCTAATATATCCCCGGATTTGACCTCACTGGGTATGTCCTGGGGGGGGGGGGGCTTTTTACTCTGGATCACTGCTAGCCCACTCGGACACCCCAGCCACAATATAATTAAATTAAATTTCTTTTATAACCTTCGTTTGACCTCATTGGGTGTATCCCCGGGAGGGAGGGGGGACTTTTCCTCTAACGTTAGTTCCACCTTTTAGTCCTTGTTCGCTTCATGTGATTATTATCAGAGGTGAAGGGCTAATCGCTGATCGGGTACTCACACGCAAGCTTTTCAAAGCTTGTATTGGTGCCCGCCCAATACGAGAACCAGACAACACTGCTTGGGATCACTGCGAAATTTTATACCAAATAATAATTTTATCCCAAATAAAGATCGGACGCACTAGCCCACTCGGACACCCCAGCCCAGTCATAATAATATACCTACTGTCTTGCTACCCATGCGTATGCGCAATTTTTCGTGGTATGCAGTTCTTCTCCTTGACTACCCTCTGTCACTTTCCAACCGCCTGTTGTAGAATTTGCGTTGCTTTATTTTCATCTAATTAGGCAATTTTGTGGGTTAAAAATTCTCCTTTTTTGGCGAAATTCTGTTCAATAACTAAAATTATCACTTATGTACTGACCACATAATGAGTTGTTTTATGTCAGGAAGTCTAGGCAGAAAACGACTGTGAAATTCGAATTCCTGACCGTTAGAAATGACGTATAAGGTAAATCACTGAGTTGTCCAACTCAAATCCCACTGACAGTGCTAGTGCATCATTTTAAACTGTGTACAGAACCGCAATGGATGGAAAAACCGCAATTTTACATAATTTTTTAAAAAAACTCCAAAAATCCAACTGAGGGAAAGGTCACAGCAAGGAATTTTTAGGGTTGCCAGGAAGGATTGTCATTTGAAATGTTGTTGGTAGAATTGAGAACCTCTGCCTCCGAGGTTTCGCTCCGCCTTCTTGGGCCAATCAGATGTCGATAGACCTGATAAGTCATTTTTTGCCACATTTTTACTTTTCATAACCCTAATTTGGAAACTACCGCTTATTTTCGAAAATGGGCTTCAAACTACCAAGAGTTCTGAATATTTTTTTTCCAACAAAAAAATTTGACGGATGTTCCCCATTGTCGGTTTCGGCTAGTTTACTGCTTGCGTATCGTATATTACACTAGGTAGATCTTGTGGTTAAATTTTCAATTTCTGGCAGTTCTCCAAAGACAAACTCAGGGCACATAATGTACCAGAAATGAACTTCAGGGACAGTGGGCAGAGGTAGACGTTAATAGCAGTGACTTCGGAAGTGAAGTTTGTGATGGTATACGAGAACCCCGTCCATAGTCGACCAGGGCTCTGCTCGATGTTCTGCGCATGCAGCTAATGTGGCACGCGGTTCGCAAAAACGAACTGTCAACTCGGAGCATTGTGTTTCATTATAGCCAGTGCTTAATCGCAGGGACGTCGCAGTCCTCACCCTAACACTTAGGGCCAGTAGTTAATTTTTTAGATAAAATTTAAAACTTTTTAAGGGGTTCCCTGCACCACCACGCTGCACAACCTGGTCTGACAAGCGCTGCAGGTCATAAGCGCCGAATCGGCATTCTGTATCGGCGATCTCTGTTCACCAAGAGCAAGAAAATACCACTCAGTGGGGAATACCCATGGTTCTGGAATTGCCAATTTTTTTCTCTCACAAATCTGCTTTCTGGGTTGTTGATGAGAAAAATCGAACCAGTTTGTCGGAATAACATGAATATTTGATTAGTTTCCAAGATTACGTGGGAAGCAGTATGACGACGTTGCCGCTACTTCTTCCTCCATGATACAGCACAGCATAACAAACAACACACCTTCTTGAGCAGTAGTATCAATGTCACATCACAGCTCAAATCGACGTCGTGGATTATTTTAAAAGCTGTATCCATAGGAAGGCGGCAATGACGTCATCAAAAATTCCAAATTTAATTTAAAAATGAATGAATTTGAAGTCAAAACAAAATCAAAACTGTGGCGCCCCCACGAACATGCTACGTTCGACGTCAAAAAACGGGTAGCATCTCAAAGGGTTGCTCACTGCAGCTCGCTGTCACGGAGACCGTGGGCTGCAAAAACTCGTAAGCCGTGGATCTAGTCACCCCCTTCGTAGCACAACGTTCACTTACTTTCGTCATGTTCCTCCTCGTGGTCCTCGGTCGCTCCTAATTTCAGTTGAAACTGCTTAATCTCATTGTCGTAATCCTTCCACTCAGGAACTATCCTCATGGCTGCAGTCAATTTCGCTTCTTTAGTTTGAGGGTTGTTGCACTATAAACAACACACAAGTCTATAAGCGTTGAATTCCTTGTAAAACAATTACTAGAATCACAACAAAGATGTAAAAGAAAAAAACGGACCAAGTCAATAGTTTTCGCTTTCTTTTTCGAGCTCTCATCGCACCAAGTTTCGCACCAGAGCCACTCTTGAGGTAACGATTTAATGGCGACCTGATGTATCATGTTATTTGGAAGATCCTGAAACCAGTAGCAACACATAGTAAATTTGCTTTCACTTTTGGTATAGTCGCTGCTTCGAAAATGGCAATAACGTGAAAAATGTGACAACTGAACTATAACCTGCCACTTCCTGAACAGAGCATAGACGCTCTCAGCAAATCAAATTACAATACCAGCTGGAAAGATCATCTGCAATCCCTCCATAGGCAAAAAAAATACTTGTATGCTATCTGCTCACTTTCCACATCACTCGTACGCTACTTATCTACTTGGAAGATGCTACCTGTCCTACCAGCAGTAAATTCTCTACTTCTTGCAAGATGGGCCCACTATCACACCAACAATATCGCACAGCGAAAGTCCACAATTACACCTTCCATTCTTGTCTTCGAAGGTAAAAAATGTATTGTTCTTCCGCATTTATTGTTCTTGTACAATGCAAATATTTAGTTTTGATCGTCCCCCAAAATTAATATCCCGTTCCGACTCGCTTTCATAACTTCAATCAGTTCCCCACCACAAACTTCATCATTTTTTATTTTAGTACATTTCTCTATCCAATAATAAATACGCTTTAAGGCGTCGACATATTTATACTTTCTTTAGAAGCTTGGATCTTTGACATTGTAGATAGCATACTGACATCGAGACAAAGGTAGATAACGGATACAACTCGGTATAGATTTGGTGATAGATAGCATACGAGTAGAGTACCCCACTTCCTCTTATTTGATTACAATCAATCAATTCTCACCTGATCCAAATTGGACAGACTATTGGGGTCTTGGCTCAGAGCCTGATACTGCCCTCGAAGCCTGTCTCCAGCAGCTATCCGCCTAAATCTCTTGAGATCAACTACATATAAGGCACTGATGTGGTATTTCCGCCCCTGCAAATGGTTGCGCCAGTATCCGCTCTTCCAAAACCTGAATCCGTCCATTTCCGTGCGGCTGTCACAGAAGGGAGTGTAGCCGTAGGGGGCTCCTCCTAATTCCAAATCCACCAACTCTTTCATGTCCGCTCGGACAACCTGTAGACAACAAATGATAGCAACTGACATGTTTGGTAGGTATCAGGAACTGATCTCGTGAGAATCATGTTCAATTTCAAATATTTGAGCTTAAACATTCTTGCGCCCACTCACTTGGTCGGCATCAACAAAAATAATCTTCTTGACATCCAGAGGGAACAAGACGTCCAAAAACAAAATCTTGTATCCCCAGATGATCCTTTGTTTTTCTGTCTGTTGGTGAAGCCACCTCGGCCATTTGTACTGCACAAGTTCATACTGGAAACCGTAATGTTTGGCCATTCTGGGCAAGAAGTCCTGAAACGCCGAAAAGTAACGTGAACATCATAAAAAGTAGAGTTCGGACATGACGTTAAAACTTCAAAATATGGCGGAAACCCCTCGGAAAAGTACCGAAAAATATGATTGAAAACCTTCAAATAGAAAGTAAAATATGATTTGAAAAACGTGGAATATCCAACGTAAGCCTCGAAATAGCCCAGAATATCTCCTGTAAGTCCCGAATAACCCCAGAATGTGTAGTACTCATCGGTAGGTACTTGAATGAAGATATTTCCGAAGCTGTACACTCCTGAATGTTGGAGGCTTCCTCATTGAGCACAGTGGATAGCCGAAGGGATGTACCACAGCCTGGATTGCGGCTTAATACTGCATCCAGAGTGTCAGTGAAAACACCCTACAATATCTGACTAATGGGACGCATGCGTCCATTGTGTAGTGGCAGAAGGGAGGACTGGAATTTTCCCGTCAGCTAACCAACAACCTACTACATTTCACTGAACAATGTATAAGAACTGAACGATTTCGAAAATAGGACGCCACACATGAACAAACCCTCCAAATACGACGGTATTTTGAAAAACCCAAAAATATGGTGAAATATGTCATACATTTAAAACTGGAGAGGCCTAAGGACGTGAAACTAGTCTTAATCTGTTATTTAGGCCATTTCGTATCTGGAAATTTTTCTAAAATATGATCGAATCCTGGCAAGTTACAACAAAAGTTTTCTTTCTTTTTTCAAAAGTTCAACGCAACAACTAAAAATGCTGCAAATAATTACTCAACGGTTTATTATTTACCTGTATAGATGCCCCTTCGACGTAGATCACTATTTTCTGTATACGACACCTACCCTAGAGCTTCGCCCAACAAAGCCGTGAATCAAGTACTGGAGCCGGCCGAGCAATTAAAGTTTCATAAATATGCGGTGGGTCCAAGAATTATATCGTTAATTTTGCTATTCATGAAGCATAACGTGTTCGAGTTAAAAAAAATTAACTATAAAAAAAATCCAATATAACCGTCATTTTTGAAATGAAATAAAATCACGGAACAACCAACTCGATTTCATAGAGCCATCCGTGATTACAATCAGGTGTTCTCTAGCGATGACATCTGGGCTGGATGTTTACCGTATCATTCACGATCATTTTGAAGAAGCTTTTTGGTGCAAACTTCAGGGCCTCACTGTGAACGAACGGCTAGACGTATAATACCGGGTGATCTCAAAAAATTCTCCAGTCAGAGATCAATTTAAAAACGGAAAAAAATTCGAGATAACGGCGCTCTGGAAATGTCAACCCCTATTTTTCACCCACCTGAGATAACTCCGAGCTTCGCGGACCAACTAGACCACCCTAAATGGGTCCCACAAACCAAATTTCATTAATTTTGTTACATGTAACAAAGGAAGGTGCGAAATAAGGCGGACGGACATTAATTTTTTTAAATTCCATTTTCGGATTCTACATACATGGAAAAACTGAGGGGGTTTAAACTTTCTTTTTTATGTCAGATTCCAAAGGTTCATTATTGAAAATAATAAAACAAAACTGAGAGGTTTCCCGCCATTCCCAAACGGATATTAGTTCTGATGAACATTTATGTACTTGGCTAAACATCCAAGAAGATGGAAGAGCCACTGACTTTCAGAGTTGGCGACAGGTAGTTTTTCAAGAACCAAAACTTGACAGGCGATTTCGTGTTTTTCAGGACACTCAGCATCATGATGCGGAGGAACCTCTCGTACAAATGGCCGGACGCGACGGAAAAGATGTTGATGACGTCGTCTTTCTCAGCCCCGCTCTCTTCCCGGCCTCCGAACGTGCTGGTGATGGAGCCCCATATCCCCTGGTTCTCTTCGTTATCCTCGCTCAACAGGTCGACGTTGACTTTGTCGGGTTTCTTGGTCACTTTGAGTTTGACGGTGTGGGAGCGGAAGGAGCTGAGGAGGATCTTGATGCCGCTCTCGGTGGCATTGAACGCAAAGTCGTTACCCAGATGACTGAAACGGCATTGAAAATTATTGAAATTTCGTTGTTAGAACTGTGGTAGATCAACCTAATTGGCAGCTACACAAGGGGTAAGGAAACTACAGGCTGTGACGGTTGATGTTCTCGAGTCGTTTGTTGTTCCAGTGAAGATGGGGTCGTTTGGGTGGAAGATTCTACAACTATTATCCAACAAAAAGTGTCTGAGCCATTTTCTAAATTGGGAATACTTAACTCACTTTTTTTTTACAAAAAAAAAACCACAGTCATGCAGCATGGCTATAAGAGCGAATTTTCGAAGTTTTCGGCATCTTCCTCCTCCGCCTAAAATTTTCTGAAAATTAATTTTCGGCCAATGTTTTCCCAACTTGATACCATACAAAATTAAAACAGGAGTAGTTTTAAGCAAAGTAAAATTTGGGATGGAAGGAGGGGGAGGGGGAAATCAAAAATGTTTTGAATACCAGAAGAGTAGGTAGGTATTGGGTACGTAACAAATTTTTTGTTCCATTTTTTGCCGAGTAACACCTCGGTTTGTAGATTTTCCAACGCTGAACACGATGGTGAAGTCAGAATTGCGATATCCCATTCCGTTATCAGATTAGAGCAGACGAACCAGGAAGAACATCTCAAGAAATAGCCACGTTCCTTCATCTTCAAAGTGCTCCAGTTTGAGAATGGAATGAGATATCGCAATTCTGATTTCTCCATCGTGTTCAGCGTACAAAAACCTTTAAAATGAGGTGTCACTTGTCAGACTTTTTCATTTTGGGAATTTATGGGTAATTTCCCCCCCCCCCCCCCCCCCCCTAAAACTCCCCAAAACTCCCCCTTAGGGTGACCCGATTCTGCCCATCTTCGAATTTAGCCTGTCGATTGCCAAGACAGATTTTTCGTGCAAATTTGAACTTTTTATCTCAATTCTTTTGAGAGTTATCGTCTGGAATGACACATACATATATAAATATATATATAAATATATAAATATATATACACTCGGCCCTTCGGGCCTCGCCAGGGGGCAAGCCCCCTGGACCCCCAAAGGGGGCTCCGCCCCCTCGGAACGGCTTCGCCGTTCCTCACCCCCGAAGGATGTGTTCTTATACTTCGTATAACAAAGGAGAATTTGCCATGCAAATTCAAACGAGCCGTTGCCAATACGGGGCCAATTTCCATAGAAACACATTAAAAAATGCCAAGCGGCGCCCGTTACCATGAAATGTAGGTAACTAGTTATTCATAGGTAACAAAGATAACGTTGGTAATTCTTTATCACATTCCTCTTTGTGCTCATCTTTATCACGTTCCTCTTTGTGCTCATCTTTATCACATTCCTCTTTGTGCTCATCTTTATCACATTCCTCTTTGTGCTCATCTTCATCACATTCCTCTTTGCGTGACGCGTTTTTGTGACAGGATATTGTGACAGGACATTTTCTTCACATGACCCCCGGCGTTAAAATTGCATAGCAATTAATATATTTATATACATATAATTTTTGGTGTCTTTCGGCAGGGAATTCAGGATGGTCTGAAACGGATTTTGGTATAAAAATCTTTCGGAAATTCGAGTTTTAAAAATTTTGGACCGAGAACAATAGCTTCCTTTTCTTCGAAAATTCGCTAAAAACCACTGAAGGTAAGGGGGGTTGTAAAAGGGTTTGAAAACTAGTTACACGCAATACTGTAAGAGTGCAATGGTGTTGGTACAGGCCGAGTGGTTTGGATAAACCGCCAGTGAGTATCCACCCACTTTTAGGTATTCCATCTCATCCATGGATGCTAGCGTAGTTTGATGTCACAGGTTTGAGTGACATAGTTCGTGTAAAAAATAACGGCTATCTCAATGAACGCATTCGATTTTACCCCATCAACAGAAGATTTGAATGATAAATAAAATTCGAATTCTTAATAACTGGTTGTGTTTTGCGAGATGTCAAGGTAGCAAAATGAGAGATAACATGGCCTACAAAAATTTGCTTTTGAGATTGATGCTTCTTTAACAACGTACTTGAATTGTTTAAAAATTTAAAATTATTGCAAAATGCCCATTATCAGTGCTCTGGAAAAACAATCGGCCTTCCGACCCATGGGTATTCCTCATTGATACGGGGTGCGAGATGAGCTATATAAATTCTCACCTGTATCCAGTGATATCATATAGAGCAGCAGACCTTCCATGCCTCAGCCTCAGTGTCCACTCTCCAGGATTTGCCTACAGGATAAAACCAATGAGTCAATTCAATAAATCAGAACCAATAGCGGACAATAATTCATTTACATACACATCACCATACTGAGGGTATTCATACAAATATGATTACCTTGAGCTGGAAATATCCCAGATTGGCCATTACAATCGTGTCAAACTCGTTGGGGTCATTATCAGTACCGAGAATTATTTGTAAGCCTCTAGGAGGGGATCCTAAAGCTGAATCGAAGCAGTGTCCTTCCAAAATCAGATATTCGAGTTCAAAATGGCTAAAAACCGACGAAAAACTAAATCAGAAAAATGTTTGGTACAGATAAATTGCAGAACGTAGTGAAAACCAACGTGTTGCTACCTGTGAACGTTGGAATCGACTTGATCCAATTTGATGTTATCGAGATCGTGAGGGCTAGCGATACTTTCGACCATCCAGTTATCGGGGACTAACATGTTTTGAGTGAGGAGCGGAGCACCCGGCATGTTGAGGAACTTGGCCATGGGACCAGGGGCCATCTGTCCTGAAGGAGTAAACTGAATGAAGGGCTCCAAGACGTAGCGGTAAAAGCTGAAAATGAAAAATAAAAATGTATAAAAAACAAAACAAAAACCAAGGGATACAATATGAAGGCCAATTTGGCGCGGACTTCGAAAAATGTGTTGTATCGGCTTTGAATAAATTACGTTTCTTCAGCATAAAAATTATTTTTTACTTTCAAGTTTTATACAGCTTTCTCTCTCTCTCTCTCTCTCTTTTTAAAATTAAAACATTTGATTTTGAAAAGGTGTCGTAATCTGGTGCACTCGAGGTGTGCTGACCAACTCGAAATCCATAATCACCTTATATGAGACCAGGATTTTGGATAGAAAGAGAACACACAATTTTACTAAACGGTTAAATTTGATTTGTCGAAAGTAATTTATTGGTAAAAGGCACAAATATCTGGCTTAAGAGAGATTTTGGTTAACCTCTCTAAAAAGCAAGGAGCAGAAGTATAAATCGTAGTAGTTATTCAGTGAGTAGAACCGCGGATGAATGCAGAAAGGGGTGGATGATTCTCCGGCTCGCTGCTTCGCTGGCTCACTCGCACTTCCACTGGGGGGGGGGGGGGGGGGGGAGGCTGGTCTTATCCCGCGTTCTCGCAGCGCTCGCTTGGCTTGTCATGAGGTGTGCGGCTTCTCGACGGGTGGCTGACCGTTCGTTTTCCCGCGCTCTCCCCTGTACCTCTACTCAGCGACGTCTCTGCTTGTGTACGACTTCTACAGGGCGATTGGTGGCTGGTTTGTTTCGGCTTGCCGTGAGGGGTTTACGGCTCCTCTAGGGCGATTGGTGGCTGGTTCCCTCGTGTTCTCGCTGTCCTCTTTGTGGCAATGTCTAAGCTTGTGGTAAGGGAGTTACGATTTCGCTAGATGCGATTGGCCGCTGGTTCCCTCGTGTTCTCGCTGTCCTCTTTGTGGCAATTTCCAAGCTTGCGGTAAGGAAGTTACGATTTCGCTAGATGCGATTGGCGGCTGGTGTCCTCGTGTTCTCGCTGTCCTCTTTGTGGCAATGTCTAAGCTTGCGGTAAGGGAGTTACGATTTCACTAGAGGCGATTGGCGGCTGGTTCCCTCGTGTTCTCGCTGTCCTCTTTGTGGCAATGTCTAAGCTTGTGGTAAGGGAGTTACGATTTCGCTAGAGGCGATTTGCGGCTGGTTACCCCACGACCTCGCTGCTCCTCTGCGTTGGCTTGTAGTAAGGGGATGAAAACTTTTCTTACGATGTGAAGACTGGTGTTTGGTTGCTGGCTTTGTCGCTCGGATTCACACAGAATTACGACCCGGGGTCTGCTTGGAGGTCTACTGGAAGATTTTCACCAGAGGATGCTCCCGTGTCCTTTAACCCGTTCAGTGCGCCTCCCGAGACCCCCTCGGAAAACCATGATCCTCGGGAGTGCGCACCCGAGAACCCCTCGGCGGAACGTAGCCCGATTCCTCTCGAGGGGAAATGCTGCGGGGAAATTCCTTCGACACATGTGGGTCGGAGGGGGGCCCCCGTCTCTTCTACACGATGTCTCCTTTTTCGAAAAAATCATGAAAAATATTTTTCATGGACAATTGCAAAAACATACAGTATACAATTTTTTAAAAAAATTTTAAATTTTTTTTCGTAGCACTGGCGAGCACTTCGCGAAAATTCGGGCGCACTGAACGGGTTAAGGTCTTGGCCGATCGTCGGGGGACTGCTGGATGGTCCTTGAAGGTCTTCATCAGATGACTGCTTGACAGTCCTTGAAGGTCTCCGCTGGTCGGTATAGTCCTGAAAGGTCTCGGAAGTGGTTGCAGATTATAGACAAAGACGTGGGCCTCCCACGTAATGTGGACCCATGATGGACTGTAAGGAGGCAGCCGGGGAGTTGAGCCTTGATTTCAGGACGTCCCCCGGTCAGCCTCTGTCATTGTTGGTCACTTCTGATTGGCTCGGATGATTCGCTCACCAATTTGATGGTCTTCTAATCTCAGGCCGTTTGCGGCAAGATGTGTCTTTGCCGGTCTTTCAACAAACTGGTTGGCCTGTGAGTGATGTTGTTACTAATTGGACCCGTTTATAATATTCTGAAAAATATTAATGATTATCTCTGTTTGTGAAAAACAGCGATGCCTGTACGCGATGTCGTACCCTGGGTTACGTTGGGAACATTTACCCTTTTTAATATATGATGGTCCTAAAAAGGACCAATGATATCTATAAGCTGAGGTGTGGGTTTCCTCAGTTTACAGTGTTTATGAACTATTTTATACTTTTTAGAGCGTTTTGTAAAGTAGGTTTTTTCAAATAAAATGTATTTTATTGCCTAAACTTTTCTACACCAACGCCAACACTGACCCAGCACTGACATGATACTAATCCAGTAATCCACAGTCTTTTGCAGACTTTTCTGTCGTCAAATCGTGCAATGTCTGTTAAAGCATCAGAACTCAAGTTTATTTAACTAGCCTAGTACTACCAATAGCCCGGAATACTTTTCTACTTGTAAAACTAGTACAGGACCACAGAGGGATGATCCTCTTTCATTTGACAAAATATCAGATATACAGTAGAAAGTGGTCGAGTAGTTTCGGAATAATAATCGCTGGACAAACATTGAAAAAAGAGGAAAAAAAGAATAGAAACTGGTCGAATTGAGAACCTCCCTCTTTTTTGAAGTCAGTTAAAAAACCACCATGCGAGCCCCCCCCCCCCCCCTCCATAGAGGATACTTCAACGCCAGTTATGTGATCGCAATTTCACATTCAACTTAGGTATGCCAACTTTACACCAAACTTGTGTAGTTTTTGTACACTTCCAACCTAGAATATAGAATGTCCAGTCGAATTAATAATCGCAACAACCGAATTAATTTTGTCTCCAACTAAATAATCGTAATAACCATTAATAATAAATTATTGACAGTCTCAGCTGAATTGGCTGGGATAGTTATTTTTATGAAAATATAATTAATGTTTGTTGAGACCGAACAAAGAGCCTGTGTGGTATAGTACAAATCTCAACAATACCGTAGGAAATACATTAAAATTATAATTACATGTGCTAATAAAATATGAATTGTGTTACCTTTTCAGAGGCATATCGCTGCTTTTCTCGACGCAATTGAGGAAAATTTTGATGTCGCAGTTGACGACTTGTTGCAAAGTGCTCAGGATGGTCCCAGCTTTGTGAGCACCGTTTGAAACAGGATCCAAAATAGCCACTATATCTAGAGCAGGTCCAGTGGAAGACGTTGGAAGTTTCACAACACTGTATGAGATAATTTGTCATTAATAATTAATGAAATGCACGTTTCGTGAGTCATAGGAAATGATGACCAAACGATGCTTCAAAGAGCAAACCAGGTATATGGCGAGAGGAGGCAGCGCATACTGACTGCAACTGCCACATGACTAAAATAATACTTCATGAAAACTTTCAAATACAGGAAGATTCATCTGTGTGATCCACAATACATGAATGCCATTCCTCGTATTTTAATCCAATATCCACAATACATGGGAACGCTTTGCAATGGCATTATATAGGTAGGTAACAAGAGAGATCTTGTAGGAGAGATAAGATTAAGGGAGGAAGGCATTTTTAACATGGAACATGTTTTTATGGGAGTAAACCAGGCTCGAAAACGTCCGCGTCCAGTCCAGGTGAACTCGGCTCCCCTCCCCGTCGCCCGCACAGTTCTCCCTCTACCCCACTCCTGCCACCCAACTCCGAGGAGAGCCCCACTCCGCCAAAAACTGCCGAGGGGGTTCTACCTACCTGAAAAACGCCAAAAGCAGCTGAGGAAGTGTATTACATGACATTGCGTTAGGTCGCTGGTCCGAGGCTTGGAAATGACGCATTAACACAGAAAGACGCGAAGAAGCAGCTGTTAATACGACGCTCGAAATTTATTTTCCAAGGAAAACAGAAGAAGGTAGGTAGCGTTATACAGATGTAAGGTTAAATTACGTTTCCTCATCTCAACACGACAAAAGCTGACACCGTGAGATCCCGGTATTTTTCGTCGTCACGGTTCGTCAAACTTTTCGGTATCTTAAGTGCGCATGCGCAGCACTGCTTTCATTTCGGCGTGAGGGTGCTGCAAAAACTCTCGTCAGTTTTGGCCCAAACCGGCAGTGTATAAAGTCGGTGTTGCCCTACTTTGCGACGTCGATATCCACCCCCCTTTAAAGTCGGGATTGCACTGCATTTCATGGTTTAATAGTAGCCCTCAACATGCAGATCGATATACCGTCAAAACTCCATTTCAAAAATAAGTGAGAAAATTGGTTTTGCGCAGGACCTCCTCATAACAAAAAAACAGCCTTTTTCCACCTTAAGTAGGAAAAAAATGATATAAATAGGACACTACCTGTGCTCTTCACTAAAAGCATTTATTTCGAATCTACTCTTGGATTCAGGCCTCGATGCCAACAAAGATACGGACTTCATAATGACATCACTGCATACTGAATCTGGATCTGAAAGAATGAAAGGGCGATGTAGGAATTCATTTCTTCAGTGTGGTGCTGGCTCTACCAGCAAGTGGATGACGCGGCGTATGCATGTATGTTTCCAGTAGCAAATTTTCTATCTGATTTGTCATCATATATGAAAATAACACCTGGAACTGGGAGTCTCAAGACGCATACGCTTCGTCACCCGCATTCGAATGGTTAAACTTGTTCATACCTTCGGAGTTTTTCGTCAAAGTGCGGTATATTTTATCCACGTAAGTCGACATGCTGAATCTTTCCAATAGATCGAAGTCGTCCAGAGTGAAAATCTCGTTCTTGTCGAACGGACCAAGCAAGCGGCCGTTGGTGACGATTCCTTTAGACCCGCGGGAGAAACCGATGGCTTCCGAGACGAAAATTTCATGCGACGCCAGAAGCTCATTCACAGTTTTCATGCACGAATCCTAAAACAGGAGACCGCTCAGCTGGTGCAGACCTCAGCGTGTAAATGGGGCCATAGAGTTAACTTTTGGGAGCCAAATGGAAATATGCGTAGGTACTCCTAGGAAGTATCGCTACTTTTATTGACCCCTTGCATTACATCTTCCTGTACATGGACGCCATACTTTTCTATCATACTCATTCTAACCAGAACATACCATCAGCCACAAAACCACTCAATAGGAGTAAGATTTATAAAGGGAACCACAAAAACACTCCAAAGGAGTAAGATTTATAAAGGGAACCACAAAAACACTCAATAGGAGTGAGATTTATAAAGGAATTCATTATGACTGATAAGCTTTGGCGTAGTCACAGTATATCATCACCAACTGTACAGAATACTGCAAGGCTATTTTGAGAATTTTTTTCAGCAAACTTCATTCAACAACTGAAACAGCTCGATAGCTAACTTCAATAGCTCAGTATACAAATTAAAATTACCACCACGACCATCCAGTGGTGTTAACAGTGTGGCTGTTCTCGATACATTTTTTCTTCCGGTGGAGACGGGATCGTTGAGTGGAAGCCTAATCGAAATCCCTTTTTAACCGGTGATAATCTCACTGGTCTAGGAGGGGGACTCTCGAGGGTCCACCCCCACTGTCCCACTCTCTCACATGGTAGCAGAGCGCGGTTTCGGTCCACGGACCTCTGGGTTATGGGCCCAGCACGCTTCCACTATCTGTGGACTGGTGCTAGCTTCACTAGCTAAAATACTTACTAATTTCCGAATACATATAGTGGACAAAACAACCATCAAAACATACATTTAAATCAAAATCCTTTAGTCCCTTCAGGCCTTTGGAGATATCCTCAGCATTCTCCAAAATCTTCCTGACCTTATCCGCCGCTTTATCTTCGGGTAGTTGGGCGATAGCACAAAGTACCGCTTTGTTGACGAGATTTTTCTCCGCTTCTGGATCCAGGCTATTGATTATCAGGGCAGTTCTCATTCCACTGCTGCTCGACTAGAAATATGAAACGAGAGACAATCTTAGTATAGTCGCAGCTACTGTACGCCTAAGGCAGTTAATGAAATCATTAGGTGCCTAATTAAAAATTCCGGAATTCAACACATAAAATATGACAATACTGTTCCCAAACGACAGCTAAAACATTGCTTGTAACATTTATCCTTAAAATTCTGTAAAAAGATACATTTCGATAGCAAGTTGCAACTTAACCCACATGTACCCATCCAAAAAATAGCTACTTGTAGGTAAAATAAAGGTAAAGTGTAACATTCCAAGCTAAAATTAACAGAAAACCCCTATTTAAATACTTGAATAAATCACAATAAATTCTTATATAAAATAATTTGATAAATATAACAGGGGAGATCAAATAAACACAAATTCTTGGGTCTGCACACCTCACTTGAATAGTAATTATTATTATAGCCTTTGTATGTCCTGGTTTTTGGGCGATGATCTGAAAGCCAAGAACCCTGCCCTGAGGATGTAACTCTGCCATACACCATGACATATTGGGCAAAACTCAAAAATAACATGGAACAAGCTTCCAAGCAGCCCAGTATTGCAGACCGAACATGAAGACCATGGAGAGGTTCTGTAAATATCTACTTAACGTTTAATTTTAATAGTGAAATGTTGCTTGCCCCAGTTCTTATGTATTTGGGCAAATAACTTTTAAAAGCGAAAGGGGCTTCAAAATCGAGACAAATATTAAAATTTTCATTCGCAATCACAAGCCAGTAAAACTCATTGTAGAACCCAGAAACCACCGCACCTATATCCCGTTCACCAAGAATGAACTCAACGCAAGAACTACTGCAGGAAGCCGGCTCTTCTTGTAGAACCCAGAAATTCCTGAGCAAGGACAAGGTGAGAGCGGAGACGAAGCGGGGTGTTTATAAGTCTGTCTACACACACCCATTCTTACCCACAGCACCGAATCGTGGGCACTGACCAAAAAAGAGTACGACCACCTCCAGGCTTCAGAGATGAAGTACCTGAGGAAGGCTGCCAGAAATACTAAGTGGGATCAGGTGAGAAACACCACTATATGTACCACTGTATGGGTTCTGAATGTTCGACAAACAGAGCACGGGATCAAAGACACTCAGCTGAGATGGCTCGGAACCCTAACCAGGATGCCCATCTCAAGAAACCCGAAGCAAGACCTGGGGGGACCCGACCATTAGGAAGAAAAAGAAGGGTCTGGAAGGAAAACGTGCAGGACGCTGCTAGGGAAAGAGGTGTGCGATGTGACCCGATCAAGGTGTGCCTGGACAGAACCCGATGGAGAAGAGTTTGCCAATCCTCTACACTCTTTAGAGGCAGAAGACGAAGCGACTGTGTAAGCATGAACCGTTCTCTTTGGCATACCACAGCATCTTTTTTTTTTAAATATGTGTCGTGATATCCTCCCAGAACATCACTCCATGCATATTATTTAGATCTCTCAAAATAAACCAAAGGAATGAAGTGGCGGACGTGACTAGGTGCAGGTAGCTCCCACCATCCTTCAACTGACGTTGGTGGACGGGGGGGGGGGGGAGAGTAGATCAAGTAGTATAAAAACTCGCCTTTCTCGCCTGCTACTTCATTCTACTCTCTCCTTAAGTCGCCGACTTATCTCTCTCTCTCCTCCTCACTCCGATATGTAAAAGATCCCAGACTGGTGTTAACTGGATAGGTAAAACTATCCGTGAATGGTAACCACTGGGCACATCTCCAACCACCTAAAAAGATCCCAGAATGGTGGCAACCGCTGGGCATATCCTCCTAACGTCTTAGTGGTGGAAACCTCACTGACTTCGGTCAAAGGTGATAACCAGAGGCGTTAGGTCCAATACCGTATCTCCCTTCTCATTCACTCACCTCACCTCACCTCACATAACCACCACAATATGTATTAGTGTTTCAAGTTGCTCACTAATTGAGGGAAGTTCACGTAAAACCCCACATTTTTCCATTAAAGCTTTTAATAACTGAGAAAACCAGTTATTTTAATGGAGGTTTTATTCATTCTCTCTAATCAGTCTGGGGCACACAGGCATCTTTTTGGATACCTACATATAACTTTCCATTTTTGACATTCTCAGCAACCACTAACAAAGGACCTTGACGATCTTTTCAATACCTGGGTAGTAACATCAAGTAGGGTAGTAACAAGCGACGGGGGGGGGGGGGAGGTGTAAAAGTAGAATTAGAAAGGCGAATGGTTCATTTGCTCAACTGTACCCTATTTGGCGGAACAAGAACCTTTCCCTTAAAACCAAGTTACGCCTTTCAACACAAATGTGAAAGTGGTGCTTCTTTACGGCTGTGAGACGAGGCGAGTGACTAAAGCCCTGACCAGAAAAGTCCAGACCTTCATTAACCGATTTTTACAAAGAATCATGGGTGTGTGGTGGCCAGAAATCTCGTGAGAAAGAACCAGAAACCTGTCTCGGTCGAGATACGTAAAAGAAAATTGAAATGGACTGGCCACACACTGAGAAGAGAGGAAGTATCAGTGAAACGTCAGGCTCTGGATTGGAATAAGAATTAGCTGGAGATGTTCTGTCGAAGAAGAGGCGAGTCGCGTGGGGAAAACATGGCAGCAAGCTGAGGTCCTGACCAGAGATAAGAGAAGGATGGCGCAATTTTAGGCCCTATGCTCCTGAAGGAGCCAAAGGAAATAAGTCAAATAGCAAAGAGAACATAATAACATTGAAAAATTTCTATTTTTGTGAATTCCTATGTAAGGAACTAATAATTCAACACTCTATACCAACAAGAACACAGGGTGTTTCCAGCTCCTGCCCTATTAATTTCAATACCTTAAGGAGGTAGAGTGGTGATGTGAAGCTCTTACCATGTGTTTCAAAGCGTTGAGATACAAAGCACGGCCCTTATCACTCTCCAAATCCGTGATGATCCAGTTCGAGATGAGGTGGATCTTCTTATGGGATTTGGACGACAAGTAATTCAGTTTCCCATCCATCAAATTGCGAACTGTTGGATCCGCGAATTTGGTCATAGTGAGGTACTTGCTTTTAGATGTCGATAGCACTCTGTCGTTCAATCTGCAGAAAAAATAACGTTCAAGAAGTTACTATAGTAAACGGCAAATGCTCAGTCGCTGAGGAGTTCTGGAGGGGATGGCTCCACTCTCTCACCAGATGGCCAGCAGCACCAGGGAGGGTGTTGTAGGGTTGTAGGAGAGTAGGGGCTTGTCGTAAGCGGCTTAGCACCGACCAAGTATGAAACATTCCTGTTGTCAGTAACCCTTTCTAATCCCAGGTACCTCAGGCAGTAGGCGGTCGAGAATTAGTGACTGAGGGAGTGGAGCAGATCAAGGGGGGTGTTGGAAGGTGGGTGGGTCTAACTCAACAAATATGGCGGGGGAAGCAAGCTACTGGGTGGGTTAACCACCCCTCCATGACTAAGCATTTGCCGTAAACACGGGCAAAACCTGGCCTTGCACAAATGGATGTGTTATTACGGTACGGTTTATTTATGTTAGGGCTCCAGTAATACGATGTAAGTAAATAAGGTTCGTTTGCAGTGGATTTTACTGACAGTTACTAGAAAACTATCCATGATAGCATGCATGCATACATACGATCAAATCATCTGGCCAGTGGCTTAGTGTGGGAGGGAGGGGGCAGAGGGGGGCCATGGCCATTTCACTTCTCAATTCTGCAATGGATGCGGCCGGCTTGAACCCACTTGAAACAGTGACAGATTACCACAGATTTTTTGCTTCATTGTGAAAATAAAGGGGCAGCAAATTTAGGTTTTGCAGAAATCCTTGCTACACCAATATACGTGGCACATCTGTTATTCACCAGTTAGGTACCAATCTTACATGGCAATCTTACATAGCAGGAGATTATTGAGAGGAAATGGCTAAAAGCCCTTCGATGGTTTGAGAACAAGTTGGCCACAGCAAACAAACATAACCTCCCACCAGTCAATTCCCAAAACAACAGACAAGTGACATCTGACGAGCCGGAGTGGATCTGACGGAAGCAAAACAGAAGGTAGACGCACAGGATGCCCAACTTCACCAAGTATGAGTGTATATAGCGTACTGACCTTGGCATGATGTTTGGCCGGTTCATAAGATAGTCGACGACGTTGTCATCATCCTTCAACTCGTTTTTGTACACAGCCTTTTGCAGGATGGGCGTTTGATTCATAATTTCACTCAAAACGGCTTCTTCAAAATCTTCAGCAGTCAACGACTTTTGAGGTAAAGGCACTCCGTTCATCAAAACCTGTAGGCATTAAAAACATTAAATGTTCATCCTGCAACCTCATTTCGACAGATAAAACGTATTTTTATTACCTACTGTGGGTTATGATGTAACAGTAGAAGTCGCTCAGTAGAAAGGTGGTTAAAGGAATAAGTCAAACATAAAGATAGAAACAATCAGGTCTCGATCGGCTGTATATAAACATATTGGCCTGTTATAGTGATCAAAAGGTCGGTTACAGTGATTAGTTTTTGAATTTTTGGGTGTTAAAACTCGTCAAAATATGTAAAAATGGCTGATATATCCTAATAATGTTATATATTCACCAAAAGTGGTACCTATTGAACGATGATCCGAAACAGAAGATAACTAACTACCTATAGGTTTAAATGAAGATTTCCTTTAAAAAAATTAATCAAAATTAGGTCAATTTTGGGGTGTCACATTCGCCAACATCGGTAACAATGGCTATAATCACCACAAAGTATATTATACAGTAGAAGTCGCTTATAGAGACTGGTCATGTATAGTGATTGTTTCCAGTCGGCCCCAATTCGGTCACTATAAGCGACTTCTAATGTATTAGAATCTTCTGGAGAAGAGCCCAAATGGCAGTTAGGCCCTTCTGCATCTTTTATGATTCAATATTTTTTGCATTTACCCATAGATCGAGAGGCTTCATACCTGCAGCAGTGGGTACAGGAGTATTAGGTTCAATACTACCAAAATGTGGAACAGTTCTAACCTGCGGCAGGTGACGCAAGCCGGATTTCTCGACAAAATCCATCGCGAGCTTCAATCCAGTATTGTAATCAGTGTCCGCTCCAAAGACTTCATTCTTGTCGACGCTTGAATCCTTTGATTTGAGTAGGTCGTGGATAAGTGCAGGTGTGATTTCAACGTTGTTTGCAGCAGCATATACCTAACAATTGGCAGTCATTAGCAAACGGACACAGAGGAAACAAAAGTGACAATATAATTTCTGCCAGGAGTAGAGACTTACGTCTGTAAGGAAATTCAACGCATCGGCAGAGTCGGATAGTTCCACAACATAGTTGTAGGCGTTGAGGAGTGCGACGCCACTGTCCTCCAGCCCTGTTTTGGTTCCATCCACAGCAAATATGATGCCCAAACGAAGAGGTGCGTTGTGGACTAGGAACGACTGCACTAGTTTGATGAGTGGAATCACTTCCTTCTTGGACGGGTCACCGCAAATGACCTGTGAAATGTTTGAATAATGAATTAATTGTAATCGTGAGTACTAGGATGTATAAATAATCAGCCCCTTTTTTTGTGGGGGGGGGGGGGGGGGAATTTCACAAGATACATTTGGAGCATTTTTGTTGAGTACTTACCAAGTTATACAAGTTCTTTCGAACTGATCGAATCATTCCAGGGAAAGTGGGTCGGAGGAGATCCATCAAAGATGAAGACCAACGATTGTATTGTTTGTCAAGCTCGATATCATTGACCCATGTCACAGCTGAATCTCTGATATCCAACCCGAAATCGACTCCTGTGCTACTCAAATCCAAAGCCAGCAAAGCTTTGGAAACCTTCTTGTCGGTAACACCTGCAACAACACAATCCTATCAGATGTGTGAAACATACAGAAACTGTATGAGTATCCACCTGGAACAGTTGACTCATTCACTGAGTGTACATTTCCACTTATTCCCACGATTTCTTATTCTAAACTACCAATATTTAGAAGACGTAAAATAGGTCGGAAATTAGAGAGCGAATAAGCCTAGATTTTCTGAGGGGGAGAAAAATCACGTGTTCCAGGATCTTCCCTCAATGTCAGTTCACTGAATCCAAACGAGCAAAGGGCTCTAAGCAGGGGACTGTTATGAGTGGAGAGCTTGTTACAGTTATCATGTAGCTGGAGTCAAACAGAAGAGTGCTGACTAAAGAAGAATACCAACACCTGGAGCAGCAAAATCAAGATCGGACAGTAACTAAAAGAACATGTTGCAGTTCCTAACAGACCCACAGAGTGATAGGTTTGCCAACAGAAAAACAAGAAAACCACCAGCAGTACTCACCGACATCGTTCAATCCTTCAGTGACGCGCAATTCATCCCTGATGTACTCCAAAATCGTGAATATGTCTTGCGTCTCCAAATCGAAGAACATCCCGTTCACAAATAGCGCCGTATCCGATGGCTGGAGGTGAAGGGTCGTGGCGAACCTGTCTTGATTTTGGCGCATCTCGGTTTTCATTTCCTGGCTCACCACTGTCTTGACTAACGATCTGGCCTACTAACCAAGCCGCACATCAATTATAAGAATCGCCTCAGTCTCCACACATACGACCCACAGGTTGTTAAATAAAGTTAGTATAATTCTTAGGCCCTTAAAACATCATAATTGAGCACACCCCTCTCCATCTATTTCCACCTTATATTTCATGAGATGTAACGCAATACATACGTCGTCCATCAGAAAGAATGCATGGATTTCAAAATGGTGATACGCCAAAAGTACATAATTGCAATTTTAAAAAAAATAAAAAAATATGATGTCAATAGATGCAGAAAGTTTACACATACATATACATATACATTACAGACATATTTACATTACATATACATATACAGTTTACATATATACGAGTACACTTCTAAAAAAATGGATTTTTGGACAGCACGACGTTCATATGGCGCCCTTGTGCCAAAATGCAGTAATACAGGCACTCTCTGAAGGAGTGCGTTGCGTCGACCAGCATTTCTCTTTGACTACTGTCCCCTACTACTACTAGTCCCCAACGAACCAGCAAATGTTGCCCCTGAAACCACAGTATGGTGTGCACTCGGCCCAACGCAAATTATTGGGCCTTATTATTATTATCATTTGTTTGTTGAGGAAAACGGGCGATCACTGTCAATTCAGAGCGTTACATGGAAATGCTGACCCAATTTTATTTATTTTTTCCTTCCTCAGCTTCGCCGTCGACGTGTGTGTCAGATGAGTGTACAGGGCTACATCGCACCCAGCTCGTGCCTCAACGTAAGTTGTTCGCCAAAAATTCCCTGGGCGTCTCATTCCATGCTTTGGGGGACATTCCCTTCCCCGACCTTGCAACTTGCGATTTTTCTAGAGGGGACATTTAAAATCAAAGGTCCATGCCAACGAGCCACGAACCATTGATGCATCGAATGACGAGATCACAATCACACCAGTGGTGCAAGAAGTTCCAAGATGCTGGTCCACGCAACACACTCCTTCAGAGTGTCTGGATTCCCTCATTTTGGCACAAAGGTATATAAACGACGTCCTATTCAATTTTTTTATTTTTTTTTATTGCAAACACTTTTAGCATAGTGTACTGAAGGAAGTGCTGAGGCAAGCACCGTCGCACTCCGCAGGGGAGGAACGAGCCACTAAAAACCCGTGAGAGAGCAGTTCCGATCAAGACCCCGAAGGTTTTTCTAAAATATGTACCTGTAATGGGCCGGGCGGGAGAAGAAAACACGGCACTTGAATGTAAAGGTACGGTTTATTAGAAAATCGTTCAAAGCCTCGATTGGAACTGCTCTCACGGGTTTTTGGCGGCTCGTTCCCCCCTGCGGAGTGCGCCGGTGCTTACCTCAGCACTTCCTTCAGTATGGCAGCATCATTTTGAAATCCATCCACTCTTTCTGACGGACTCTGTATAATTATATATTTTTCCACACCGTTTCACATATACTGTGGGTACAATGTTTGGTTTTGTTGTCCATTTCCTTTCTTTGTATAATATTTTGTATTTCGGTAATTCTGCTCTTCTGTAATTCCCTACATATGTATGGACCAACTGGCCAGTGTTAATAAAGCATTTTCCTTATTAAGTACTTTCAAGTTCACCTGAGTGGGAAAATTCTGAGCGATGTATGTAAGCACGTGAAGAACCTCTTCTTTGGGAGCGGCCATGATTCTTTGCGCTGCCTGCAAGCTCAACTCTTGGAACTGCCAAACTTTCAGAGGAGCAAGCTCGCTCGATGATTCTATCAAATCCACCTTCATCTTTTCCAATTCACCCGCTTTATCCGGATACAGCGTTCTTGAAATAACAATCACCGATGAATTTCATCAACTAAATGACAAACTAAGACGAATCAGATCCGATCCGATTTCAGATAGGATTTGTCTGCGGACTTGTATAAATTAAGCCCAAAGATATAAGAACAGGTACTTACTTCAATTTGCTGAAATTGAGCCCCTCGACCTCTTCCTCCTCATCTTCTTCGGTCTCCCCTGTACCTCCACCTTCAACTTTGGTGTCATCCTGAGCTTTGTACTCCGTGGATTTCAATTGTAGTTCAACACCATAACCAGACAGGCGAACTTTCCTCTGTTGTCGTTCCTGTGGGGAAGATTGGATTCGTTAGCATAACACGATTTGTTCTCCCTCATAGTAGTGATGTCGAACTATCGATAGCACTATCTCGGAAACCAAAAAACTCATTTTTAAGCCTACTATAACTACCTAATAACGTCTTACCCACTAAAGTAATTAGACATCATGAATAACACGCTGCAAATCCCTGCACAACGGTTTATTATTATGTACAGAATACCCTTCTGTTACAGATCACAGCTCTCTGTATAGATAACCCGTCTGTATAATATAATATGTACTACTCTGTACATATTATGTGAATCGCAGACCCTCCGTAGGTTAGTACCTAACCGAGTACTCGTTACCTACCTAAATCACGAGTCAAATGTTGTTAAAATAATACAGCCGATGACAAACAGTAACTAAAACGGCAAAAAGAAACGCAAATAATGAAGTTCTAAAGGAAAATTGTTGATGTGGAGTGAAATAGATGCCTCTTCTGCGTAGATCACTGTTTTCTGTGGTCAATACCTATAGTGAACCGTTGTGTAATAACTTGCCCACCAATAATACCTACTTCAACGGTTGTTCAAGTTGCAAATGTACCGATCAACAAAATCCAGCCCCTTTTTGGTAGATGAACCGTTGTGTAATAATTTGCCGTTGTGTAGTAATTTACCGTTGTGTAATAATTTACCGTTGTGTAATAATTTACCCATCAATAATACTTCAACGTTCGTTCAACTTTCAGAAGTACCTACCAACAAAATCCATCCATCAAAGTCCAAAGTCCATCACTTATCAAATGAAATAATATCGCACAACAACCAACTCGACTTCATACAGCCATCCTTGATTATAATCAGGTGCTCCCTAGTGATGATATCCGGGCCGGATTTATACAGTTTGATTCACGATCGTGTTGACGAAGCTTTTTGGTGCACACGAACGGCTGGGCGCACAATGCTCGGGGTGGTCTCAAAAAATAGTTTAGCTCAAGGCAAATTTAATAACGTAAAAAAAACCATACCCTTCTATCGAAAGTTTTCAAGCTACGGCGTTCTGAAATTTTCAACCCCTATTTTGAACCCCTTAGAGATGACTGACAGTAACGTCGAGCTTCGAGGACCAACTAGACCCCGAACGGAACCTATAACCCGAATTTCATCAATTTTTTTTCATGGTAACTGAGAAAAGTGACCCGTACGGCGGACAGACAGAAATATTTTTATTGCATTTTCGGATTCTACATACCTTGATACGTAAACCATCAAATTATGAGGGGGGGTGTTTTTTTTTGTTTTTGTTTTTTTTCATACTCGATTCCAATGGTTGATTATTGAAAATAATAAACCAAAAATGAACAAAATTTCATACACAGCTTTTTAATTCTGTTAATAATCAATTTTTTTGTTTTTTTTTTGGCTTTCAGCCATGCGAGACACTTTTCCTGTGTCCTGGACGGTAATATGGATGATAGATGTCAGAAGCATGGCAGCTGGATGGTCAGATGAGCATTCCATCTATCATGAAGAGTCATGGAAACGGAGTAAAGCAATAAATTATTCTTACCTCCATAGTCCATCTGACCCCATAATCCATATTACCAACCATCCATGATGGCATGTAAGATTTTTTCCCTTTATTTCTTACCTTTTTCTTCCCACCTCCATGAGAAGGTGTTTCAGCTGATTATTTCTGTTGTTATATTAAAATGGAGCCTCGTACAACGTATTTTGCTGAATTAATACTTGAACAGTACTGCGGTACACGGAAGATAAAACAGGAACGATAGGAACGAAGTCACGGAATGCTAAAAATCCAAAAACTATCGCTATATCGATAATTGTTTACCCGATAATATCGGAACTATCGATTGTACGGATGGACTATCGATAGTTTGACATCACTACCTTATAAATCAGTCAAGATTCCATTGATTCTGTCCATTCAAGACATTTCATTCATTTTTGCACCAATCTTACAGCATTTTAAGAGTTTTCTATACATACCTTTATCCAGTGACGAAAAACGTATTGGATTTCACCTCTTTTGGCTTTCCCAGATAAATATTTATGGAACTCCGCGAATTCCGGAGATCCAAGTTCACCGTAAAGTACCACCAGCGGCCCGCTATCACTTCCTGGGTACTTATGATCTAAGGTCAATATGTCTGCCGTCTCATTTTTAACGGGGGCAGCCTGAAATTAAACAATTAGATATGTATCTAATTTTGAATCATTTTCGGAAATGATTTATTCTGTTCTGTTGATATTTACCTAAAATTGAAATGAATTCATCAGAACCTGAACAGAATGGTGAATGGAGACATAAAAAGCTTTTAGTAAAACTTTTAATGAAGCTTTAATAAAAATTTTCTCATAAAAAAGGGTGGGTAATTCAAATTTTTGGGTTTCAAAAACAGGTAAGTCAACAGCTTCAAAAATTCGCTCATATGGTCATGCTGCAATACTATAACTTTGATGGCGACTTCGTCCCCCTGTTATGGGCTATTTCATACTTATTAAAAAAGAATATTCCAGCTAAATATCTCTAAAAAGCACAATATGTGTATGGGGACATCTCTACATTCGCAATCCTAAATCACTTACAAAAATCATGCATTGTATTCTATGCATATTGCTAAAATATGCAACCCCAGCCAACACTGGCGAATAGCTCCTACATATATATCGAATATATCCCCCCAAATCACGAGGGAATGTTCTTGCCAGACTTTGTCGAGCTCTCAGTGTGCCAGTGGGGTGTGGTGTTCGGTGAAAGAAAAACCCAACTGTTCCCAACGTTCCTGTGGAGCAGTGACAAAACCCTGCTCCAAAGCACGCTGACAGAACTTTACACATTGTACTTACCTAATTACAAAACGTATTAATTCGTAATAACTTGAGCTGTTGCAGCTGGACAAACTGTTCCGCATATAAATGTTAGGAATGAAGTCACCATTTCAGGGATTTTGTAATATTGTCTTGGAACTAGGGAACGAATTATTCCTTCCAGAGTACTAAATCGTTCTTTCTTGACGAAGATTCATTGTACTAGCAATTTGTTAGTTAGGAATGTTAAATCTTGGGAATCGAATTGATTTCTATATCATTGGATGAGTTCAGAAAGGAGCTTTGGATATTTTCCAGAGACATGTAAGGAATGGGGGGGTTGTTCCAACTGTCAATGGTACGTTGGAACGAGTTGTCACCGTTCCGGCTATCCACCCTTGGGATAGGTTCCACAGAAAAGGAACGTCCCATTCACACTCAGGCCGGCCACACACTGCAGCAAACAATCATCCTCGAACGGAACATTTTGTTTGAGGCAGGCAGAGAAGTCGGGGAAAGCGTTGAACTAGTGGGGGGGTCCGCAGACTTGGCCCGGCATCTGGTTGCCAAACGTTTCGCTCGCCAGTCATTGTTTGTCCGTGTTTGCTTCCTTCTCGTCCGCCCCAACCAAATTAAGTACGATTTCGTCATTTTCCCCTCTATTATCATTTAATAATGATTAACAGGACGTTTCCATTTGTTTTCCGACAGTCACAAGCGTCACGTCACGAGCGAGCGTCACTTCATGGCACAAGAAATTGCACCATCGAAATTACATCACGTTACTATGTTGGTTGCGAGCGTCACGTGACTATGGTGGTTGCGAGCGTCACAAAACGATATAAATAAAGAGGCAACTCAAAACCTAATAATATTAGGAAATTGACGGGAGGCGGAACAAAAACGTTTTCAACTTTTGATGCATTAATGAGCTGCAAAGTTTCCATTGACGGAAATTTTGGCGAAACAAACGTTAATCTTTATTAAATGATCTGACTGTAGAACCGTAGGTCTATTTTCGCTAATTAATCAATTTCGCTTGATTTATTCGGCGTATTAATCAACTGAGCAGTAGTAGGTACCTACCAGTGTATTGCAACTATATTTTTTGGTTTTGATCCTAACGTAATTAATTACTCTATAGATGGATTGTGACGCGGAAAAATTGATCGCTGCTGTCGAATCATGGCCAGTGATTTTCAATTTTACCCTGAAGGAGTATAAAAATAGGAATCTCGGAAACTCGAAAGTGTTTGTGGAACTCGAAGGGCTTTCTTCCAAGAATGTTTCGTTGTGTTTGCGCAAGTGTGTGGAGAGAATGAAGGCAAACAGTAATGATTGGTTTGGTTGCAACCATTTTGTTTCACTTGCAAACGTTTTGTTTGCTACAGTGTGCAGCCTCAGTAATCACATGTGGTTTGTTCTACTTTAATGTTTTCTGTAAGGTGAGCTTCTTAAAAGTAAAGTAAACAGCCATTCCAGGCTGGGGCTTTTCGTCCGATTGCCCTGCTAGCTTTGTGGATGTGATCAGCTGTCCTCCAATGAGAGGACCTGATTCGACCTGATCATTTCACTCTTTACTTGGCTAGTCATTGCCTCGCCGCCTTGAGTGGAGAGGGGTTCGCCCAACAGCTACATGGATCATACTTGGACGTGTCACGGCGGTCACCCATCCAAGTACTAACCACGCTCGATGCCACTGGGCAATCGGTGACCTTCTTATTTCCAATGTTCATCATACCTTAGCTTCTTTGATGGCAGTCTGCAAATGTATCAAATCACATTCGAAATTCCCATTGACATACGCAGCGATTGGACACAGCAGCTGTTTTTGACGGGCGATCTGACAGAACATTTCCACTCTCGGCGAGTAGACGTGGAGGCTCAAGGCGAACTTCAAGAGGGAAACCTGAGCTTCCGACAGAAACGAACTTATCAACTCAATCGCCCTGTCGAAGTACGATTTATCAGTCTCTGAAAAAAGGATCATCTTATAAATGATATAACCGTGTAAAATGGGAGAAAATGATGAGTGAAATCAGGCTGGGCTCACTTTCGTGTACAATTGGGTGTTTTTGGTCGGAAAGGGCATCGACAAAATTCCAAAAAGATGTTTGACTTTCATCGGACAAGTATTCGGACATTTCCATTACGAGTGGTGTGACTTCCCATTTGGCGTCCAGCACTGTGCTGACGGATTTTTGTTTCTTTATGGAGTTTACAAGCGTCGCCGTCAGCAAAATGGACAGTGACAGTAAACTCAGTCTTGTGAGCTCCATCTGACGTTTCCTGAAAGCAGTACTAGTTGTAAACAATTCATTTTACATAATATGAGTAGATTTAATGAACAGCTTTTGCTTTTGGTTTATTTTTCTGTGAATAATACACCTATGTATTCGCTCAGCAAAAGATTTTTACAACACCCCCTCAAAATTTTTTCTTTTACGTTTCGAGGTGCATAGATTCCAAAAATGCAATGTCCACCGTATCATCCATATCTACTTCAATTTCGGTCCAAAAAATTTGTTCTTTCGCACATTAGACGCACCGAAACAAAACGGAAAACGACATCGAAACGGAAATGGCGGATAGGGCGACCGAATTCAGATGCTAACCTTTTTCGGTTCAGTTTTCGTTCAGCTTTGGCATCTACCGGCTGGTGAAGTCACGCTAACGTTACATATGTTAACCTCTCTTTCATCCATTTTACTCCGTGGTTAATACAAATCTATGTCCACACATGGCGTCAAGTCTGCATTAACATAGAAAGATGCTAAGAAGCAGCTGTGAATACGACGCTCGACATTTTTATTTTCCAAGGAAAACAGAAGAAGGTAGGTAGCGTTATACAGATGTAAGTTTAAATTACGTTTCGTCATCTTAATACAACGAAAGCTGACACCATGAGATCCCGATATTTTTCGTCGTCACGGTTCGTCAAACTTTTCGGTGTCATAAGTGCGCATGCGCAGCACTGCTTTCCTTTAAGCGTGAGGGTGCTGCAAAAACTCTCTATTGGCCCCATTTGGGCCCTAGTTGACTCCCGAAACTTTGCAGCCCGATCCGAATATACGCTAGGGCGATATGGGTGAAATGGGGGGTAAAAATGGGGTTTTTTGGTATTTCTGTAACATGAGCTTTTGAGGTATCGTTTTCCATGTTTTTTTTAGGACGAGGAAACCGAATATGAAATCGATTTTGACCAAAGAGTGGAAAACTGAGGTTCTAACGAAGTTTCAGCCTTAAATTTACGTTAAAATTTGGTCTAAAATCATCATTCTTCAGCAAACGGTTCACCATTTGGGAACACATCTGCGTCCTATTTGTGCTCCGAAGCTCGGCAGCCCGATTGGAATACACCCAGGGATGTTACGGATGAAAAACGGGTGGTCTAAAAAATGGGGTTTCGAGGGATATTTGAGGTTTTGGTGAATATGAACTTGTGAGGTATCGTTTTCCATGTTTTTTAGGGCGAGAAGACCGAATAATGAGTTGATCTTGACCGGAGTGAAGAGCTGAGGTTGCAACGACGGTACAGCTCCCGAAATTCATTTTTTATGAGTCAAAAACTTGGGATATTGTCTGAAATCACCATACATTTGAATAATAACACTAGAAGTACTATTAGCAGGTGAATCAAGACAACTAAATGGTACTATCAATGTTCAAAGATAATCTGGAAAAAAAAGAGGAGCTAAGGTCGTGTTTTTGGGGGCCAAAATTCCAAAATTGGTGGAAACCACCTAAAATAACGGTTTCAATTATTGCGCATGAAAGAAACAATAAATGAACAGCCAAAATTTCTGTAGGCAAGTCTAATAGAATAATAAACCGAAGTGACAAGGACTTTGCAGCGTTTTTTCCATAGGGGCAGCCTGCCATGAATTTTTCAAATGGTACCTTACCTGTTGAAAAAAGTTTGCTAGTTCATTATGATATTGTTATGCAATGATGCCTCCACTCGGTTACTGACAAGTCACACATGTGGAATCTGTTATCCAGTTGTTATACAGTAAAAATATAACTTGAGTTCTTGTTTGACGGTCGAACTAAAACGTTGCCCAATTCATAGTTGTTGTTTACACTAAATTACTACACCTATTTCACAACATTTTGGTGTCAGAAGTGGGATGAACACAAGGAACACTATTCGAAACCCATCACCGCAACGACCGGAGGCTAGAACTGATCCTCCAGGGCGGTCAGATCAACTAAGTGTTGACCAGTGTCCTACTCCTATCGTAGCGGCGGAGGTGGCTGCAGCGATGGAGCCATACAAGCAAATGATGACAGAATGTCTGGACGGTGTGAAAGAGTTGGTCGTCAATGAGTTTGACCGGAAAATCGCTCCTCTTTACACGCAGATACAACACCTTCAGGAGAGTCTTGCCACTGCCACCAGTGTAGGAGCTGCGCCTCCGGCTCCTCGGCAGCTAAGTGCGTCTTCCTGGACCACTAAGAGTGCCACAGCGTTCTGGAAGCCGAAACCCTTCGATGGATCTGTTGAGCGGAGTGCTTACCTGCGACAGTTTGAAGGAATTGCTCGGGAGAACCACTGGAGTACAGAGACAATGCCTTCAGCCTTGTCAGCATCATTGACACTCCTGGTTTTGACACAAGTGGAGTGTCCATGCTGGTATGATGTCCTAGTACGAGCACTTCAGGATCGGTTTGGGGAGGCCAATCATACTCTGTTGTACACGTAACTTTGCTTAATAGCCGTACCCAGCAACCAAAACAGACACTAAGAGACTATCATCAAGCATTACGAGACTTGGCTCACAAAGCTTGGCCTGGGGCTGGCTACATCGCTGCTGAAGGACAACTGGTCTTTCAGTTGAGCGCCGATTAGTGTTTGCAACCGGCCAGCGACCAAGCCAGATGCTTCGTCAGTGGCGCTTAGAATGGAAGCTGCAGTAAAATTGACAGGGGCATCCAGCGTTTTCAATTTATGTTGACTCGATGTATGCGACGTTTGTAAGGTTAAAATCCAAATTTTTGGCGGATAATTTAAAAGAAAACTTGTCAGGTAACGATTTAATGGAAATTCCGTCAGAAAACTTGACAGCTATCCCAGGACTGGAGGTCTAGACTATCCCTGCACCAGCTAGTTCCCGATGCCCTCGCCAGCAAGGTTGTTTCCCAACATAGGCCCTAATGCTGATATGGCTTTCCATGTCCTTAGCAATCCTTGCTGCACCCGAGCAGTGTTTCGTTAGGATGTGGCTTATTTCCTTGGGCTTCCAGACCACTGTAACCACTGTACTCAGTCTAGGGATGTGGCTAAGCCATTTAGGAACTTTGAACGAGTAGTTAACTCGCTCAGTGAGTTGGCTGCACATTGTTAAATGTCCAAATCAAAAAATTTGCTCATCAACCATAACGAGTGATAAAATTGGTTGAATAACAATCGTTGCAGTTTGCATGAGACGGCGCCTCATTCAAAATCGAACGCACACGACCTAGGCTGTAATAATTTTTTTTAAACCAAGAGATACTTGTACAGCATTGGCACTGATTGGGAAGATTTATAGAAATTTAACAAGTACAGGGAGAACGTTGAAAAAGCTTACGTGCAGGTTGACAATGATGTGAATCGGGTAAAGAGGAATACGACGACAAAGAAGTTCGCTATCACCGGCGGCTCATAGTTTTATAAGTCGAACCAGGTGATATTCTATCAAACTTGAAGAATAAAGTCACTAGCACAACTAAGAAAAACCTCACTAAATATATCACATTCCACCACCGGTGAAGCTCATATCGGACTTAAATTGATTACGATTATCTCAACATACAGGTGCTGTGTTTTGATTGGTCGAACTTGGTGATACGTGTGCCGCCAGTGTTGCCAAACCTATGATCAGAAAGATCGTACGTACTGGAAACTCTGGATTTATGTAATACCTTTTGTCAACGAATGCCTAAGTCCATGGTAGAATAAATATACTGTAGTATAACTGTAGTGATTGGGAGTCTGATAGACGAGTCGATCGCTTGATTGAGAATGGTTGGTTTATTGGTGGCACCCTGGCTCTTTTATAGTCCCCTTGACAAGGTCAGAGGGTGGTCGGGGGGGTCCCCACTCTGAGTAACAGCATGTTCAGACACAATTTGAGTTGTGGAGGAGCAGCCGATCACAACACTGCTCCCCCCAGAATTTAAGTAATTTTCAATTTTAATTAAATTTTGTTGATGTCGCTGTGGCTGTGGGCCGGCGTGGGAGGTGCGTGTGTCGGGTCCGTGTGGGCTGTCCGGGTGGCTGCTGTGGTCATTGTCGTGGGGTGGCGGTGGTTCGAGGCCGATTAGTGACGTGGGTGCCGGTGCGGGCGCGAGGTATCCCGCCGGTGTCGTATGTGGCTCGTGCGGTAGCTCGGGCGCTGTTGTCGGGGGCGTTGTTGCGGCGTCTTGATGGATCGTGAGTGGCGTACGGTAGATCGTTCGTGGTAGCGTTTTGTGCTGTTGAAATCTGCGTGTCGGCAGTCCACGTGAGCGTGCGGTCGTGATTCGATTGTGCTTGCGGCGAGTTGAAGACGTAGAATCGTAGCGGCTCGTGGAGTGGTTCGATGCTGCAAATTAGTGAGGCCACGGAACGTGCGTTGGTTGAGATCAATTTGCGCGGTGAGTCGGTAGTCCACGTGAGCGTGCGGTCGTGATTCGATTGTGCTTGCGGCGAGTTGAAGACGTAGAATCGTAGCGGCTCGTGGTGTGGCTCTATGCTGCAGTGATCTGGACCATGCAGGTTCGGAAGGTTTAATGACCCCCGCCGCTAGTAATTCGCCGAAATCCGGGGGTTTTCGGCGAAGTTTCGCATGGCACGGGGGTCCCTTCGTGACGATCTCGTGTGCGTGGTTCGGTGCGTCGCGTGTATTGTTGGAAGGTTCGTAGCTGTCGAAAAGGGCTGGAAACCGGGGCTCATTCGCTGTCGTTCTCGTCGGTGATCACCGGTGTCGTCTACTGTGAATCGCTGTTGTTTCTTCGGCGATGGTAGCCGCTTGAAGAGTTGGTGCGAATGGGAGAAGGCGATCAGCGTGTTTGGCGAGCCGGGTGATGTCTTGTTCTTCGTGTGCCGCAATGTGAAGTCGAAAATTCTCGTGGAGGGCTCGAAGAAAGACGTGTCGGACGAGTGGTGCGGGTGTGTCGGCCGGAAGTGCTCGGGTGAGTCGGCGAGCGAGGATCGACGGTAGTTCGTCGTCGGATGTCGGTTGGAGGAGGGCGGCGAGCCGTGAACCATCTGAAGGTGCGTGTGTCGCGAGAAGGTGTGTTTTGAGCGTCTGGTAACTACTGGTGTTCAAGGGGCTGATGTCGGCGCATAGATGTCGAGGTTCGAGGGCGAGGAAGGCTCGGGCGAATTTCGCATGTGGCGTCGTGAGGCCTTCGTGTGCGAGGATGAGCTCGAGCTGGGCGAACCAGACGTGCGGAAATGCGGGGTCAAACGGCTGAAGCTTGAGAAGTGAAGGAGCGCTCGCTTCGGGTGTCTTGCGGTTTCTGCTCGGTCATCTTCGTTTTCTTCGTAGGTGCCAGTCCGTTGAGGTGTCAGCAGGAAGTGTGCTCGGCGCCGGCGTCCGTTTCCTTATATAAGGATCGGTGATGGTGGGGCGAAGTAGCGGGAGGCGCTGCGATAGCCGTCGAGGCGGGCGTCGGAGTGGGGCGCCGCTGTGGCGTCGGTGGGGGCCGCGCGTGGTGGGGCTCGTTGAAGCGGAGGCGGGGCTGCGACGCTTTCAAACGGCGGGCGCTGGCGGTGGAGCTCACACGTCGGATGTCACCAGTGTAGTGATTGGGAGTCGGATAGACGAGTCGATCGCTTGATTGAGAATGGTTGGTTTATTGGTGGCACCCTGGCTCTTTTATAGTCCCCTTGACAAGGTCAGAGGGGGGTCGGGGGGTCCCCACTCTGAGTAACAGCATGTTCAGACACAATTTGAGTTGTTGAGGAGCAGCCGATCACAACACTAACCTAAGTCAACGAAAAGTTCGTACTTAACATGGCCAAGTTCGTAGCTGTTTGTACTATTATCGTGAGAAAAATCACGCACAGCCCTGCCTTGACGATGTGTGAACCAGTCCCTAATTAAACGATTAAACTCTACCCTTCTCACCACAAGGGAAACCAAAACTCAACTACCAACCTAAGTGAACTGAAATATTTCAGCGTTCAGCCAAATTCATAAAAGAGCTTTTTTTGTAGTAGGATAATTAGAATTTCTTTATTTACACAATTAATGGCTCGAGCCATATTACAACTTCAAGTAACACAAGGCACAATAATGCAGGTGTGGTTTTATTTTAGTTTTTAGTACCTATCTACTTTCCATTTTTATCATCAGATGTTTAAGGATTGTAAAAAAAATACCCAATTTGAGGAAATTTGTGAAGCTTGTGCAACAACAACAAAATTAACCCCCCCCCCCCCTCTCAAAATTTGATGGTTTCTGTTTCCTAGTCCTAGGTACCTACTAAAAGAAAAAAGGTTCAACCGTCAAACAGACAAACGTATTTCTGTTTACGTTAAATACAAAATTGTTTATCCAGATGATTTCGTTAGATAATTTTTGTTTATTGGTATCGCGTTACATTTTCCTTAATGAAAAAAATGGGACACAAATTTTTGGTTGGCCCCCTCAGTAAAGACATACCCATGCCAAAATGAGGTAGTTAGTTAGCACCGTTACGCAAATTCAACGTTTGAGTTTGAACCAATTTGTGTATCACGTCGAAGATGAGCTGTACCTATCCTGAACTTTTAGAGTAGGTGAATTAGGTTGGGTGGAAAATACCAAGTAGAGTAGGTACCTACCTACGGGCCATAAGTTCGTCGAATTGGCCACGATTTTTTTAATACCAAAGACTTTTTTTAAGATGTAAATAAACTTTCTCTCCACCAAATCGATTTTTTGTTAGTCTTAATAAAAGATTGTCAGGCACCTAATTAGGGGCTCCCATTCGTTCAACAACAAGGCTAATGTTGGAGTTTTTTAAACCCAAAAAACATGGTAAAAGATACCTCAAACGCTCATTTTACTGAAATACAAAAAAACCCTATTTTCACACCCCTTTTTCACCCATAATACCCCTGCATATATTCCGAACAGACTGAAAAGTTTCTGGACACAGCTAGGGCCCAAGTGGAGCCTCTGTGTGAAAGAACGAATTTTTTAGACCGAAAATGAAGTAGTTACGCATGATACGGCGGAGGGCATTGCAGTTTTTGAATCTACGCACCTTGAAAGGTAAAAGAAAATTTTTTGACGGGGTGTTACAAAAAGTTTTTGCTAAGCGAATACATATGTGTATTATTCATAGAATAATAAACCAAAAAGAAGATCTTTGGCGTTCTCAAGCAAATTTTCTATAGGAAAGCATTTTATTGAGTGTACCTACACGGGTGTGGTTTGAAACGGATAAACAATACTATTTTTATTAAACGTATTTACATGCCAACCTGATCATTATGTTTGTTGTGATGACTACGAACATACCTTGGTACCTATTGGAAACTCGAGCGTCCAGCACGTTCCAAAATTTTCTCCCTTCTACCTGCCTATAAAGCAGTGGAACCTACTAATATAAAATTCAGTATTTCATTCCAGTTTATTTATTATAATTATACCATTTATTCAAGGCGTGAACGAATAGGGCTACTATTCACTACTTTTCATGTTTTCCGCCAGAGGCGCAGCGGCCATCTTGGCGTCACTATGATAATAATCCCATCCATGGCATCCGTACTAAGATCCATGGAACAGGACGATACAGTAGGACAAGTTCACGACACAAGACATTTTTCAAGTTCTCTTCACAAAATTCCGTTTAAATTTGTTATTTTACATTCATTTTGACGATATTTCAAAAAACCAACGTAATTGATTGAAATTTCATCGTAGTGATTGAGTTTGAGGGATTTTTCGTCTCTTGTGTTACCCGGACTGACGTGAAAGGCTTCCGGTACAATCGATGCCATCAATTTCAATGCCAATAGCCTTCACTAAGTTTACTCTACCATCTACCTAACTGTCCTACCGTTTGTTCTGTGTTAGCCTTTTCCTTTATTTTGTATTCCAGTAAAGCAACAAAGGGCTCTACATTAAAGTTCTGATTAGTAGTAATATGAGTAATGCACCCAACCAAAATGGATCAGGTCTAGAGCAGCAAGTAAGTACAAACGAAAAATCTTTCCCTTCTGCCAGTCTGTAAGTAGATTTCTAATATGGTTCCTTGGGATTTCGGATGTCTCGAACACGATTTACCGACACATTTTTGATCTGTCGCTTGTATAACTGTAGAATTAGTCGAGTTTACAGGCGAATATTCGTAGAAATGATCGTCTGATACAAGAAAATTTTTGGTTTCCTACATAAATTCCGATGTTCCATTTCGAGTTAACCTGTACCGTACGTGGACGGTGTTCCGCTCGTGTCGCGGTATTGCGTATAATTCGCTACTCGGGGGGACTTTCTATCGTCCGCACAATCGCAATCTTCGCTCGCAGCGCAACCAGTGGCGTTTTTCGACGGCGATTTTTCGATTTTGATTCGCAAATTTGAATCGTTCAAATGACCAATTAGGCTCGCAAAGCGGATTCTGGCTCTGACCTGGAATGACCCCCTTCGTCTTACGGTACATCCTTTCCAGCCTATCACTGCTTACTTCCTTTATTCTTCCTCTAAAACTTCAATCTGCTGTCGTAGCTCTATCACCTCATAATTTCGTACACGTGAGCAATTTTTGGGGACGATTGAACCGGCCCGAACAGTTTTTTGGGGTTCAGTCGTCCGCCTTTATATTATGTTATATTCCGAAGGAAGTAGGTAGGTAAGTATGTATTGGGCACCTCTACTACTAGTTCGGGTGGCTAACCCATTTTATTCCTCGCACCGTTCTATCGTGAATTGATGAAGAATGCTGTAATACTTCCCTCTACCTTGTATCACATTTTTATTACCACTCAAGAAAAAAGTTACGACTTCAGCGCACACAGGTTTTCGAATTGAACTTTTTTACGGGGTTTGTTCTTACATGCAAACAAATATAATTTATTGTTTCATAGCCTTCAGTGTTTTAAACTGTACCGAATCTGTACCTACCTTGATGAAACAGCTATAATAATTGAGATGAAGGAACAGGAGGTATGTAATAGATGAATAATCAGGTATGTATCCAAATTAGGGTTGAAATCTCCTTCTCCTAAAAACCTGGACACTCAAATGAACGTAAAGTATACTTAGCTAGCAGTTTATTCCATTAGGAACGGTAATGTTCAAAATATATGTACCAATTGTAAATCTTTGGGGAGATATAACACTGATTTGTGACAAGAATAAGTAAAAGAAGCAGTACATTTTCTTTCTGTATATAAATAATATCAAAGTGGTAAATTTATTGCACCACACACAGACGTAGGTTAAAATAGTAGAAAAACCACACAATAATTTTCTGTGTGCCTTCAAAAGTAAAACATCAAAATTTTATTTCTTAGTCGATTACAAAGGTTCATTGTTGAAAATAGTCGAAAAACTTGTCCACACAATAATTTTCTGTGTAAAACATACAATTTTTTTCTTAATCGATTACAAATGTTCATTGTTGAAAATCATAGGTGAAAATAGTAGAAAAACTTATCCACACAATAATTTTCTGTGTGCCTTGAAAAGTAAACCATCAAAATTTTTTTTCTTACTCGATTGTAAAGGTTCATTGTTGAAAATCATAGGTGAAAATAGTAGAAAAACTTATCCACACAATAATTTTCTGTGTGCCTTGAAAAGTAAACCATCAAAATTTTTTTTCTTACTCGATTGCAAAGGTTCATTGTTGAAAATCATGGGTGAAAATAGTAGAAAAACTTATCCACACAATAATTTTCTGTGTGCCTTGAAAAGTAAACCATCAAAATTTTTTTTCTTACTCGATTGCAAAGGTTCATTGTTGAAAATCATGGGTGAAAATAGTAGAAAAACTTATCCACACAATAATTTTCTGTGTGCCTTGAAAAGTAAACCATCAAAATTTTTTTTCTTACTCGATTGCAAAGGTTCATTGTTGAAAATCATGGGTGAAAATAGTAGAAAAACTTATCCACACAATAATTTTCTGTGTGCCTTGAAAAGTAAACCATCAAAATTTTTTTTCTTACTCGATTGCAAAGGTTCATTGTTGAAAATCATGGGTGAAAATAGTAGAAAAACTTATCCACACAATAATTTTCTGTGTGCCTTGAAAAGTAAAACATCAACATTTTTTTCTTAATCGATTACAAAGGTCCATTGTTGAAAATCATAGGTGAATATAGCAGAAAAACTTATCCACACAATAATTTTCAGTGTGCCTTGAAAAGTAAAACATCAACAAAAATTTTCTTAATCGGTAGGAAAGTACTGCAATCGCCCTGACAAAGCCACACAATGCAATATTATATTTTTGTAATTTACAAGGATTCAACCCGTAGCATTCAGTAGTTAGAGGTCCGTACCGTTTTGCAGTATTAACGGGGATGTTTAAAAACGCCACTCTATCTCGTCTCGAAGAATTTGAAATCTTTTTTTTTAAAGTCTAACATAATATCGATAACGCCAAGTTGTGAGTAACATGGAATTTGGTTCATTACTGGCAACTAATGAGGGTAAAGGAGCTGTATTCAGAGACTTCAACAATAACTATAAATAGGAAAAATAAGAAAAACGCTGCAGTCCTTGTCGCATGGGTTCATTATAATATCAGACATAACTGCAGAAATGTTGGCCGTTCGTTTACTGTTTCTTTCATGTGCAATAATTGAAATACCTAATTTTGGCCCCTCAGAAAACGAAAAAGGATCATATTTTTGACAAATTGTCTTTGATCATTGATGGTGCCATTTATTTTTTTTATTCACCTGTTGATTACTACTTCTAGTGTTATTATAAAAATGTATTGTGATTTCCAACAATGTTTCATTTCCGACAGGTGTGCACCCCGCTTTTCATTTTCGTTCGCTGTACTCTTAAAAATGACATATTTTCATGTTTTCCTTGTTGTTACCTCTTTTAAAACTCACTTCAACATACCTAAGTGGATTTGGCGGTTGAATGAAACGTCGAGATGCCTAAAGCCGTGGTTACACTTGCGGTGTTGGGCCCAACACCGAGTATTCGCCCATACTCGCCTGAATATTTACCTAAGCCGCGGTTACACTTGCGGTGTTGGGCCCAATACCGAATATTCGCCCTATGCTCGGAGTTTGCCGAATCTTGACGCGCACCCCGAACACACATGCAGTGTTGGCTCTCAACCCCGAGCATCGACGCATATTCGGGCAAGCGACGATAAACGCAGAGCACGATGAACAAAAATATGATGTACCTAAATCACAATTTAAATCACCGCTTTTATGAAAATGTTTGTTTTATGTCAATTTTTAATTGGATATTTCCGTTAATAAACGAATTGAATTGAATTGAATTAAAAAATCGATTCTATTTAAATTGATTCCTTTTGGATAGTTGGACATCCCTACAACAACAACACAGCAATAACTCGGAGTGTGAATCACAGGAAAATGTTTCCTGTGATTCACGCTCTGGGTTCACTTATTAATGAACGCGAGCTCTGCACCTTCAACTTGCATCGGGAAGCAAACCCGCCAAATACTCAGCCGCAAGTGTATGCGCTGCACGAATATGCGTCTATATTCCAATATTGGCGCCAATATTCGCCGCTTTGACTCGGGTCAAAAACCTGCCTTTTGACGGAGCATCCCCGAGCACCAATATTTGCGCGCATTCGGGCATTTGTCCCGCGGTTAAGCCGCGGTTACACTTGTGGAGTTGGGCCCAACACCGAATATTCGCCCTATGCTCGGAGTTTGCCGAATCTTGACGTGCACCCCGCACACACATGCGGTGTTGGCTCTCAACCCCGAGCATCGACGCATATTTGGGAAAGCGACGATGAACGCAGTTTAGCTGTTAACTTGGAACAACATGGAAGTGGACGAACTCGTGGTGGCGGCAGCCAAATCGATTCCTTTTGGATATTCGTATCAACAACACAGCAATAACTCGGAGTGTGAATCACAGGAAAATGTTTCCTGTGATTCACGCTCTGGGTTCACTTATTAAAGAACGCGAGCTCTGCGCCTTCAACTTGCATCGGGAAGCAAACCCGCCAAACACTCGGCCGCATGTGTATGCGCTGCACAAATACACTAGTTGGCCAATATTCGCCGCCTTTGACTCGGGACAAAAAACCGCCTTTTGACCGAGCATCCCCGAGCACCAATGTTTGCGCCCATTCGGGCATTTGTCCCGTGGTTACACTTGCGGGATGAGGCCGACGAATATTCGATAACTCGGAGTGTGAATCACAGGAAAATGTTTCCTGTGATTCACGCTCTGGGTTCACTTATTAATGAACGCGAGCTCTGCGCCTTCAACTTGCATCGGGAAGCAAACCCGCCAAACACTCGGCCGCATGTGTATGCGCTGCACGAATACACTAGTTGGCCAATATTCGCCGCCTTTGACTCGGGACAAAAAACCGCCTTTTGACCGAGCATCCCCGAGCACCAATATTTGCGCCCATTCGGGCATTTGTCCCGCGGTTACACTTGCGGGATGAGGCCGACGAATATTCGGCGTTGGGCCCAACACGGCAAGTGTAACCGCGGCTTGAGACTCGCTAAGGTTTGGCCAATGCAAAGCTGTCAAGCCGCGGTTACACTTGCGGTGTTGGGCCCAACACCGAATATTCGCCCATACTCGCCCTATGCTCGGAGTTTGCCGAATCTTGACGCGCACCCAGCACACACATGCGGTGTTGGCTCTCAACCCCGAGCATCGACGCAAATTTGGGCAAGCGACGATGAACGCAGTTTCGCAATGCAAATACTCGGCCGCATGTGTATGCGCTGCACGAATACACTAGTTGGCCAATATTCGCCGCCTTTGACTCGGGACAAAAAACCGCCTTTTGACCGAGCATCCCCGAGCACCAATATTTGCGCCCATTCGGGCATTTGTCCCGCGGTTACACTTGCGGGAAGAGGCCGACGAATATTCGATAACTCGGAGTGTGAATCACAGGAAAATGTTTCCTGTGATTCACGCTCTGGGTTCACTTATTAATGAACGCGAGCTCTGCGCCTTCAACTTGCATCGGGAAGCAAACCCGCCAAACACTCGGCCGCATGTGTATGCGCTGCACGAATACACTAGTTGGCCAATATTCGCCGCCTTTGACTCGGGACAAAAAACCGCCTTTTGACCGAGCATCCCCGAGCACCAATGTTTGCGCCCATTCGGGCATTTGTCCCGTGGTTACACTTGCGGGATGAGGCCGACGAATATTCGATAACTCGGAGTGTGAATCACAGGAAAATGTTTCCTGTGATTCACGCTCTGGGTTCACTTATTAATGAACGCGAGCTCTGCGCCTTCAACTTGCATCGGGAAGCAAACCCGCCAAACACTCGGCCGCATGTGTATGCGCTGCACGAATACACTAGTTGGCCAATATTCGCCGCCTTTGACTCGGGACAAAAAACCGCCTTTTGACCGAGCATCCCCGAGCACCAATATTTGCGCCCATTCGGGCATTTGTCCCGCGGTTACACTTGCGGGAAGAGGCCCACGAATATTCGGTGTTGGGCCCAACACCGCAAGTGTAACCGCGGGTTCAGGTGACTCAATGTGTTGGTTAATACGGGACCCCAATTTCTGTCCATGTGGACCCAATTTTAAGCTACAAAAATACTGTATTAAATCAAACCGAATCTAATCTACTTTTTACAAAAAGTAGTTCAAATTACATCGAACAGGTATTAATAAATGAGATGTAATTTGTTATGTCAAAAATCGTAAAGATCGCAGTTTCAGTGCATTTTAAGTGGTCCCAATGCATGTTGGTCGTCAGGACCGTCATCACCGACTTCCCAGTTGCCCCCAAAGAGGCCTTGCCAACGGGAGATTTCTTCCCGTTTCTTTGTGGGCCATCTTAACAAATGAAGTTTAATTCAAATTTGAATCGTAAAATAAAATTTAAATCAATTGGGAAATTTAAACTTCAAAAAAACCTAGCTTTTTGTTTATTATTCTGTGAATATTCACCTATGTATTCGCTCACCAAAATTGTGTAACACCCCCAAATTTTTTTCTTTTGCGTCTGAAGGTGTGTGGATTTCAAAGTCCTTGTCACATGGGTTTATTGTTCTATTGGACATACCTACAGAATTGTTGGCTGTTCATTTATTGTTTCTTTCATATAAAATCATTGAAATAGCTATTTTTTATGGTTTCTACCAAATTTGGCCCCCCAAAACACGAATAAGGCACGCTCCTTTTCATTTTTTTCCCCCCAAATATCTTTGATAATATTGATAGTGCTATTTAATTTTCTTGATTCACCTGTTCACACTTATTATAGCGTTATTATACAAATTGATGGTGATTTCAGACAATTTCCCAGGATTTTGACTCATAAAAAATCAATTTTGGGAGCTGAATCTTTGGTAAAACCTCTATTTCCGCCTCTTTGGTCAAAACCGACTCTTATTGGGTGTTCTCGTCTCGAAAACCACGGAAAACGATACCTCAAAAGCACCTATTTTTGTAACCATGGAAAAACCACAAAAGTACCTATTTTTATACGCATTTTCACTCATAACACCTCTGGGTGTATTCCGATCGGGCTGCAAAGTTTCGGGACACAACTAGGGCCCAAATGGAGCATGTGTGCGAAAGAACGACTTTTTTAGACCGAAAATGAAGCCTGTACACGTGATACGGCGGGGACGGACATTGCATTTTCTGAATCTACGCAAAAACTATGCGAAGTCCTTGTCACATGGGTTTATTATTTTGCTGGACATACGTACCAACATTTTGGCTGTTCATTTATTGTTTCTTTCATGTGCAGTTATTGTAATGGCTGTTATTTTTTATGGTTTCCACCAATTTTGGCCCCCAAAACACGAATTAGGTACGCTTCTTTTTTTTTTTCAAATTATCTTTGATCATTGGTAGACAATTTAATCGTCTTGATCCACGTGTTGACACCTTTTCTAGCGTTATTATACCCCTATTTTTATTCACATTTTTCTCCCTTAACACCCCTGGTGGGTGTATGTCGATCGGGCTTCCGTGTTGAGGAGCACAACTAGGACCCAAATGGGGACCCAAACTGTGTGCGGAAGAGCGACGATTTTAGAACAAAATTTAACGTAAACTTGAGGCTGAAACTTCGTTAGAACCTCAATTTTCCACTCTTTGGTCAAAATCGACTTCATATTCGGTCTTCTCGTCCCAAAAACATGGAAAGCGGTTCCTCAAAAGCTCATGTTACTAAACAAAAAGTATACCTATTTTTATACGCATTTTCACTCATAACACCCCTGGGTATATTCCTGGGTATATAAATGGAGCATGTGTGCGAAAGAACGAATTTTTTAGACCGAAAATAAAGTAGATATGCATGATACGGCGGACGGACATTGCAGTTTTGAAATTTACGCACCTTGAAACGTAAAAGTAAAAATGTTGAGGGGATGTTATAAAAATTTTTTGCTGAGGGATTACATAGGTGTATTATTCACAGAATAATAAACCAAATTGCAATGCCCGTCCACCGTATCATGCATATCTACCTTATTTTCGGTATAAAAAGTTCGTTCTTTCGCGCACAGTATCGGTTTTCGAGGTTTTTTGTGGTTTTAGTGAACATGAGCTTGAGAGGTATAGTTTTCACCGTTTTTAGCGAATTTTCGAAGAAAATGAAGCTATTGCAATGGCTTCGAAATTTAAATAATATAAATTTTTGGAAATTTTCTTCATAGAAATCCGTTTCAGACCATTCTAAAACGATTCCTGAAATTTAACACTTTTTTATATGTATATATATATATATATATATATATATTTATTTATATATGTGTCACTCCAGACGATAACTCTCGATAGAATTGAGATAAACAGCTCAAATTTGCACAAAAAATCTATCGTGGCAATCGAAAGGCTAAGTTCGAAGATGGGCGAAATTGGCCTACTCTAAGGAGGGTTTTGGCGCATTTAAAGTGCGCAAAAATTACCCAAAAATCCCCAAAATGTTATTTTCCAACAAGTGACCCCTCATTTTAAAGGTTTTTGCACGCTGAACACGATGGTGGAATCGGATTTTAGATATCTTGATCCGTTCTCAAATTAGAGCATTTAAAGTGCGCAAAAATTACCCAAAAATCCCCAAAATGTTATTTTCTAACAAGTGACCCCTCATTTTAAAGGTTTTTGCACGCTGAACACGATAGTGAAATCGGATTTTAGATATCTAAATCCGTTCTTAAATTAGAGCATTTAAAGTGCGCAAAAATTACCCAAAACTAGGATAATCTTTAAATCTTACCCCCACCCCCTTAGAGTGGTCAGATTGAAAAATGTGAGAAGTATTAATTGAAGACGAGAGTTCGAAGCAAAAAAGGGGGAGGCAAACGATTAGTACAACTCCTTGAATTTACCCACAGCGATCAAATAAATAAGCACTTAGTACAATTACGTAATAAACAAACGGTAGAATCAGGATGGACAAAACGTACAAATTAAAATAAATACGAAGAGAATATACATAGAAAACCAAATTTTAGACCGAAGTTTTCCTTTATTCAAAACCATAGCCATTAATTCGAATATTTCTTTGAAAATTCGCTCATTAAGTCATGCTGCATGACTGATTTTTTTTTTAGGAAGAGATGACCGAATATTAAGTTGATCTTGACCAGAGTGAAGAACTGAGGTTGCAACGACGGTTCAGCTCCCGAAATTCATTTTTTATGAGTCAAAACCTTGGGATATTGTCTGAAATCACCGTTAATTTGAATAGTAACACTAGAAAAATTGTCAACAGGTGAATCGAGACAATTAAATGGCGCTGCCAATGATCAAAGATAATTTGGGGGGGGGGGGGTCGTAATTCGTGTTTTGAGGGCCAAAATTGGTGGAAACCATAAAAATAGCTATTTCAATTATTGCTCATGAAAGAAGCAATAAATGAATGGCCAAGATTTTTGTACGTCCGTCCAATAGAATAATAAACCCACATGACAAGGACTGCAGCGTTTTTCTGGAGTTTTTTCCCCCCCTGTTTATAGTGTTATGTTATTCCAGTCTCTAAATCCAGCTCCTTTACCCTCATTAGTTGCTACTAATGAACCAAATTCCATGTTACTCACAAGTTGGTGTCATCGATATTATGGACCATTATGATCGGGGTCCTTATGACCATCATCCACGGGGCTCCACAGGACTCGGTTGAGTATTGAACTAATAGAGGTGACCTTAGTTCACGTGGTGGGAGGGATGTGATTCACAACTTTTCCACGTGCCTGCGCCTTTGTACGCTGCAGACACGTCACGTGGAAGTTATTCATTACTAAAGTAATCAAATTAACCCAACATGAGGAATGATCATTTTTGTATCCATTTCCGTAGGTAATTATACCGTTTGATTGTCGGTTGACTTTTTTCTTTTTTGTCATTTCAACTTCTTCAAGACCAGAGATAATGAGTTGCGTTTTTAAACATCCCCGTTAATACTGCAAAACACGAGGTACGAGACCTCTAACTACTGAGTGCTACGGGTTGAATCCTTGCAAATTACAAAAATAGAATATTGCATTGTGTGGCTTTGTCAGGGCGATTGCAGTACTTTCCTACTGCCTGTCGGTTTGGATAAGGAAAATCGTAAAATTCAGTTTTTAGCTGATCATCCGAAATTCCTTTCTCTTTCAAAATGGCTCGAACATTTTGATTAAACTTACGTGAATGGCTGCAACAAGCGTCATGAGGAGTACCCATGGACTTCTGGTTATATTACTTTCCCGTTTTAAAATGAATGTAGATCCCATTCTAAGAGGTTTGAGACCAACCACACTCTCCTACGATAAATAATTATTTTTCCATGAGCTTTCAGTGTTTTGGCAACAAGTGACGTCATTGTACACCTCCTTAGCGGGTCACCCTTGCCCAGTATGACGTCACTCGTTGCCGAAACTTTGAAAAATCTTACAAAAAGGACTTACATTCATCGTATTCGTCGTAGGAGAGTGCGGTTGGTCTTAAAATTCTTAGAATGGAACCGAATTTAATTTAAAAACATGAACAGAAGTCATTGTTACTCCTCATTAATGGACATTTCATCAACGATTTAAATGTACCTGATTGAAGAAGAAGTAAAAAAATACGAAAAATGAAAATTTTTATCCCATTTTTCGCCTGGTGGTTCGTTATATTAGACAGTTATTTTCCAAATAATGGACCCTGAAAGCTCGTTTTGCAGGAGCTTCCTTGGGTGAATGAAAGTCGAACCTCCAAACAGCAATATTGTACATGTTCGGAATCTTGTAAACAAGTTACACTTGTCTGAAAAATTATAGATATGGTAGTATTATAGGTATATGTGGTGTCGGATATGGCTTTGATCGATGGTTATTTTCTGTTATCAAGTTGCCCTGATTGTGATCATTAATCAGATGAAAGATTTTTGTATGATGGTGAAAAACACCTAGTTTTTTTACAAGTTAATGGGGATTTGGCGTGTTTATTATTTCTATTTTTAATTTTTAAATAGATTCTGCCTGGAGAAGTTCTACACCAACCGCACTGCCCTACGATTAATAGTTCTTTTCCATGATTTTTTAAAAGATTCCAGAAGTTGTGACGTCATTGCGACCCTCTCGCTGGGTGGGAACCCTTTGCCCACTGTGACGTCAGAACTCTTGGAATGCTCCACAGGATGCTCTACTTTCATTTAAAAAATAATATAAACCGCTTTCCGTGACCCATGCGCATACCCCCTTGAGCTTTCCTAGGCAGCGACATCGTAACCAAACATTGTAATCGCAATCAATCGATTCGAACCAATTTTTTTTTAATACTTGAAAAAATACAAAAAAAAATCTTTAAATTATACTGAATACTAAATTTACGTCCGACTCGTCCCATCTCTACATGTAAGTATAAGCATTGTTTAAATTGTTTGATAACCATATTTATGTTGATTATGTTGACATCATGGTGCCGGGGCTAAAACCGGTCTGTTGGGCAAATTGTGCTCAAGTTGTGTACTGAACTTCCCTTTGATGGAATATCGCACATTTTCGATAGAAACTCAATATTATCTTGATGACTAAAAAGACAGTCGTTGAAACGATAAATTTGCTCACATTAATAATCGGCTCGAATTTATCTGTCAACCGGCACAATCGGATCCAACGCTTACCGTTCTCGAAAAAATGTTCGTTACAATAATTATTATGCCAGCTTGCGTACATCAGGCTTTGTTTGGCAGCGGAGTTGATTACCTTCTCCCATTATTTTACACTTAGCTCAGTCAGATTACGCTTGCGGTGTCGATTAACTCAGACAAAGGTGGAAATGATTTTAATCCACTTTGAGCAACCCAAATAAGAGTAATATTAGTTCGCGGTGGTTTCAGAGGCGAGCCGAACTTCTGGAGTCAAAAAACCGCGAAATGTTAGCACTTCTTTCATTTTTTTTGGCTTATAACATCTGAAGGGTGGTGTAATTTACCAAAATGAAAGAGCATTCAATTGTGCGTTGAATGACCTCCATAAACTTAAATTTGGTTCAGAGGTTTCGTCAGACGGCCAAAAATAGGCAACTTTTTCAATTTTGACTGAAGTGTGTTATGCTCAGTTTCACTCGCCTGTAACTTAAAACAATGGATGAAAAATGTCGAGTTATAGATCACCGAATTCTGCGTTCAGAGCAACCCTTTTTTAATTAAAATATTCAATTTAACATTTTAATTACGTTTAAATTTTGCCTGAGAAATGGTTGCAAAGTTTACAACTTTGAGTTAATCGGACGTATAATTTGACTGGGCTGACTCCACTCCTTGTCAAAATTTGTTTCTCTGACTGGGTGAAGTGATGAGTGTAGGTTTTGCTTCTCAGCAGGATCAGCTTAAATACACTGGCATATCAAGTGCCATGGAAACGATGAGTTCTTGTGAACTTGTGTTTCTTTACGGTTTATGCCAGATTCTGTGCCAGGTCCCGTTTGGCGTAGCAATCAAATTGAGTCAGTGAGAGGGTACCTGTGATATATGTGTACTAATGTACTTGATTGTTTCAGTTCGCTGGTCTGGACTTGCAGAGCGAGCGTAAAGAAAACGCTGGACGCTACATCCCTCCTCATCTAAGGTTCAAGTCCTCTGGATCCGGAGGTACCTCACATAATTAATTGTTAACATTAAACATTCGTGCTTGTTAGTGAAATGTCAACGTTTGGACATGATCAGTGACATTATTTTAGAGCTAAACGAATGTATATGAACCTGCATTCCAGAAAACCAAGCTGAATCATCTCCCAGCGGTCGCTCATCTTACAACGACACTGATTATCGAGGTGGTGCGCACGGAGGAAGCAGCGGATACAATAGAAGCACTGGTGCTGGTGCTGGTGGCGGTGGCAGTGGCAGGAACGACAACTACCGCAGTAGTGGTGGTACAGGTGGCGGCGGCATCGGCGGTGGCGGAGGTCGACGCAATGGAGACTATGACTCTTACAACGGCGGCGGTGGCAACTGGGACCGTAACAACCGCGGCAGTGGTGGATCGTATGGGCGAAGGTACTTACAGCATTACTATTGGAGAGAGATTAGAAAGGCACAACAGTGGCTTTATTTTCGTGTACACTCACTTTATACCCGAACATGTTGAACTGCTCACTGTTAGGTACGTTCTGACGCTGCAGTAATTTCATGTTAGTGTTCAGTACATGAACGGAAAAAGTGGGGATGAGTTCAAAATATTATCAGTGCATGAACTGGAACGTGAAGAGCTACTCCGATAGACAACGAATGCTAGATGCTTATTAGCGTGAAAACAAGTAACTGTAATTACCTGGTGCGTAGAGATGATATGTAGAATTTGCGGGTGTTGGAGGGAAGCTAGTGCTGATGAACCTGCTTGCAAGAAGGTGTTAAGTAATTATCCTGGGGGAAGAAGAAGGAAAAGGGAAACTGGAAAGATGGCAGAACGACCTAAGCAAGATCGGGGTCAGCAGCTGGAGAAGGAGAGCGCAGGACAGGACATTGTGGAGGAATGTCAGTCGGGAGGCCAGGGCCCTTTGCGGGCTGTAGCGCCAAGGGGTATGTATGGTATTGTAATAACGGTTACGCCTAGTGCTCTTACTTGAATATCCTAGCTAAGATAGATAGGAAAACCTTTACCTGTTTGTTGTCGGATGGCTGAGGCTGCGGGCGTCCAGAATGATGGAGCTGCGAAATTACGGTAAAAGTTGTGGTGATGAGATTCACAGCCACTGTTCCAGTTCGGACAGGCCTGTTCAGGGTTTATACTAGTGACGGTGAGCGTTTACTGCTTTGTTTTGTGCTAAACTTAAGTGCCTGCTGGCTTAAGCGGGGATTTCACGACGCGATCCCGATCGCCCTTTCCCATTCATGGTCCCGATCTCCCTGCCACTGTTCTCTCACTCGCAGAGCGTTGTATTTTCACAAACCGTTCAGAAGCCCCGGACCTACTGCTCAGTTCGTTGCCATTTCTTCGTCCAGGAACATTTTTACATTTAGTTTCACAGTTTTGAAGTTAGTTTTTTAAAAGTTTCAAAAATGGCTCCGTATTTTTCAAAGCAGTTAGTTGTTGGTGTAGCATTAACTGCTTTGGCCATGTGCGAGAAAGAAAGGAAGAAAAAGAAGATGTGGATGAAGCAGGTAAGACTTATGGACGTATTGGATGCTGAAGATCTCCAGCATTTCTTGTGTATGACACCTGCGGTTTTCACCAATTTACTAAATATGGTGAGGTCTCATATCGAAAAAAAAGTACGGTTATGCGTGAAGTGGTGGGGGCCTGGTCTGTCCCCACCCTTCCACCCGAAATCTCTCCCGACCTCCCTGCCTGGTCCCCTCTCCAAAACGTGACCAGAAGCACAGATTTTCACCATCGGATTTCAGGGCACGGTGATCGGGCCCGATTTAGGGTCCCGAAATCAGGTCGTGAAATCCCCCTTTACTGTGACTTTACTCCTAAGAAGATTCCAGGTGAAAATATTGCCTCAGAGTTTGTACAGGTAACTATTATTATTATTATTAAACTCAAAAGTTTACACGTTCATTGTGGCGGCAAATCCTGACCCATCGTTTCAGTGCGACATGGGACAATTTGACCTTGTGCCAAACTTTCCAAAAGTGCGAAACGGGGTCATATTGACCCCAACTACTAGGTCCTAATTGGTATGCCAGAATTTCGTGATGAATGATAGTTTCCACCAAGTTTTGTTGTTTTCTCTCAAAATAGATTTTGAAATTATGCACTGCAGTCGCAGGCCATGGTTTGGTAGCTTTTTTGGGTAAATTTTGAACCTGTCTACGGAGTGTCCCCGAATGAATGGTTCACCGATTTTGTTTCGCTTTATACTTCACTTAGGAAAATCTTCAAAACACTACCCTTCATGATTTTTTCCCGTAGAATTCAAAAAAGTATCATGTTTTGGCGCAGATGCGCCTACAAAAATCGTGTTTTTTCAATTTTCAACTGTTTTTTCAAATGAAACCTACTCTTTATTGCAGATTCGGATTCTATTTAAAATTTCATGGAAAATGCCCCGTCACTCGAATTTGTGAGTACGCAAAATGTGCGTAAAACGCGAAAAACCTTGTTTTATGTAGGTATTCAGTTAACACTTATGTGATTCATAATTTTCGCGGTATTTTTTCACGCTGAACCACGAGGTGAGGTCAGTTTTTCGATTGACGACCATTCTATCAAGGTGATTGAATACATGATTGAAATGTTCAGTAAATTTTCATAAATGTTTTATAAATAGCTGCGTAAGTTTATTAAGTAAATAGAAGTTGAGGTTATTTTACTGCCAAACACTACCTAATGTTTTCAACTCAATATGCATGATACAAAAATGAACATGTCGATTGCGCAAATATATCTCTAGTTCTCTTTCAGTTAGTTATTTTTCCTGATAAAATAAGCAGTAGATTCAAATTTTTGTAGGTATTTTAATTTTTTGAATTTTTGCTTATGCAACTGTGGGTTTAAAAAAAAAAACATGAAACGTTATAAAATCTTGGAAAAATACCAGTGAATAAAAGCTCAACGTGAACAAAGATTCATGGTAGAAGAACGTTGTTCATTGAAACATCCCGAACACACACCTAGCTGTTTTCGTTCTCACTCATCACACTCCCAATACCATAGGGGCCCAGAGTGCGGAAACGTGAAATTCAGAATGTCAAATAAAGCATCCAATTTTTGAGACTAAAATTAGGAGACTACCCGTGCCCCATTTAAGGTAATTATAGTGATTCGAATGCGGTTGTGGGTCTATTTGTCCCGAAGGTGGTAACCACCTATACGAGTAGATAGGACCTACTGTACACATCTATACTGGAATTATTCATTTATCATTATTATTTACATATTGTCGCCATTCGCATGCTGCCGAAGTCTAGAAAAATTGGCCCCACACTGGTTGTCTCAAAAGGTGTACGAGGTCAAAAAGTCCCGTGCTGCACTGAACCAAAGTGTTGACAAGATAAGCAAAGCTCGAATCGGCAGGTGTTCAGGTAAGTAGAGAATTGTACGGATTATACAACAGGTAAGTGAACTGAACAGTACAACATAGGATCAACAGATCATCGAAAAGGTAAGTAATTCAGGTGGTTCAGTGAAGTTATCAATGGAAACATACAGGTAAGTAATTCAAGGTAAGAATGTAAGTGAATTTAGTAATGAGGTTAACACGAATAGTGTAAATGCAAGTATTTGTTTTCAGATTCCAGAACAAATATCAAGATTGGTAAACGAAGGTAAGTAACAAAGAAGGTAAGTATCGCGGGTGTATGAAGGAAAGTGGTGTGTGTGTGATTGTGAAATGTGTGCAAAGCTTGGTACCGGAGTCTCGGCAGAGCAGGTTTTGGCCTGGTTGGTGGTACGAGATGGTTTCGGGGTCAAAATGGGTTCAGAAGGATCTCTGTAACAGCCAGCGCAGATATCCCAAGCTCATACTGACCTCTCCGGTGTGGAAGTTGGGGGCAACGGTACATTTACTTGCAAAGAGACAGGAAAAACAGAAATGTGTAAGTATGGTCCCTTGCAATGGCACCAGGTGGGTCCTGCGTTCCTTCGTCTATCCAGTGGCTTTGTCCGGACAGCGAGGATGACTTCTTCCTTCCAACAACCGCAGATTTCTGCAGTATCGGCTCTACGCGTAATTTCTTGCTTGTTGGTTAATCACGGTTAGGTTCCGGCACTCCTGACTCGGCTGTTCTTCAAATCGTCCATTTTATGTCCGGGGTTCAGCAAGTTGTCAACTGTTCACACATCAAGGTCCAGTCGTATTCCGTATCATCAAAAACGCAGCAGTCCTTGTTACATGGGTTTATTATCTGTTGGACATACCTACAGCAATATTGGCTGTTCAATGATTGTTTCTTTGAAGAGCAATAATTAAAACAGCTATTTTTGATGGGTTCCACATACCCCCACCCATCTCGGATTAGTCTCCTGTTTTTGACAAATTATCTTTGGTCATTGATAGTGCCATTGAAGTATCTTGATTCACCTGTTAATACTACTTCCAGTGTTAAAATTCGTGGTGGTTTCAGGCCATTTCCCAGGTTTTTGACTAATAAAAATGAATTTTGGGAGCTGAAACTTCGTTAGATCCTCAATTTTCTACTCGTTGATCAAAATCAACTTCATATTTGGTCTTCTCGACCTAAAGAACAGTGAAAACTTTACAAGCTATGTTCACTAAAACCTGTCGTTACTGAATAGTGCGAATAGTAGCGGTGCTAGAATAGACCCTTGGGGAACACGACAAGTTGAATTGTGATATAGATGCAAATTGGGGTTTTCGGGAGACAAATAGATATCTTTCAATAGAATCTATGAGAAATGAGGCAGCTCAAAGCCGAAATAATGTGTAAAAAGTAGTAATATTGGTGATTATGTCCTACCCAAGTGCGTTGGTAAATTCAAGCAATGCCAGACTGGTGAAAACTCCATTTTTAAACCCAGTGTGAATCAGCAGTTTTGTCATTGGTTGTGGAAACTGTCTGTTATACCTGTGGGTATGTCGTCGATTTCGAGAAATTGTTTATTGTCGGTATTGGGCATTTTTAATTTGGGACCTCCAAGATCTAATTAGTTGCGGCATTCAGGGTGTTGTGTAGGTATGTCTGACAGGATCTGATTCCAAGACGAGTGAGGAGGTCCAAGGTTCTAGAAAACCCTCCGTATATGAAACAATAACACCCTCGTTATTTGGTCGTATTTTGTGAGAACCGACCTTGTATCGAAAAACCGCCTCATCCACATACTCAGCCAAAGACGCTACAATCACTTTTTGGTTTTCCAGGGATGACTGGGGCCGTGGAAACAGGAGCGACGGTGGCGGAAGGAACGAAGGCGGTCGCGGAGGCGGCGGCGGAGGTAACGATAGGTGGCAGGAGAGGCCCAACCAGGGCAGCAGCGATTGGTCCTCCCTTGGACCAAAGGATGAGCGTCTCGAGAACGAGTTGTTCGGCAACGCAAATACGGGGATTAATTTTAACAAATATGAAGACATCCCGGTTGAAGCTACCGGCAACCAAGTGCCGTCTAGTATCAATTCCGTAAGTCATTCCGATTTTATTGGAATATACAGTACATTTCACTTGCTACAAATTTGTGTTTATAAGTGACTTCAATAGTCATACCTTCTGTGTATTAGATTGCTAACCTCGTTTTTCCCTTCTAGTTTGATGATCTGATGATGACGGAAATCATATCGAACAACATTAAATTAGCTCGCTATGACAAGCCCACGCCTGTTCAAAAGCACGCTATACCAATAATCATGTCCCGTCGTGACGTGATGGCGTGCGCACAAACTGGAAGTGGGAAAACTGCTGCGTTCCTCGTTCCGATTCTGAACCAGATGCTGGATGGTGGTCCAGTCAACACTCCTCAAAGGGTAAGATTGTTCTACATTTCGCTTGAAACCATCATGTTGTTCTGTGGTGTCCTGAATTCTTGTGGTCCATGGTAGTTGAGCAGTCGTAGGTCGCGTCGTATGGGCTTCTGACAAGAGTGTTGGCTCGGCCTTGGAACTTCATAGCTGTGTTCAAGAAACCTGAGTATACCACAGCCGTATTCAACACATTGACAGAAGCTTGCGTCAAGTGTGTCCAAAAAGACTTGGGTAGGGTTCAACCCTGGTTACTCAAATATTTTGCTAATTTATATTGCTTTCTTTATCAGTTTGTCCTAAAAACAATCTGTGAAACTGTCATCAGTTTCCAGTGTATGTAAGGCTCGTACATCGCTGAATGCACAGTTGAGTTTGAATAATTTCTACCACCGATGAGATAGAACTCAGAAATTGAAGTTTTCATCTCCTCTGAAAATTTATATTGCGCAACTTAGATCATATTTTGTTTACAACCATTCGTCAAAATGAAGAACCACTCAAAAAACGTTGCCTTTTTTGAGTGAAAAACGTTGACATTTTTGGGCGAAATGCCAGTGAAGTTTGCTGTTGCTTGGGCAGTGGTTTTTGGTGGTGACGATGGGAGGTAAATGTTGATCATGCGATGGGGTTGAACCTCCAGTGCGGCTTGGAAAGATTCAAAGCACGGCGTGGATAACACACTGCCACTTTGGCCATACAAGACCACGATAAACGATGTGATCCGACTAGGAGAACAGCAGAACCTCCGTAGCAGAGACATTTTTGTTAATATCCAGCTTTCAATCTCTGTGCCAAATAGATTGAATTTCTATTAAGAAGCGTGTCTGCCCTCTTGCCATTTACTTGCTCAGAGACTCTGGTGCTCTTTTCACCAGTCAGTGTCTTCTACAGTGGTCTCGCAACTATTTATCACCAAATTCCTGTTTTACAGAATGGCGGGAGACGTAAGTTGTACCCCCTTGGTCTGGTTCTTGCACCCACCAGAGAACTCGCCACACAGATCTATGAAGAGTCCAGGAAATTCGCCTACCGCTCTCGTCTTCGCCCCTGTGTCGTGTAAGTATCTTTCAGCCTTCATAGTCATCCATCGTTGATTATGAAGGGACTAATACTTCAGGAAGTAATGGTCTCAGTATCGCATTGTCAGGTTATACTGCTGCTACAGCATAGCCACATTCTGACGGAACATAATTTTCAGGTATGGTGGAGCCCCAGTCGGTGACCAAATGAAAGACCTTGATCGTGGTTGTCATTTGCTAGTCGCCACTCCCGGCCGACTTGTTGACATGCTTGACCGAGGAAAAATAAACCTTGAATTTTGCAGGTAAATTATGTTTTCAGTATCCTCAAGTATCAGTTGATCATCACGAGAATTGTTATAATTATCATTGTCAAACTCTTCCTTTCAGATTTTTAGTTTTGGATGAAGCCGATCGAATGTTGGATATGGGTTTTGAACCACAAATCCGCCGTATTGTAGAAAAGGACTCCATGCCCCCAACAGGTGAACGTCAGACTCTCATGTTCTCAGCTACGTTTCCCAAAGAAATACAGGTAAGTCATTTATTCTGTAGATATTTATATTTAATATAACAAGTAAATTCTAATTTTGTTCATTGAATTCATCATGGATGTGCACCCAAACGAAAGAAATCTGAATGCAACGGCAGGTAATGGCCGTTTGAACCTGAAATGTTGGGACACCATCCTTCTTTCCTGGAGAGTAGGATTCCACCTGTTACTGAAAAACATGAAGAAATGTCTTCAAATGCTTAGTTTCAGAATCCTTATTATATATAATTCCACAGGTCCTTATTATAATTCTACAGTTTTTCACCCCGTTTTGAATCCTATGTCTTGATTCTTTCAGATCCTGGCTCGTGACTTCCTTGATAATTATATATTCTTGGCTATTGGCCGTGTTGGCTCAACGTCTGAGAACATCACCCAGAAGATCGTCTGGGTGGAGGAGCAGGACAAGAGAGCTTTCCTACTTGACTTGCTCGAAGCTGCCAGGCAAAACCGTAAGTTTAGCATTTGGGCTACGTTCCCATGGAGGTTTCAGTACCAGTATTTGAGTGAATTAGCTCTCACGTTTACCCTGTTAAGGTTAAACCCTGATTTTCCAGTGGTTAATGGATTCTTTCTTATTTCAGTGGAAGATTCTCTCACACTCGTTTTCGTCGAGACAAAGAAGGGAGCCGACTCCCTTGAAGATTACCTCTACCGTTCCGGGTATCCTGTGACATCAATCCACGGCGACCGCACTCAGAAGGAGCGTGAAGAAGCCCTCAAGAACTTCCGCTCGGGTCAAACTCCTATACTGGTTGCAACAGCTGTGAGTTCATCTACTCTAATTACTGCCTATTTGTCTATTAATAGAGAGTTTCTGCAGCACCCTCATGCCGAAACAAAACGGAAAACGACATCGAAACGGAAATGGTGGATAGGGTGACCGAAATCAGATGCTAACCTTTTTCGGTTCTTTTCGTTCCGCTTTGTCATCTGCCGGCTGGTGAAGTCATGCTAACGCTATGTTAACCTCTCTGACGATTGACGACTATTTATAATTCTGTATAAATATTGGGCCACGTGGCCCTCTCTTCCTGTTTACACAGAAACAAATTACAAATAGAAATTTAACCATCGTCACACACATGGCATCAAGTCTGGATAAACATAGAAAGATGCGAGGAAGGAGCTGTGAATCCAACACTCGACATTTATTTTACGATGACAACAGAAGAAGGTTGGTAGTGTTGTATAGATGTTAGGTTGCATTACGTTTCGTCATCTCAACACGGCGAAAGCTGACACCGTGAAGCTGGGTTCACATCCATCCAACATCCATCCGTTCGTACGTTCAAGGTCATGCGTTTGGAGCAGTGGAGGGGGGTCTGTCAAAGCGTCAACGCGTCAGGGCGTTCACAACCATCCGTTGGGTTGCGTTCTGTTCTTTTAGTTTGTAGTCTCGGCAATTCTGCTTTTACTTCTTTGCTTTGTGGTCTCGGCAATTCTGCCATGCCGGACACTTGGTTTCTCTATGGAAATATTATTTTCAATAATAATATTTCCATATGGAAAGGATGGGATGTCTGAAGAAGATGGCTCAGAGCAACAGTAAATTAATACAACTCGTACATAGGTACCTAAAAGATTTTATTATTATTTCAACTGGACTTTATTTTGATGGAGTATAATTTTAACTGGACTCTATTTCCATGACATAGATAGAGAGGGTTCAGCATAAAATCGTCTGAAATCACCATCATTTCGTATAATAACACTGGAAGAAGTATCATCACGTGGATCAAGACGATTAAATGGCACTACCACTGATCAAATATAGTTGTTATTAAAAAAAAAAAAAAAAAAAAAGCGTAGGTACCTACCTAATTTGTGTTTTAGGGGCCAACATTAACAGAAACCATCAGAAATAGCTATTTCGATTATTACACATAAAAGAAACAATAAATGAACAGCCAACGTTTCTGTAGGTGTGTCCAGGAGAATAATGAACCCATGTGACAAGGACTTTGCAGCGTTTTTCCTATGGAATCGAGCACGAACGTTATAATGGATCTGCTTTCTGAAATACCAAAGACAACCAAACGACAGACCATAAACAACACACTTGCGCAGAGGTCTTCTGCGCCGTCCGTTCATCCGTTGAAATATTTAATTTTTCTAATGCGGACAGTCTTCACCAAAAGTGTGTATCCGTCAAAAATCGCCCCCCACCACTTCATGGTATAAGCCAATCAGATGCTCCAACGCATGTGACCATGAACGTACAACGGATGGATGTGAACCCAGCTTCAGATCCCGGTATTTTTCGAACTTGTCGGTGTCTTAAGTGCGCATGCGCATCACTGCTTTCGTTTCGGCGTAAGTATGATGCAAAAACTCTCTATTATGTAACATTAATGAATCAGTCATAGTATTGAACACATGATGGAAATGCTCAGGAATAAATGGTTTTACACTTTACAATAATTAATTGTTCTATTTTCAGGTCGCTGCTCGTGGATTGGATATCCCTCATGTAAAGCACGTGATAAACTTTGATTTGCCCAGCGACGTTGAAGAGTATGTCCACAGAATTGGACGTACTGGTAGAATGGGGAATTTAGGTAATTAAGAGACCAGTTACGTATGTAATCGTTTATTTTGTCTGACGAAGTCTGGAGACTTACCGTGTTTTGTCTTCACATTTTTTTTCCAGGCCTAGCCACTTCATTTTTCAATGACAAGAACCGCAATTTAGTTAGAGATTTGGTTGATCTCATTGTTGACTCCAAGCAAGAGCTCCCATCGTGGTTGGAGACTCTCAGCTCGGACATGAGACCACCGCCTTCGTCCAGAAGAGGCCAAAAGGGAGGAAGGTTCGCCGGTGGTTTTGGAGCTCGTGACGTCAGGGACAGCAGGCAGCTGGGAGGCAGTGGCGGAGGGGGCAAGAACAATTCAAGGACTGGGTCTTCCGGTTATAATTCTTACAGTAGTAACAGTAAGTCTTCAGATTGGATATTTTTAAATTGCCATTGAATGATGCATGTTCTCTCTCGTTATAATGACTAATGATACAGACAACAGACAGTTCTGGATAATTACAGTGAAAAAATTAGCGTTTTTCTGATGACTTGGAGGAGTATAACAGTAGGGTAGATGTAACTTTAACCACCCACTCAAATGATTAAACTTCCGTGACATTTTGGCGCAGTAGTGATGCCAGTTGAATCGGACTCCCCCTCGTTTGATTTATATGTTACGGTCCCAGACTGTGATAGTTTGGATTCGACACCCTGCGCTGAACACGTTTGTGTGTTACGGTCCCAAACTGTGAAAGTTTGGATTCGACACCCCGCACTGAACATGTAACCAAGCAGTCAAAAAATTGACCACAAATCTCTGAGCAGATATGGGTGGGAATGGAGGAGCCGTGTAAACCTTCATCTCCTGAAAAGCATTCATGAGAGGAGGATGCGTTCCAGCAACAGTTTAGGACTGGGTTCTGTGGTCCAGAATGCTGGTGGAATGGGTACCAGATCCACATTTAGTTGCCTGCATCGAAGGGCTGGTGGTACGAGGAGGTTCCCCTCCCTGTTCATTGCATGTCAGTTGTTGTCGTGGATTATCTACTCCTGCAGTAGAGCCCCTTATTCCGAAAGCCAACCTCCCAGCATGTACTGACACCTTTCACCACACTCGCTATGAACCCTTCACCACCCCCTCACGAATCCTGTTACACTAAAGGAGGGGGACAAGAGCTAGAACAGGGGAGGGGGCTGTGCAACTACGTCTTAACTTCGGGTTATAACATCTAAACGGAGCATCTTACAGAAAATTTCGATTACTGAAATAAAAGGGCAATAAATTCTGCGTCGAATTATCTCCTTAAGCATTAAATTTAATTAAGTGGTTTGGTCGGAATCGGCAGTCAAAATTAGGTAAATTATTACACAACGGTTTATTATTTACCTGTTTACATGCCCCTTCAGCGTAGGTCACCGTTTTCTGTGGTCAGTTCCTACCTTCGTGCTTCCCCCAGGAAAGCCCTAAATCGAGTACTGGAGTCAGCTGGGATATCACACTTCATAAATATGCGGCGGTCAAATAATAACATTAATTATTATTTGATGTTATTCATGAAGCATAACGTTTGTTAAGTTACAAAAGTAGGTATCTATTTTTTTTAAATCCAAAATGACCATCGTTCTTCAAATGAAATCTCGGAACAACCAACTCGACTTCATACAGCCATCCGTGATTATAAAGTTTCCCTAGCAGTGATCTCTGGGCTAGGTGTATATAAATATGTAGTTTCATTCACGATCGTGTTGAAGCTGTTCAGTGTAAATGAACGGCTGGCCGTACAATATTCTGGGTGGTCTCAAAAAATTTTCATGTTCAAGATCAGTTTAAGAACGTTTAAAAAACGCTGCGAAGTCCTTGTCGCATGGCTTATTATAATATTAGACGTAACTACAGAAATGTTGGCTGTTCTTTTATTGTTTCTTTCGTGTTCAATAATTGAAATAGCTATTTTTGATGGTTTCCCGAATTTTGGGCCTCCAAAAAACACGAATTGGGCTTCTATTTTTTTACAAATTATCTTTGATCATTGATAGTGCCATTTAATTGTCTTGATTCACCTGTTGACACTACTTCTTGTGTTACTACACAAATTTATGGTGATTTCAGACAATATCCCAAGTTTTTGACTCATAAAAAATGAATTTCGGGAGCTGAACCTTCGTTACAACCTCAGTTCTTCAATCTGGTCAAAACAACTTCATATTCGGTCTTCTCGCCCTAAAAAACAGTGAAAACTATACCTTACGAGCTCATATTCTCTAAAACCATTACAAAAAAACTCGAAAACCCCCATTTTTACACCCATTTTTTCCTCATAACACCCCTGGGTGTATTCCGATCGGGCTGCCGAGCTTCGGAGCACAGCTGGGACCCAAACTATGTGCTGAAGATCGTCGATTTTAGACCAAAATTTAACGTAAATTTAAAGCTGAAACTTCGTTAGAACTTGTAGAGAAAAACAATTTTCCACTCTTTGGTCAAAATCGGCTTGATATTCGGTCTCCTCGCCCTAAAAAAACGTGGAAAACGATACCCATGTTACTGAAACACCAGAAACCCCATTTTTACACCAATTTTTCACCCATAACACCCTTTGGTATATTACGATCGGGCTGCAAAGTTTCAGGACACAGCGGGCCCAAGTGGAGCATGTCTGTGAAAGAACGAATTTTTTTAGATTGAAAATAAAGTAGATAAGCATGATACGGCGTAGGCGGACGGACATTGCATTTTGGGAATCTTGAAACATAAAAGTAAAAATTTTGAGGGGGTGTTATAAAATTTTTTTGCTGAGCGAATACATAGGTGTATTAGTTCACAGAACGATAAACTAAAAACTATATTTCTATTGAAAGTTTTTGAGCTTCGGGGATCATCTAAACGAAACCAAATGGAACCTGCAAACGAAATTTCATTAATTTTGGTTCATGGTAACTAAGGAAAGTGCGAAGTAGGGCGGACACAGGTTTTTTTTTTAATTCCATTTTTGGATTTTACTTACTTTGAAGCGGAAACCGTCGAATTGAACAATTCAAACGGAAATCATCATCCGCTGTTTAATCAAAATTAAGAATTGAATATTTTATTAAAAATAGGGGTGTTCTGAATTCAGAGTTTGATGCTCTACAACTTGCATCTCAGTTTTATTTATATCATTATTTATTATTGACATCGTTACTATATTTTTTATAGTTAGTGATATTTGTAGTTATATCACATTTGTCATTTCGAATAACCGTTGTTTAGTTACAGGCTTGTGAAACTGGGCATAACGCACATTACAGCCAAATGGGAAAATTTTCCCGTTTTCGACTGTTGGTGTCAAATAGGTACTCACGACAGGAATCGCGACGACGATACGCCAACCAGAGTAGTACGATGAGCCCAACTTATTGGAGTTGTCTTTTGACACCAACGGGTCAGGTTCTTACATCGTATGTTGGGCCAACGAAATGTTGAGCTGAACTCTTATTATTATACTGTCACATCACAGGGTTGGGACAAAGGCGTTCTCTGGTGGCATTCCGATGTGTCATCAGATTCTGATTACTCTCTCATGGCCTCCTCACATGTTTTCCTTCTCATTTCCACGTACCGGCTGTCTATCGTAGATGGTAGTTATGGTCAGAAATGTGGGTGCCAAGGGAAATTAGACTTAGTGTTTCAAATGTTGAGTACGTTCCCTTTTTTTAGTGGAAGAAGGCTCATTTGTGTAGGGGGAAAAAACTCCGTAAATGCTTAGAAAATAGGCCTTATAGGCTGTTGATTGCATGCCGGTTTTGTGGAGTATTAACATTTGGATGCTGATGGTGCAGTCCGAATCTGTGAGGTCAGGAAGTAGAGGTCTCCCAGTCCAAGTTATGCCGGGAGATGTCTACAGTGATGACACCTGTGCTCAGTTTGTCCAAAATGTGTAGGTATTGTGTGGAACTCATCGAGTGGAAACAGGTTGCTCAGCCTGAAACCGGTTTCCACTCCTTGCGTTCCTTGCAATAAACATTTTTGGACAAATCGAGCTGAGGAGTCATCATTGTACATCCTAAGTATTAACATTTACCAGTTATCAGGACTTCACTTGGAAAAGTACCAAACTGCAGCTTGGTTCACATGTAGCGGTAGACAGACGGAAACAGAAGGCGGAAGATGGAATGCGGAAGACAGAAAAGTGGTGGAGGGGAGAACAGAACGACCAAAATAGTTCATAGTTCACACGGAGTGGAATGTTACTGTCAGAAAAATCAGTGTCCGCCTAAGCAATGAGGCCACACAAATGAGAACACCAACATTCGGGCCTTCTGGCGTTGTCATGGATACTGTTTTATCGGGGTTTATATGATCCATGGGCGGCTTCCGTCGGGTCTGCGCCGAAAATGCAATTCTGTCAACTCCATTGGTGGGAGGTTTCAGTCGAACCATCAGCCAATCAGGTTGCAGAACACACCTTCCGGGTCTGCAGGTTCCGTAGCCTTCCACTCCATGTGAACCAAGCTTGATAGCCCATATTTAGTATAAAGCAAAGTGAATTCTATACTACTGACCACTCGAAATTTGTTTTAAAAGTTGGTAAGTAAGTACAGTGGATGCCGCTTAATACGTTCACTGGTTAATATGATGAGCTGGTTTTTCTGATCAAAACCTCAAGTCTCGTTCCAAATATTGGCATTTGCTGTGTGTTTTCCCCCTGATAATACATGCGCCGGATTGTACGATCAAATAGTAGGAAGGACAAATAGAAATCCGATTTCTTGAGTGTTTTGGTCATCCATTTGTGGAACAGAGCGATATGTACGCGATAAATTCTAATTAGGTAGGTCGAATTGTTGGTTCTTTGTAGTATGTTGTCAGAGAGAGCAGTCAGTCGATCATTTCTTCACGAAAACTGCGATCTTTCAGTGCCCGAGAAGAAGGTTCTTTTGTTAAAGTATGACGAGCTTCCAAAAATGTCACTGAGAGAGGCTGCAATCAAGTTCGGTTTCGCTCAGTGCACGCTAAGTGCACTTAACAAAACAAGAGCTTCTTGAGGAACAAGCAGTGAACCTCAAAATCGAAAACTGAAAAGCCTAGGTAAGAATCAGGTACCGGATGAAGCTTTACTAGTCTGGTTTAAGCAAGCAATTTTGCTGAAAGCTCCAATAAACCGCAGCATTCTTATGCAGAAAAAGCTAATGATTTAGCTGAAAAGATGGGCGAGGATTTGAAGGTTACTGACGTGTGGTTAACCAGGTGGAAAGACCGCCAAGGCATCATATTCAATAAGTTGTAGGGTGATGCTGATGAAAACTCAACTGATAACGGAAATTACAATTTTTTAAAATGATCCGGTGCAACCTTCAGTCAAGCTCCTAGAACATAATTAAACGATATAAATCAAACTCAAACCTTACTCAAATTTATGACAGCAACGAAGTAACGCTTGCATACGAGTCTGCAACACATTGGGACATTTTATGTCCCAATGGGAATTTAGGGATAATTGACGGTATCATTTACGGGTTGCAAGATTACCACGATCCGGGTTACATGGTGATGCAAGGTTACCACATTCGATTCTAGTAAACAATGACTTTCTTCACTACCTGTTGCTGACTACCTTGTTTACCCGCCTTTTTTTTCATCATGCTCAGCTCAGCTACCGCGCCAGGTACGGGGGTACGGTTAACAAGAAAATGTTCAATAAAATCACACGATTCCAATGAGTGGTGAACGATTTTTGTACGATGAAAAATGGCAAACATGAATTTCCGTAGAAACGAATCGGTTGTAAGCGAAAATCATCAGAATGGTCGGTTAGAAACCGGCATCCCGCCGTCTTTTCCTTGTTTAGTCTCCATTACTACTCACTGTAACGCTTTTGTTTACCGGTATCGTATAACGGTTTCGTATAACGCTTTTCGGGTCCATGTGCCAAAGTAAAGACATAAAATGTCAATAAAGCGGAAGGTTGGATAGCCAGTGTTTGGCCTGCCATTCTGGAAAAATTCGATCCAAACGACATCCGTAATTCGAATGAAACGGGACTTTCGAGCACCGCCAGATTATTGTATGGTCTTAATAGGTCTATCGTTACCTATCATTACGATGGAGCGCCACTCCAGTGCCGAATTACGGATGTCATTTCAGCAGATTTTGCTGATCCTTCTTTCTTGGCTAAATGGCCGGAGGTTAGACGAGCATCTAATTTAGTAATAAAAAAAAATCTTCTTCAAATGTTGCAACATTCGAAACTCGAGAATACATAGTGTCAGATAATGATACTGCGTTCAAATCTATTGAAATGAAGGAATTTTTGGAGAGAAACGGAATCAACATCACTTGCATTGCACCCTATCACCCATCATCAAATGGTCAAGCGTACCGAATGGTTCAGGCTACTAAACACGCTTTGAAGGAATTAACTACAGGGGATTGGGAAACCAAGATCTCCCGTTTTTTATGAGAGCACTGTGTTCCTCTTAGTGAATGTGGAAAAACCCATGCTGAATTAATGTTTGATAGAAAATTGAGGTGATTCGAGGTTGCAAAGAATAGGAAACAGCTGATGCGAAGATGTAACCTTGAGAAATAGAAGTCGGATGAGGTAAGATTTGAAGTACAGAGCACGCTCCTCTCGCGCATGACTAACATTAAGTGTCTGAAAGTTCTGTGGAAGAGTCATGGGGTGATATCAAAGATGCATTGTATGCAGCAAAGGATAAGTTGTTAATTGAAAACCACGGGCAAGAACAGAAGAAACCGTGGATGAAAATTGAAATCCTGGATTTGATGGAGAGTAGGAGACTGGTTGAGGATAAGTATGTAGAGATTCATGGGAAAATCAAAAAGGAGATTAGGAAAGCGAAGGAGGCATGGATGAGCGACAATTTTGATGAAATATAAGAACTTGATAAGAGACATGACACCTTCAACCTTCATTAAAAAAAGTCAAAAGAGATGTGTGGGAGGCACCCAAGCACCTCCCTGGGCATGTGGCTGATGAGGTGGTGTGGTTGTACTTGATATTGAAGGTAAGCTGAAGCTGTGGCAGGAGTGTATTGAAAGGTCGTTTTGAAGATTCTCAGCACTCATTAAAAGCCAGTTTTCAGGAGCCGATCATGCTCTCAGAGGTCAAAAATGCCATTAAAGGGATGAAGGATCGCAAGGCACCTGGGGCCCATTCCTACAAGACTTTCACTCTTCACTCTGCACTCCTCAGTTTTTTTAATCTACCTTTTTTAATCATCAATATCATTAAAACGTAAAACATCATGAAATTAAATTTTATTTATTTATTTTTTTTGCCGGTGACGTTGCTAGTTATTATGATTGCCGGCTAATATGATCAAAAAGGGTTTGGCCCGATGTGGTCAGATAAAGCGGCATCCACTGTAGTAACATTTCTGTACGTCACTTCACAGTTTAAGCAACTGTTCATAATATGCAGGCCCTGATTTCAGGTAGGTAGAGAGCGCCCTGGGCAGAAAATATCCCCCCCCCCCCCCGCGCCTATTCCGTTCTAAAACAGCATTAGCACATCATTAGCTAAGGTTTTTTTTAAGGCACAGTGTTTTTCTTATTTAAATGATTCCAAATAAATGGTTGTTGCAGATTGATACGCTGTTGACGTTAATAAAACAGTTATCATACCTACTGTACGTGAACAAAATGACTTGCCTTGAAGTCGTCAAAACCCATTTCAAAGAAAAACGGGGTTATTGAAAGGCTGTCTGTTTCCACTAATAGGTAGGTACACGAAAAATACACAGTTATACCGGTTTCGGTGATAAACCATCGTCAGTAACAAACAATAAGTTGATGTATCAAAGTTAATGTTGTCAGATGAGTTCTTTGTTACTGACGATGGTTTTACCACCGAAACCGGTATAACTGTGTATTTGTCGTGCATTAGTGGAAGTAGGCAGCCTTTAAATAACTCCGTTATGCTTCATACTGCATGTTGTTAGAAGTTTTAAATCTATTCCTAAGGTATACCTCTTTGGTTTAGGCCCAATATTTTTAAAACCGCATTGCAGTAGTATAAAAACATGTCCCCTTGTCTCTGTCTGGCTTGACTCTGTCTGTGGTATCAAATTTAATGTTTCAAAAAAAGAACAAACAAAAAATTTGCCTAACTGTTTAATGCAAATGTTTTCAAAAGCAAATACGTTTATGTTATTTATTTTAAACACTCTAAACCCCTTAAAAATATAACTAGTTTCGTAGTTACAAATCAAAATATAAAACTGATATTGCGCATCACAGATTCCATGGAGAAGTTGAACAGGCTTGTAGCTATTGGACTACCTTGTCAACTCCATTATTAACTAAGAACCAGGTATGGGTATTGGTGTTTCAAAAAACGTCGATGATTTGCTCATCAATGTTTTCCTTTCTTTGTTTTTCAGCCATTGATTTTTTTTATCCCCGCGATTTTTCGTTTTCTCCTAGTGCTTCTGCTTTTTTGATGAATTATTCATTTTCACTAGAAACATCTCAGAATCTTCTATCCTGTCAACAACCAAGACTAATTATTGTTGTTATTATTATTTTTTTTATTTTTTTTTTATCGCCACCCAAGTAAATACAGTATAATGTCATCGTGTTCAGCCTCAAACACGTCTTTCGTAAACGTTTATCATACAAATTTCTTTCAAAATAATTTGTTACAGGTTTATGTTATATCCATTGCATGAATTTCTTCCTTGATAGTGTAAGTAGTAGTGGGGGGGGGGGGGGGGGGGGGGAATTAATAAATTGCTCTGAATTTTTCATTACCGACCTAATAAGCAGCAAAATCCCTGAAATTCTATCAAGCTTTTAGGTGAAAGGTCGATGTTTTGGTTGTTGATACCAATCCCTAATTTCTACTGGTTTTTGTTGAGGTCTTTCAGAAGAAATGCTATGTAAAATAAAAAACCTTGATGACAAACCTCGATGTTTTGGCTATCCATACATACCCTTATATGGAACCCAGTACCCCCACCCTACCGTTTTCATTGTTTTGGCAACCCTGACAAGCTTCTCGAGGTCATCGACCAGAAGCCCTTGTTCCACAGGTTACCGCTGCGACGTCACATCCAGAATCTCTTCTTCCATGCCCGCACTCATGTTTCTTCCGCACTTTCCTTTCAGGTATCACTGTAAGGCTTTCCGTTCTTTTCCAGACTTCTACGGCGGCAACAGCGGCGGATCAGGCTACGGGGGCTCTTACCAATCCAATCAGAACAGCAGCTCCGGCCCGGACTGGTGGGGCAACTGAGTCGATTACTGTACACCCTCTCTCAGCTAATCCTAAATGATCTCTGCTCCTTGAAGCCTTTCTGCATCTCTTGCATGCTCTAATATACATCTGTTGTATGTATTAAAAAAAAAGAAAACTGTTAAAAAGTTAGGGGCATTAACGCTGTGATCTTATTCTTAATAAGTTGTTAACGATTTTTGGCCACTTGCGTGTTTGAAACGTATAAATGCCAGTTTTGAGGTTTTGTGAAAACCACCGGCCAAATTTTGTCTTTGATTTCAGTCAATGTTAACAATTTATCTCATGAACACGACATCTTTGAAATGGCTCCAGTTCACTTTTGATTTATAATAGTTTGTTTTCCCCCCATTTTTCGAAGTAAAGTCTACTGTAAATAAGAAAAAATAAGTTAGTGCCCACAAACTAATTTGGGGAATAATTATTTTACTGTAAAAAAAAGGAAAATGGATAGTATTTTTGCTCCAAAACTTTGTCATAGGTATGATTAAGCACTATTTATTATTTTCTACAAACGAGGTCATTTTTTCCAGTGTATCACTACTTTGGATCATGCGGGAAGGTTGCAGAAAAACTGATACGCCCAAAGTTTCAATGTTTCCTGAGTTTGTTTTGTACATAAAACATTTAGCTTCATACAAATTATTGAAATACGAAACTTCTTTCTCGTTTTGTCCACCAGCTGCGATCTTATTGAAGACAAAAATAAAATAAATAAGAACGACAAAATATTCTTGCGTCTACAATTTAATTAGGGTATTTTGCAAGTGCCTTATATGGGGTAGCAGTACCGAATTCTTAGGACTCCTGTAAGACAGATGCAACAAACAAACTCAGTTCTTTATAGGCCAGTCCATTTTATTTTTCTCTGTTAAGTTTTCTTTTCCACAAAAAAATGAAAATGTAATTTTGTGAGAGTTTATTTTCTCTTGTTCAAAATCTACGACTTGTAAAGCTGCAGACGGGCAACATTATGGGATAAATATAGGATATCCAAGATTCGTCTGAGAGAGGATTTTGAAAAGAAATATAATGTATTATTACTATTATAGTTGTTCCATTTTTCTTGTATGATTCTTTATTCAGTAGATGATAGAAAAAAGAAAAATCAGTAAAGAAAAAAAAGAATCTTTAAACCTGTGTTTAACAAAAGGTGATGTTGAATTGTCTCTGGAGACGTCCACAACTCTGTTCTCCTGGAGTGATGAGGCTTAGGCCCCGGGGTTATTGCAATTTGTGTATCCCGCTTTATTTTTGTCTTGTTTCCCGTAATCACTTCCGTCATTCATCTGTTCCCATTTATTCGGGATTATCTGCACTATTCGGACGAGGCGGTTCGGAGTCACGACACTGATCTGCGTTCCTAAAATGTCATTTTGTCACAGTATTGCCTTCTCACGGTTCAATTTTTTTTGTCTCTGGCGCGAGGGGAGCAGTGCCACCTATTGTCCGTTCCATGACTTGATACTTTAAGGTTTGGAACCTACTGTTTGGGATGCTAGCGAGTGGTTATAGTTATTTTAATTGTGTTTGGTTTTTATCAATTTCTTTTTACGTGCCACCAAATTTTATTGGCTTCAAACTTTACCATCACCTTTTGCCTCTTTAACTTGGCATATACAAATAAATGGAAATTGGAAACTAACTTGTTTTTTTCATTTGTTACCTCCAATACTTTTTTGAATCCTTGATTGTGATAATACTGTCAAAGGGGGGAGCCCAGCTCGTACAAACCTTTTACGTTTTCATGAAGGTGAGAAATCGTGGATTGTCATTGTTCGAAGGAGAAAAATAGGCCAATATATTAGC